>VZTX01004438.1:0-10296 GCA_013400915.1 Pardalotus punctatus | reverse complement strand
GTGGGAGGTGTCCCTGCCATGGCAGGAGTGGCCCTGGATGGGCTTTAAGGCCCCTTCCACCCCAAACCAGTGTGGTTCTTACCTGCTGGTGATACAAACGGGCTACAAACCAGTCCGTTCCTCTACTGCCGCTGGTTTGGCCATCCTTGGAGCCAGCTCTGCGTTACGAAGGGTCCGTGGTGCGGCTGTGCCCAGCGCTGGCCCCGGCTCACGGCTCAGACAAATGTGCCTCGCTCGGCACCGCTCAGACAAATGTGCCTCGCTCGGCACCGCTCAGTCCCTCCCCAGGGGCACAAGAACACTGTGCCTGCCTCTCTCTGACTGCCTGCCCACAGAGCACAGGTTCCTGCTCACAAATCACACCTCATTGCACAGCTCTGCCAGGACTTTTTAGTGTAGAACTTGCCTGGGGCACGAAGTCTCCCGGAGCTGTTCCTGGGCTGCTTCAGTTTACGCAGCATCTTTTGTTCAAGGCTGTGCCTAAAACCACAGTGCAGGGCTTGCTTCTAAACAAAACGCCTTCTTTCTTTTTTTAACGTTTCCACTTTCAGCCGTGACATTAGTACATTTTGTGGCTTCTCGGAATTAATATTTAAGTTTTAATGTTGTTAATAGATCAGCCTTTAATTTACCTGTGTTGCTAGAAGCAATTAATAATACCATACTGATTCTCCATGAATAGCATAAAATATTGATGTAAGAGCAGAAGGACTATTTATACTCCTGGAATTATATCCCCTCATTTCACTTGTCTATAAGAGACAACTTTAATAAGACTGTTGGAGGAGAGTTATATCGGCTACTCGTATATTCTCAGCCAAATCTACGACGGTGTTTGGTTTTATTCCGGATTGCTTTCCATTAGCTATTTGCTAAGTTTTCATCAAGCATTGGGTTTACAAGGAGAAAATGGGTATTATTTTTTCACCCCTGTGACACCAGATGATCCCAACCTGCCTCCTGTCCTTAGTATCAACAGGCAGGGAGTGATGCAGGAAAGCTGCCTGGCTTTCAGTTCAGTGGCCAAGCTAAAAATTCTGCAGGAGAAATGGTTGTAAGGGTTTTTCAAGCAGAATTTTAGTGGGGGGTGGAATTTGCCAAACACTATAAGTCTGGAGACTAAATAAAAGCTTTTTTCCATAGGAGAAAGCCCTTTTCTGTCAAAGCTTTGCAGGTAAAGACTAATTGAGAATGTGGAAAGGCGGGGTGCCCATTCTGCCAGCACTGCTGTTGAATAATAAATGCCCATTTGACAAGCAATGCTCACAGATCATCCTGCAGAACAGAATGTGACTGTGGTATGAATATTACTGGGGAAAGGAGAAGACAGATCACCCCATCATGCTGAATAAGTTATCAGAGAGGGCAAAGGGAAGGGATTACATCCCAAAGATTTGTCCCTATTGTTCCATGGCAATGAGAAAAATTGTTTGTGTGATTCTGAGTTTGAAAAGCCCTGAGAGCCTGTACCTTCTGTTCCACAAGTATTTGTCACAAATCCTGTTTTCCTCAAATCTCCTTTGCAAATATATTTGCTAATAATGCCTTTTCATACATAAAGGTACATTTATTTCCCCCATCTCCTGTCTAAATTACAACTGCAGTCAAAACCCGATGTTATTCTGTACTAAGGTTATTTCAGATGTGAGTCCAGTTTTACATCTGGAGCTCAGCTAAAAGTGGGGAGCTGAGAAGACACACTTAAGTCATAAAGAGGAAACAAGACCCTATCAATAAACCTATTATTGCAGTGTCTGTCTGCCGAAATACTGAAGCATTGTTATATCTCACAAACATCAATGAACTGGTGACAACACTTTGACACTTTATTACAGTCCTCAAAATATTACTATATTATGAAATTAATTCAAATAAAAATATCCAAAGGAATAAGCAATAGGACTAAGGAACAGTCCTATTTCATATTCGTTCATGCCAGTCTTGAAGAAGAACTCTGAAAAGCCAATACTACATTTTGAACTTTATTGCAAATTTTTGTAATCTCAGTGGCAGGGGTCTGTGAGAAAGAGTGGTCAGTGAGGGTGGAACCAACCTGAGGCTTGTGCTTGCCTCTTCTACAGCTTCTCTTGGAAACAATTTTGTGTGTGAAATTGGAAAGTGAATTATTCTCCATGTCCCTCAGTCCTCGGTGTGGGAATGGGGTTAAGAGTTTCTGTGTCTCACAGAGAAGTTAAATTACAAATGACTGTGAGGTGCTCAGATTCTCCAGTAAATGTGTGTGAAGTGTGAAATGCACGCAGGCAGGGATAGTTAATGTTATTTTAATAATATTAAATCAGGAACTTTCACTATCAAAGCAGGCTGAAGCTGCATATAATAATGGTACTGGTGTGTCATTGATTGCTACTGGTGTAATTATCTACTGCTTTACATTGCCAACACTCTTAAAATAGGGTTTTTTGTGCCAGAAAAACAGTTCTACTGAATTAGGGGAAGCTGGGTTACTCATGATTTTTGTAAACATTGAAAGAAAAGTTTTGTTGCTTTTTGAGCTTAAGGACAATGGAAAAGAAAACCATATATATATATATATATATATGTATAAAATCGTGACATTTTAAGCAATAGATAAAGGTTTCTCAATAAAGCCTTTCTGAGGAGCTCCGGGGATCCAGGAATTACATGTTATCTTATTGAATGGTGCAGGTCTTACATACACTGTTCAAAATAGAATCTCCTTCCTCTACCTCCCCCAGGAGCAGATGGTTTCAGTGTTTGCTTTCTTTGTTTTGTGGATTTACGATTATTTCACTCAGTTGCCAAGACTTGTGTGAAGATTGGAACTTGACCTTTTATTTTAATGAGGCTTTTTTTGTTGTTTTTTAAAAGGCAAGATCGTACCAAACTATATGTAACCTCAGAAAAATATTCTTTTTTTTTTTTGACAGAGAATTATGGAGTTGATCCTCCTGTGATTTCTAACCAAACCAAAAATTGCGTGTTGGAGTGACCAAGTCTCAGCATGGGTGGACTTAAATCAGGAAGCCAAGCAGAAGTGGGAGGAGAGCATGCAGAAAAAACTGTGAAAGTGTAAATGGCAGAGAGAAGTGAAATTCCCTGGGCAAGTGATTTCCGTATCTCACTCAATATCTCTGATTTTTTCAGTCCCATGTTTCATGGAGTTCACAGCGAACAGTAAAATGCAGCGGGAGTGAAGGATGGCACGAGCAGGCCCCTGAGATTTGGGATTTTTATCCCTGGCAGTCAGAGCTTTGTTTTTCACTCTCAGTGTGGTAAATCTGCTCCCTCTGCAGTGGTGTTCACCAGTGTCTGAGGAGGGTGGGGGTGTTGGGGGTGATCCATCCTGAACGCCCCTGGGGTGGTTTGGAAACCTGGAGAGCGGTGGTTGGGATCCCCTTCTCCTCACGATTTCACCAGAAGGAAACTCAGTGCAAGGACATTTGGGAACCATGAAAATTGGTGTGAAAAACAAGGCCTGCTGTTAGAAAAATTGCTGCACTCTGACATCCATTTGGTCTTTTCCTTCTGACACGCGTGGCAAACTTGTACCACTCTAAAATTCCCTATAAAATATTATATATGATACTTGAGTCGAGTATCAGGGGATACTTGGTGGCTCGAAACCCCAATAAATTAATTCACCTTGTCATCCCTTTTGGGCAGAAATGCAAGAAGTGATATTTAAGTAGATTTGAAAACAGCAGCAGTATTTTTCTTCCTATTATTGCCTTCCACTGTGTGTCAGATGTGATAAAGAGAGAAACACGTTGTATGTTTGGGAGTGTAGGAATATCTCTGAAGAAATCCAGATAACTTCCGAGCTGACAAGTGAGATAGACAAGTGTCAAACCCTAATACGCATTAGACCAGCAGGCAAATGTCATCTTCTGCTCATTTCCACATCACAGGCTTTGCTCTGTGCTGGGTTATTAGGAAAACAGCAGGTGTATTTTTGGGGTTTTTGACAGAAAAGTTTAGAATGGATGGATGGATTAAATTTGTCAAGTGAAATATTCCCCTTTTAATTTGATGCTATTCAGCCTCGGAGAAGGGCAAGGTGAATTTATTTTGATTTTTCTATGAGGAAGAAAATTCAAGGCTAAGACAAAGATTATTTAATTAGCTGCATAATTCTTTGCAATAAAACAAATGCCAAACAAGATAGCACCAAAAAGGTGCTATGTCTTGAGAATAATCCAAATGAAAAATTCACATTTTTTAAGGTTTGAAAATATATAACAACATCTATTGAAAGTAACACGGTTGCTTTATAGCCTAGTTAGAAAGGCAACACCGTAATATTTATAAAACAAATAAAAATGCTTCAAGAAATAGTGTATTTATAGTCACATAGCAGTGTAGATTTCAACCCAGGGATATTTTTAATTGTATTTAGTCTTTGATTTTTCTAGACCATCCATAGACTCTGGCAGGTCAGTTTTCCAGTTTTCCACAGACCTCAATGATGGTTTCCAATTTCAGCTGGCCTCAGTTAACATTTGTGTATGTCCAAAGCAAAAAAAAAAAAAAAAAAAAAAAGCTCTTAAAACCTGGAAAATAGCCTTATACACAAAATTCTGGTGTTGTATTCTAGATTTATGAGACAGCTTCGTAATGAAACATGCAAATCACATAAATGCATTCTGCATTCTTTTTGGAAAATATTTCTCTTTTCCTGGAAAAGCATGCTAAGCTTTCAGTCAAAAATATGAGTGTTTTCTATCAAATTCAGATTCTCAGTGAAACAGCAATAGATTTTCACACTGATGTGACCACAATTGCACGCTTAGGTTCCAAGAAGATGTTTTCTTGAATTTGTGTATTTTGCAGCATTCAGTTGTTTTCTGTGATTGTTTAAAGCAATTTGTTAAAATCACACTGAAACAGGTTGGTTGCACTTTGTTGACCTATTTGCAAAACAGAATATGCTTTGCATTTTGCAGGATTGCATACACGAAGCTTTTGAAAAAGACTCTGGCTTAGTTTTGATTGAGAAATGGCTTTTTTTCATTAATACTCACTTATGTAACCTGTGTAATGTAAAATGGGTTTCACAAGCAAAATGAAATAAATTAAAGAGAGCGGCTCAGAATTTTATTAGTTCATATACAGTTTGAACAGCATTTGCTTGATAAATCCTCAGCTGTAGATTGAATGTTTGTTTCTTTATGGATTACCATTTAGTTTAGGTAGCCATATAATTTAAATTAAATTTCATGACCCAGTCATCTGTATTCACAAAGAAGAAGGTCTGCAGGCTGGACTAAGAACACCAGGCCAGAGTATTTTGTGCTGGAACTGACAAAAA
Organism: Pardalotus punctatus; assembly: GCA_013400915.1. Taxonomy (NCBI): domain Eukaryota; kingdom Metazoa; phylum Chordata; class Aves; order Passeriformes; family Pardalotidae; genus Pardalotus; species Pardalotus punctatus. The sequence continues at coordinate 5,006 of VZTX01004438.1, read as the reverse complement.
AAACCACTTAACAGAGCCACTCTTGCAAAGCACATCCAGAGAGTGCTCAGAGATTTCCCCAAGGTTATCCCTGTTTACAGGCGTTGGAGAACAATGCAGCCTTAAAAAAAAAAAGTGCCTATGATTACTTTTATTGCAAAATTAAAGATGATGAATTTGAAAGAGAAGAATTAAGCGTGTTATGGGTTATAACAGATCCCCTCATTTCCCCTGAGCCATTAGGAGGGTGCAGAGAAGCATTCAGTTAAATTAAAGCCTAATAAAAGTCGTAAAGTACTGAACTTTTCATGACTTATTGGAAACCTTTCATTGAGGAAAACACCATAACTGTATAGGTAAAATAGATCTCAGAAAGCAAATTAGGTGATTACTTGTGGAACAAAAGCCTGTGTGGAGCTCTCTTATCTATTTTTTGCTGCGGATTTGAATTTATTCAGCATCGTGTCCTGTAGTCTGCTCTAATCTCCCTTTGCCACTCCTTGCGCTGTCACTGTGCTCCTTATGGATGCACCTGCACCCTGTGCAAGAACTGGAAATGCCTTTGGATTTCAGGAACAGCTGCACTGATCTGAAGGGCAGGAAGACAAACTGGGCTGGTTTGGGATGGCTCTGCTCATGGACAAGGCTTGTCAGGGTATTCCCATGAATGCTATACTGTCCTTACTCTTAAATGCGTGAACAGGAGAATTTGAAGGCATTAAGGAATTTCTGCTGCCCTGAAAGTGTTTGGATTCAGGATAGCTCCAGGTTGTTCTTGCCCACTCAAATTTGTTGCTGTATTTCTCAGTGAGCTGTAACTCCGGGGGGAAAAAACTTGTCAGAGATTTGTTTGGGCTGATCAGGGCTGAGGGGAAAAAAAAGTATGAGGAAAATAATTGGAGTTGTTTTTCTGTGGAAATGTGTCTGTTTGACGGAGCTCTGGCCAGCAGCACATTTGTGATCAGAGCGGGACATGGACGGAGTCCCTGCAGCCCCAGAGGAGGAAGCCAAAGCTCCAGACTGGGGCCACATCAGAGCAGCAGGGTCAGGCATAGGGAGGTCACCGAGGTGTCCCCAAAGAGCCACTTCAGCTTTCAGCTGCATGAGAGAGACCAGCTGTGAGTGAAGACAAATTCTGGAGGACGAGACAGCTTGTAGTGCTCACTTCAGACAGGCAGAGCGGGGATTTCAGTCACACAGCTCTCGCTGCTGAGCCCTCTGGCTGCTTCTGATGAGCTCCCTCTTTCTGCAGCCAACAAGCTCAGGTTTGTTCTGGCCACGTCTAAAAACTTTCAATTTGTTCCTGTGATGGAATTTTTGTTTTGCAGCCCGAATATATCTAATAGGATTACCTCAATTTGAAAGCAAAGGTGCTACATTTCTCCTGTCTGTGATACAACTGCATGGATAGCAGAGGACTCACATTTGATGGAAGTGAGAGCAATGTTTTTATTTTCAGTCCAAGAAAGTCTATGTCAGCTTCTCTCTGGGTTTTTGTTGCTTGTTTTTCAGCACTGGAGGGGATGAGCACATCATCCATCACTGCAGAGAAACACCCGGTTTGGAATGAGACTGGAGTGTGCACACAAGGAACGCCTCTGATGTGCAGGAATTGTTAATGGACCTCAAAATCACATCACAATTAATTGAAATAAACTAACTCTAGCATGTATTATTGGGGAATTTCAACCCCTTTTGCATTGACGTACAGATATATCCTGAATCTACTACACTTCTGTCAGCTGTAGTGGAAGAGCATTTTGAAGTACCAGGAAGGATATAGACAGTTACAATGATGCTATTTTTACATAAGAATATGGTTATAAGAACAGAAATCACCCTCCAAAATTTGAAATATGAAGTCTTACCTGGACAAGGTCAATATATTTTTGTGACTCACTGCAGTTCTCTGCAAGACTTGTGAGATTGTATAATGGGATATGCTACCGGTACAATGGGTAAATATAAATGTTGTAGTTTCGTTAAGGATGTGTTCAATGCAGTTGTGCCTGGGCTTTTAGATTTAAATGTCAGTAGGAAGAGAGACATTCTTTGATGTCAGACCATCATCAGCAGAGGGGTTCATGCAGAGCACCTCTAATATTAAATATTTGTCCTTTACTGGTCTCTGTTATTATGGGATTTTTCCTTCTGTTGCAACATGAGGAAGAATTTTTGAAGCATCCTGGAAGATTCCCCAGTCTGAATAGGAAATTGCTATTCCATGTATCTGACACTGGTGGGTATGAGAGGAGATAAAAGGTTTCAGAGGAATGGCAGCAGATTGTGCCTGGCCTCAGGGCTGGAGTCAGAGGGAAAAGGCATAAATTCAAATAAATTTCCTGCTTATTTCTGTTGGTCACTTCTGCTTATTTCGTTGGTCACTTCTGTAATACAGAGCAGATAGGGGGAAGATTGGAAGGGTAAATTGGTAAGTGACAGCTCTTTAACCGTGTTGTACAGTAAACCAAGCAGCCATTCATTCTTGGGACTGGTTTGCAATCGATTTCCTCTCTGACTAAAAGCTATTTTCTATTTCAATGTTTTTCCATTACTGACTTCTCAATTTCATTTTTCACAGAACTTCTAGAAAAGATTTATTATTTTTTAAGTGAGGGATAGAATAAGTTCTTAAGGCACCTCAGAAACATTACTGGCAGGGAAACAGATGAAAACCAGCTTGTTGTTTTAGGATTCAATGAGAATTCAATTCCTTCCTTCCTGTAAGAGGTTGGATGTTGTGGTGTGCCCTCAGAAAGAGGGACTGGGCAAGGATATTCTGTGGTGGTGGATTCCTCCCTGTGTACTCTGCCTGTTTTGAAGATCTTGTTTAATATTTGTGAGAACTTCATGAGAAAGAGCAATTTTTACATTTTTCCTTCCTCAGAGGAAGTTTCAAGGGAAAATTTAAAAGTATTGGTTAACAGAAGAAAAAAGACTGGTAGAGTCTACCTGTAAATTTAAAATTCCAAAATGTTACCCAGGTAGAATATGTTTCTTACCTTTGTAGAAAGCAAAAGGTTATTTTTTAGGTAATAATGTCATCACCTTCATGCTCACCTACTGACCTTAGCCCATCTGAGAAACTGAAGTGGGTGCTCCCTTAGCAAGGAAAGTGGGAGCTGATATCATTGTCATATTTTTTCCCTGGAAATTTAAATCCTTGAATAATTTCCATTTGCAAAATTTAGCCCTCTCCCTATTCTATAATTGGATAAATAATTTAAATAATTATAATTTTAGCCTCATCCTTGGCACAGAAGATCTTCAATTCCTGTTGTGAGAATTTCTTCCCCAAGAACCATTTCAGTAAGGTCACTTCCCTCTTTGCATCCTGGGATAGCAGCTGGAATCTTTTGGTCCCATTTTACTGCATGCACAAGTTCTATTGCTGTTTAATTATAAAAAAAAAGATGAATTAATTTAATTTTTCATCTTCAGAGGTGATACTAAAATCTTGCAAGCCTCCCAATGAAATTCTGGTGAAGCAGGTCAGAAGACTTTTCCAAAACATCAATTCTCATGAAAAGCCAGTACTCTTTAGATCTTATCTGTCATTTCAGTTTCATCCATTAATGTTGTGCATGGTTTTGTATCGATTACGCACTTTAGAACATTTATGGCTCTGTTTAAGATCTGTTTGGAGAAGAACAAGGCAAAAATGCAACTGGATACCTTCTCTGTATTTCCATTTCTGACAGAAGTGACTTGGCTCCAATCTGCTGAAATCTAAATCGTGTCAGTAGCTGCTCGTTCATGCAACATCCGAGCTCCCTCAGGACGAGCAACAGCAGAGATTAAATCACGAGCTGCTCGTATTCTTAATGACAGCACATGTGTGGCCCTTGCCGAGGATCACCGAGATGGAGCAATGTTCACAGGATTTCAGAAAGGTAATTTTTGAGGTTGAGTCCCAGCTTGTTTCTGCAGAGTAAGGTTTTTTTGTGGTTGGTTCTTTGTTCTTTGTTTTGTTTTTAAAGAGAGAAACAGATCTGGCCATTAGCCTTTCCATCGCTCGCTGGAAATTTCAATGAAATTCAGTTGATGTTTCCACCTCCACCATCACTTCTAAATAGCTCAGTATTTTTAAACAACTCCACACAAGTTTTTAAAGGCAAGAAATCCTGTTCCTTAGTGAATTTCGATGGGTTGGCTTAGTTTCTAAATTAGAGGTGCTAATTTAGATTTCGATCACATTTTGGTATTGATTCTTTTTAGCAAAGAATGAAGATTTCCTGCAAACACCTCAGGAAGGCAAAGGATTACTTGGCTGCTGCAACTGTGCCAGTGTGTAATGTCGTATTTTTAATGTTAAAGCAAGGAGTGATAATCCCTTCCAGAGATTCCTTAATCTGCTTGAGAGGCAGGGGTTTCCCCTTAGAATTCTCTGATTTTTATAAGTGTTTGGAGCACCGGTCTGAGCCTGTGTTAAATGCTTGTCACACCAGCAGGAACTTGTCCAAGGACATTGAAATGGGAGAGTTACTGAAGGGTCCACAGAAATTTGAAGTTGGAATTGTCCTGAAAAATTTAACTGGTCTGTCAGAGGCAGAGGGTAGGAGGATCAATTATATCTAAATAATTTCTGAAAGACTACAATGTGCTATTTTTCAAAAGTATTGGCTCAGATGTTGTAGTTTTGTTTTTTTGTTTCTATGTAACTTATTCCAAGGCTTACCCATCCTCAAAATCAGCAAGGTCTCCCTATCACCTAAATCTGGTGCAAATAAAGCTGGTTATGTCTGTTCAGGATAAGGTTTTTATATGGTGTAATCAGTCACAGACCTGTTGCTGGTGACATTTTAAATACTAGAATGTTGGTTTTATGCTTAATTTTTCTTGATTAAAAAGCCTAAAGAGTTCTTGCAACATTTTCATGATGGCTATAGCTTAAACTTTTCCAGTGTTCTGCTTGTCCTTCTTAAACTCTAAGTGGACTCAGTTTGGTGACACTGAGGGTAAAAATAAAAAAGAAATTATCTGTGGATAAACCCAAAATAGTGAATATATGTGGGGTTTTTTTGTTT
>VZTX01004437.1:21205-59161 GCA_013400915.1 Pardalotus punctatus | reverse complement strand
GGGAAGGAGGGCCTCAGGATATGTGTTGGAAAGGGGGAAATGGCAGACAAGGTGGTCAGCCCAATGATGCGAGATCTATGCATTAAAAAGAGGCCTAGAAATACTCAAAGGAAAGAAAGGAGCTACTTTCACAGACTTGAAGTATGCTTATGGTATAGTGCATACATTCAGTAAGATCTGGCAGGAGAGAGGTTATTTGAACTCACAGGGAAAACCTTGACACATGAAAGACTGGTAAAGGAGATCCTGGAAGCATTGAAGGGACCAGATGAAATTGCAGTGGTGCATGTGAAGGGACACCAAAGAGGAACCTCAGAGGCAAATAATAAGAGGAAATAATCTGTCAGACCAAATGGCCAAAGAGGCAGCCTTAGAGGGAGGAAAGGAAGCCTTGCTGTTGTTGGGTGTTAAGGGAGAAGAAGATGAAGGGGTCTCAATATTCAGTGAGAAAGAACAAGAAGAGTTGAAGAGAAATGGTGGGACTATGGATGAAAAAGGCAGATGGAAGATGCCAGAGGGAAAGCAAGATTTAAATAAAGCCCTAACAGGAAGGACTTCGGAGGATCTCCATGCCTCAGCACATTGGGGAATGCAGGCCGTTTGTGAACATTTCCTGAGGAGTTATGGGTGTGTAGGGATCTTTGAAATTGCAAGGGCTGTAACGAGGGCTTGCATGATTTGCCAGAAAATAAACAGGAAGGAAATGAGAAAGATATCTCCAGGGGGGAGGGAACTGGCAAGGAGATGGTTCCAAAATATCCAAATTGATTTCACTGAGCTACCCCTGGTCCAAACATTCAAATATTTACTGGTCATGGTGGACCACCATACACATTGGGTTGAGGCATTTCCCACGGCCAAAGCTACGGCCAACATGGTTTGCAAAATTTTACTTGAACAAATCATACCAAGCTATGGGATTGTGAATACTATTGACTCTGACCAAGGCCCCCATTTTGCATCAAAAATCCTCCAACAAATGATGACTGCTCTTGATATAAGGTGGCAATTACACACCATGGAGACCACAGAGCTCAGGGAAAGTTGAAAGAATGAATGAATGAATTGGTTGAAATGCCTCCCATTGGCCTTACTGAGAATAAGGACAAGAGCAAGGACAGACATGGGGGTTTTGCCATATGAGGCAATGTTTGGCAACTTCAAACTACACAGGGACTTCAGAGGCAGGACACTGTGATATGAGAAAATAAATCCAGAGAGTTGCGAACACCTTAGAGGACTTAAGAAGGAGAAGATATCTCCCTCAGACTACATCGATAGATTTTAAGATCCACTCATTTCAACCAGGAGATTGGGTGTTAATTAAAGCCTGGAAAGAGGTTCCCTTAACACCAAAGTGAGAAAGCCCCTTTCAAGTTCTTTCCACCACAGAAACAGCAGTACGAATCCTGGAAAGAGGGTGGAGCCACATAACAAGAGTAAAAGGACCTGTGCCAGCCCCTGATGAAGGGACAGTGGTAGACCAGACTGATACCAAGTTAACTATCCAAAAGAGACCAAATAGTGACAACTAACTGGAGTTGTTTACTGCTGGTTAATTTAAAGGCAGCATTATATTGTTAAGACAGTTATATTGTTCAGAAGTTGTTTTTATGGTTAAGAGTTGTTGTTATCTTTGTTAATCTTAACTTCTGGTATTTCATTATTTTGCAGGAACGTCGGGCAGTGCAAAGAACAGAGCTTTCCCCTCCTGTATAACAATCAGGCCCTAAAATAGAAATACCCCAGGTCGATACAAGAAGAATAAGGATGAGTCTCTTCAGGAAACAAGGTATTTGGGTAGAGAATCTCACAGGGGGCAAGACCGGATCAGGCTCTGCTCCTGCCAGTTGTAACAACCCCACTAGGGTTGGCACCCCCATAGGTGAGAGGGCCAGAGGAGCAGAAGACCCCTATTTTTATTATGGCTCTACATCCAGGGGAACTTGGCGCGCCCCTGTGATAAATGCTACTACCCTTTATATGTGGCAGACACTAGAAGTGACATCCTGAGGATACACATTAACCTGAGCACAAAACATATCGAACATTTGAAATGACAAATTTGCAAAGATGGCAAAACATATTGGCTTGCATAAAACAGGAAATTTCAGAAAAAATTTGGAAGGGGAATGCCCTATGAAAGAGAAATGGATATGTTCAAAAAAAGACCTGAAGGGAGAGACTATGGGAAAGGGAGCATCTGAACCAGACCAAATTAAGGAAAAAGAGTTAAGAGGAGTAATAAAAGTTGGGATGGAGGATAAAATATTAAGTCGGAAAAATTTGGTTTTGGATTTGGTTGAACATATCAGCAAAGAGTTTAAGGTTTCTAATTGTTGGATTTGTGGGCATACCAGTATGGCTGAAATATGGCCTTGGGAAGGAACATCTGAGTCCACAGGAGCTATAAGAGTTGATGAAGACAAACTGGATGGGATGAAGAACATCATTTCAAAGAGATCAAGAAGAGATATGGAAGTTAAGATCTGGAATGACAGGGGAAGAGTGTGGAGGAGAGGAGTAGGATTCACCCCTAAGGTAGGAGAAATGTCCTGCAAGTGATATTTGGTGACAAATGGGGCACAAGACTGGTGGATCCCAAAAGCCCCCATTTGTATTGGTCTAAAGAAAAGAAAGGGGAGTGCTCATATATAGAGCATCTGGGATTATATGAACGCACCAGGACCCCAAACCAGTTTATAGGCATACCTTAAATTTCAAAATTATCACAAGGAATTTGGCAAAAGGCTCAAAATTTTTTGGGAAGCTGCTAAGGGATTNTTGTTGGATTTGTGGGCATACCAGTATGGCTGAAATATGGCCTTGGGAAGGAACATCTGAGTCCACAGGAGCTATAAGAGTTGATGAAGACAAACTGGATGGGATGAAGAACATCATTTCAAAGAGATCAAGAAGAGATATGGAAGTTAAGATCTGGAATGACAGGGGAAGAGTGTGGAGGAGAGGAGTAGGATTCACCCCTAAGGTAGGAGAAATGTCCTGCAAGTGATATTTGGTGACAAATGGGGCACAAGACTGGTGGATCCCAAAAGCCCCCATTTGTATTGGTCTAAAGAAAAGAAAGGGGAGTGCTCATATATAGAGCATCTGGGATTATATGAACGCACCAGGACCCCAAACCAGTTTATAGGCATACCTTAAATTTCAAAATTATCACAAGGAATTTGGCAAAAGGCTCAAAATTTTTTGGGAAGCTGCTAAGGGATTGTTTTGGTTGTGTGGGGAAATGGTTTATGTTACGTTACCCAAGGATTGGGCAGGAAGTTGCACTTTAGGGATTATTCATCCATCCTTTTTACTCCCATGATATGCTGGATAGGAAAACTAGGCGCACCCCTATATGATGAACTTAGTTGCAAGAAGAGAGAATTAATTGGAGGAACACAAAAATGGGGTGAAGATGAGTGGCCCCCAGAAAGGATAATTGAAGTTTATGGCCCTGCCACCTGGGCCCAGGATAGCACATGGGGGTGTAGAGCATCCACTTACATGCTAAATAGAATTATCCACCTACAAGCTGTCCTGGAGATCATTACAAATCAAACAGCCCTTGCCCTAGACGACCTCCTACCCAACAGAGACAGATGCAAGCTACTATTTATCAGAACAGATTGGCACTTGACTACCTCCTTGCCAAGTAAGGAGGTGTGTGTGGAAAATTTAACTCATCCGAGTGCTGCATTGAGATTGACAATCATGGAGAAGTTATTAAAAATATTACTAGTAATATCAGGAAACTAGCCCATGTGCCCATTCAAAAGAGGTTGCCCCTTTTAAAATCTGGATGGTGGTATAGCCTATTTGGTGGGGACTGGTGGAAGAAAGTATTACTTTTTGGATTATGTGCCTTAACCAGTTTTTTTTTTTTTCCTTCCTTGTTTATTACCTTGTGTAATCCAAATGATTACAAGAATTGTTCAGAGCTCCCTGGACAAGTTAACTGAAGAAAAACTAATGATATTGAAAACAGAAAAGGAGAAAGAAACCCCAGAACCAGCAAAGGAAATTTATAAGAAATACTGGAAGTTAAGCAAGTTTTATAGAGCCTACGAAAGCCCAGTTTGACAGAAGGTTGATGTGAGTGGGACTCAATCAAAGAATAAGAGGGGGGGATTGTTATAGATGAAATGGTTTTCGTAGGCTGGTTATGTGTTGCAGTGTTTGTGAGTTGTTTAAGTTTTGTCAGGGCTGGGCTTGATTGAATGGTTTTTATGTTGTGACTGGGTTTTGTTGAATGTTTGATTGTAACTTGAAGCTGTTTGAGTTGTGCAATGTATGGGTGCAGTACCTTTGGGGAAGCGCAGGATGGCAGTGATCAAATGGGATGGTAAATGTGGAACTTTTCAGAAACTTTCAGTAGGTGCAGTGACATCTCTTCGAGCACGGCTTGGGGGATCAAATGGACAAATTATATGGACATATGGAAAAATGATTGGACAGGAATGCACCATAAAAATGAGCCAATCACAAGACCCCCATCCTAGCCAATCACAGCAAGAATCAAAAACAGACAAATCCTGCTTAAGCAGAGGCGATAAGAACTCTTGTGGTGCTGTACACCGCATCCTCCTGAGGTCTTCACCTGCCCAAAGGAGCACCCAGCTTGCGCACACTATTTCGTTCCTCTGCTTTTCCGCTGAGAAATTTGGCTTACCCTGATTTCTCTTTTCCAGTTGCTGTTTAATAAACAAATTAATCACAAATGGTGTCAGCCCATTTGTCACAATGCTCTATCTGTTTGCAAAGGAAAATAAACACACAAGCATTTAATTGAAATTGCACCCCATTGCACTGAAACAGTAATGTTTTGCATAGGAAACATCAAATGAAAAACTTGGTTCTTGAAGAACTACAGTCATGAGAAGTGAAAATAGGTCTCTGAACATATTTTTATGTTTCTAAGATTTCTTTAATTTGCCTTCAAACAACATCCTCTGGCCTTTGAACACAGGAAGCATATAATTGATTAAAACTTTTCACTTATCTGTACAATTCAAGTACTATAATAATTAAGGTATAATAATTTGACATTAGATTAGACAATTCTCCTTTCCAGACCATGCTCTTTTGTAATGCAAACAGCACAATTTTCCTACAGTTCAGACACAATTTTTCTGTCTGAATTCTCAATTTTCAATTGGGAATAGACATAAATAAAAATCAAGCCACAAAAACACCTTTGGCTGTCCCCAGCTTTGACATATATAATGTTAAAGATCAGGTTATGAACCAAGCACAACAAGAGCAAACATACCTTCAGTTCTGTCCTAAAAATACATGTATCAATTTATTCTGTGAAGTTAAAATACTTTTCAGACCAAGAGCCAATTAAATTTTTAGTACTTGATGGAGAAGGGAATTTATTTTTTTTTTAATAAGGAATTATCAGTTCTAAATGTCATTTTCCGAAAGTCTGTAGAGCCGAGGTTTCCATTATTCTTGTTCATTTGCTCCTGTGCATGTTTGTGCAGATAGTACAAGCAGGCAATAAAGATTCTTCATCCTAGAAACTGGCGGGAAATAAATAACAAAACAAAATCCAAACCCTAATGTAGTCATAAGGATATAGGAGTTACTCTCAAGAATACAAACTAAAAGAAAATTTTCAGAGTAAAGAAAAAGTGGTAGAAAATTAAAAGATTGGACAGTCACTGTCTCCTTTACTGCAGAGCACAAAGGCATACCATGTAAAAATTCCATTAGAATTTACATAAATGTAATTATTTGCATAAATTAAAAAATGAGAAATGGTCCTGTGTGCATCTCACAAAAGAACAGAACAGATGGGATGGAAAGGGAACTATGGGATATGTAGTGTTTTCTGACAGTGTTTCCTTATGTTCAGATGGAACTTGCTATGTTCCAGTTTGTGTCTGCCATGGTTTAACACCAGCTGGCAATTAAGTACTGAACAGCTGCTCACCCAGTTCTACACCCTAGCACTCAGTGGGGTTGGGAGGAGAATAACCAAAAACAAAAAAAAAAGGAACACTCATGGGTTGGGATGATAACTATTTAATAAATGAAAGAAAGTAAATCATAATTATTACAATGATAACAACAATGATGACATAAAAGAGAATAGAGAGAGGAATAAACCCCAAGGAAAGTGATGTACAAGTCAGCTGCCCACCATCCTCTGACTGATGCCCAGCCAATCTCTGAGAAGTGCTTGGCCTCTCCCAGGCAGCTGTCTCCAATTCATATACTGGGTTTGATGTTCTGTGTTGTGGAATATCCTTTTGGTCTGTTCAGGTCAGCTGTCCTGGATATGTTTCCTCCTGGCCTTTTGTTCAGAACCTCACTGGCAGCATGGGAAAAGTCCTTGGTTTAGGGTAAGTATACATAGCAGGAAACAAAACATCAGTGTGTTATCAACAAGATTCTCATATTGAATTCAAAACACAGCACTGTACTAGCTACTAGGAAGAAAATTTATTCTAGCTGAAAGCAGGGCAGTACTCACTGTCTGTAGTCCTATCAGCAGGCACCGCTGGAAAGAGTCTGGCTCCCTCTCCTTCACACACTCTTTTCAGGTATTTATATACATTAATAAGATCCTCTTGAGCCTTCTCTTTTCCAGACTCTTTCCATCTTTCAACCTTTCTTTTCTGTGATGTGCTCCAGTTCTGTAATCATCCTTGGGCCCCTCTGTTGAACTCTCTCCAGAATGTTCACATCTCTTGTATACTGAGGAGCACAGAACTGAAATCAGCACTTCAGATGTGACATCAGAATCTCTGAGTAGAGAGGAACGATCTTCTATCTAATGTTGTTTTACCTTATTATACTGTAATATTGACAGAAGGCATGTACAACAAATAAAAAATAAAAATGTCTCAAGTGATGCTGTAGTAATGAAGCAAACAATAAATATTCATTGTTCTTTTTGCTTTATATTAAAAGGTGTGACATCCCAAAGCATACAGTTCAATAACTTCAAGAACTTGAAATTCTGAGATGATGTTCAAAAAACTGTTAGCTTTAAAAAAATATACCCAAATATTTCTATAACCCCCATGTAAAAGACAGGGCCCATATTTTAATCCTGCTTATGTTCAAGACACTTTTCCAGCTTGACACAGTGAATTTTTATGAAAATGGTGACTTTTATGTATAGGCATTTCATTGCACTTCAAAAGACTTCAAAAAGAAATAGACTACATTTCAAAAAGAAACAGAAAAATTCCATGGCAATTTTTTTCAAAATTTTATTGCAATTGTGATATTCAAAATAATAAATCTACTGCCTGGAATATCTGACTTAATGATACTATGAGAGGTGGGGGGGGTTTTATTTCCCAGAAAATTATAATCATCATCACTTTTTTACTTCATTGCAGTTAGTACTTGGAACACTACTGGGAGCACATATGTTTTTCAAATTATCACTGATAATGTATAGTAATTTTTAACAAAGATTTTGTATGTCACCTATTGTGAAACCAGTCACTGAATAGCTCCTACATAATAGTAGTAAGTAGTGCTGGAAAGCTCATATTTTCCAATGTACAAAGCAAAATGTTTTTTATCCTTAATATTAAAAATCAAATTGCCTCCAGATTGAGAGGAACAAGTTCTTACAAAAATTCAGAAAATGTACAGATTTTGTATTGCAGTGATGTGAAAATTTGATTAGCAATAGAAATATGATTTCTAAGTATTAAGAGCAGAATATAACAGGCAAATTTTCTTATATGGAACACGTTAATAGATGTAGAAATACTTAGAAATATTGATTGCTGAATTCACAGGACTTCATTACTCCCGACATTAGTAAGTGTGGCATATGGACCATAAACAGAACAGCATTGATATTTTCAAGAGCTCAATAAATAGCTATAAAGTGCATGGAGACCGATACATCAGAGCTCCAATCAAAAGACAAACTCCAAGCAGTTTATTAGATGAAGTAAAACATGGTACAAGAATGGTGCACAAAGATAGGGCTGTTTTGAAAAAGTTAAACCAGAGTCACACTTAACAGGGAAAAAAGATTCTTCAGTTATATCTAAGAATTTTTTTTGCAGATAGCCGCAGTAAAAATGAAATATGAATCTATTATACTGAAAATGAAGAATAAAAGTTAGAATTTTAGTGTTTTTTTTTTTGTCTTCCAAATTACAAGGAATGTAGGAATTAAAAATAACTCAGAGTATGTGCAACTGCTTTTGCTTCCTCTCTAAACTTTGTCAGATACTGGAGCCTTACAGTAGTGTCCTCCATGTTAATATTCTGTGTTGCAAATCTAACACAATGAAAGGGTTAATTACATTTCCGTTCATTGCCTGCCAGGGAGGAGATAAAGATGGAAATTTTCTAAATGTAATTATTCTGCTCTCTCTGCTGAAACTATGTAGTGTATGTTGAGGACATCCAAGGACAGATATGATTGCTTGACTGGAGTTTTTTAGCTATAACCATCAACCAAAAAATATTTCATTAAAGAATTTCCCACTTACTGTGCATCATTATTCCTGTCAATGCACTTCCACAGAGGAAAGATGACAGTCATTCTAGGTGATACTGAGGCCAATGATTTCCTAAATCGGTGATGAGATACTCTGAATCTAAGGTGGGGAATGCAATAGGATTTCGTTGAACTGCTCTTCCTGCACAGAAATGTCACACTAGGCATTACAGTGTAAGAAAACCCTTCCTATCAGGCAAGTTTTATGGCCAATATTTTTCCTCTTTTTAATAGCTAGAATGCAGCAAAAAATAGATATAGCCACCTTAAATATGCTCACATAAACTCTAAGAAGGTAAATTACATTTTCATAAACATGTCACAAGAAAAATGGAGATTATGACACTAGTCAGGTCACTCTTTATCTACAGATAAAACATATAGCAGAATTTCCAATATTATCAGTAAAGCCTAATAGCATTGAAGTTTTTCAGCTACATCTATGGGTGTAACATCTTTGGGTGGAATGCATTTGTATTGACAACTCCAGATCTGAGGATTCTGTGGAACTTTGATAGCAAATGTGGATTACAGGAAAATTCTTCCTGGACCCAATTCATTTTATCTTCCTATTGGTTTACCTGAGTCTAATGGAATTCCCTACTTATGCAAATGGGGATGAGTACCTTCATTTCTTAGTACAAGGAATACTGAGAAGTTTTAGTAAGATGCCACATTATGTATGGGAAAACACTAACTGTTGATTTTTACAAATCCCCAGATGTAGTGCTTGGGTGCAAGGATTTACTAAAGAGTTTAATCACTCAGGTGCTACATATCTTGTGTTCGCTGTGGTAACACTGCAGTCTTTATCCAACAGCCTTTGACAAAATACTTATTGACATTTTCCTGTGCAACAAAAATAGAAAATAATATAACTTGCAGGATATGTAGGAAAGAAAAGATGATATATCAAGAAGCCAAATACGAAAATAAGATTCCTTTACAATTTCTTGAAGGTTTTTTTAATGCTAAGGCATTTGCAGGGATTTGTCAGAAAGTAAGAGGTCCTATGGACACAGCTCATAAAAACCCATCTATATAGCTGTAGGAAAACAACAAGTGTAATGTGCGTAATAACCTGTCCTTTAAATATTCCGATCTTTCTTTTAAAGAAATTTCCAGTATTTTAAAATTTAAAATCTTGTTCCACATCTGAGAGATAAGAGATTTAAAGTAGAAAACATAATTCAGTAACCTTTCTTATTTCAATGACACTACAATGTCACTACAGTGTCTGGAATAGTATGAGAGATACCAGGCCACAAGGTTAAGAGATTTTACTTGCAAGCTAATAAAAGGGAATGAGTCCTTCTCATGGAGAAGCACAGTATCTCTTCCCTCTTAAGGACCACAAGTGGATTTTTCTTCTCCATTAAGACCATCAAAGCAGAGGTCCATAATGAGAGATTTTTTTTCCAAATAAGAAGCTATAGTCTATCTCATTTCATAAGAGTAAAAAACATCTGTTGCCATAACAGTCATCAATATCTACTTCCACTGATGAAGACTCACTTTAAGTAACACTGCCAGAGAACTTAATAGTTACTCTAAAAAAATAGCATGTCACCAAGCCAGTGTTTACCAAAGAAGTTGGGTTTTTTTTTTAAATTTGAAAAAAACATAGCAATTACAAGCAATTTATTACATTGATGACTTGGCTTTATGCTTTTTGCTGCCTGCTGTCTCTGGAATTGTTATTATTTCTCAGAGAGAATTACTTGTTTTTGTCATCACTATTGTTCTTTAATCCCAGTTCTAATCTACAGCTACTGACCTAACTGTCATTTTTGGGATTATAATTTTCTTCTTTATTTGTCAAATATGAAAATGCAGTGGAAATTCATTGCAAACAAAATCAGAAGGTACACATGCAGAAAAAATCCATTCCAAGACTTCTCCTTCACTTTCATGCTTAACATCATCAGTAATAGCTTTAGTCTATGAGAGAAAGAAAAGCTAGATTGCTGTAGAACAAGGTTATTACCCCTGAAATATTATAGTGAATTCTTCTTTAATATACACAAGTGAGCAAATGAAATTCAGTGCTGCATTACAGGTTAATCATGTCACACAGAAACTGATGTGAATGCTTTTAGCAGGAATAAAGAAGAAACACCTTTTTAAGACAGTTTGCATTCTTGCCCAGCTGGTAACTAAGCATTTGCATTTTCAGCTGAAGATTGCAGAAGGTGTTTTGCACTGAAGTACCCTATAGTTTTTTGTACTCAAATACCCAAAATAATCAATATATTTCTACTCTTAGCTCCTAGAGCTTGCAGATTTTACAGAGGATATGGGCTGGGGATGCTCATGGGAGCTCCTGTTAAAAGTCTATTGCCAAAAATAGAGCTGGGATTGTTCAATTTTCAGTGGACATTTGCCCTCTTGTCGCAGTCCGTTTGACCGCCTGGGTGGTCAGCAGGCGTGCCCTGGCAGTGGGACTGCTTGAGTCCTTTGTAATCCAGATGGGAGTTCTGGCAGAGCTGTTCTCGTTAGACCTCAGCAGGGGCTGGTAGCAGACGTTGGCAAGGTAGTGAGCACGGCAGAGGCAAAGGAGGAGAGAGGGGTTCTTTCGTAGAGGTAGCTCAAGTCCTTTATTCCCTACCCCGAAGGACAGGAGAACCAAGAATCAGGCAAGGGGAAGGGCTACAAAGGACCGGGAAGTGACAGTTGCAAGGGGTTTTTAAAGGAAACCAAAAGGGGAGGATCCAACAGAGACAGTCCAATAAGGAAAGATGACATAACTACAAATGACCAGTGGGGAATAACAATGGGAGGAGAACATTTGAACAAACCAATGGGGATACAGGGAACACAGAACTTTCCAGAAACTAATGCATATTAAAACAACTTCATACATATAGAAATTAATAGGAGGGGAAAGGGGTGTAACCAGAACTTTGACAGACAATTTAGACCGAGGGAAATGCGGGGAATTCCCCAGCCTCGCCTTCTCCCTCACCCTCAGGCTCACTGTCTTGAGGGGGAAAATCAACCCAATTAACTTCATTAATTTTCATAGAGAAGGTGGGCTGGGCCACCACCACATCCTCCCTCATGTACAGTCTCGAAATCATTCTTTCCAGACCTGACTTACTTTGAGGCTGACCAAAAAACCCAAAGAACTCCATATATTTCCANACAATTTAGGGGATGGTACAATATAATTATCCAATCAGGAATTGATGACACATGACATGAAATCAATAGGAACATCTCAGGTGAGGTACAAAATCAAACTGGCTAATAACAATACAGCTGGAGGGAATTTCCAATCATGCAGGCCTGCCACAGGGCATGAGGTAGTGTGATGGACAGGTGAGGAGTAGATGTAGCCGTGCTGCAGACCCTTCTTTGGATCTGCCCTCAGAGAGAGAATCTTGTGAGGGGAAATCAACCCATCCAGAGCTGTTTACCCTGAACATGGGCTGCACCATAGCAACACCAAGCAGCTAGTCTTCTGCTGCACACCAAATGACAAGATTGCACCAGCCATGAATTTTAATTTTTAACCCAAGTATATATTTCGGTACGGCTACTTTCTTTTTGTTGCATAGCAGCATAATGGCAAACTAGGATTATAAATTCTCTCTTTTACAAAGTGAAGAAATGCACTGTTTCTCTTTACTGTGCTGACTTCTATTAGCCTCTAAAAGCTCCTCTTCAGAAAATGGCTGAAGTCCATTTGTGATCCATGCTAAGTTCACCTAAGATCATCAGAATTCAATGCATACAACTGGAGTTTCATTTAACTAAATCAAAGGTAAATATAGAGCACTTGAGAAAAAGCCTGAAGAAGTAAGGGTGGGAGGATATCAACTTCTGTGTGATCTGAAATCTCAGAAAAAATTGTAACATTTTATGTGGGCACATATTCATAATTTTGCTAGGCAATGATATTTTGCCCTTGAAAATCCATATAAATATTGAAAAGAAGGTTTCCATTAACTAGGAAGAAAATATACTTTTCCAGATACTAAGGCATAAAATCAATTCATAATGGTTTATCTCATATCTTAACTTCAGAGAACGTGGCCTTTGACAGTCAGCCTTTTTCCTTTTTTTTCCCCCCTCATTATCTAGTTTTAGTTTATCTGGTCTGGAAATTGAATGACACCTTCACAGTTTCATGCAGAATAAGAAATTAATTTATAAACAGAGCTTATTGAATGGAATATCGGTCCTTTTTTTTGGAAATGCCTCATTTCAACTTCATATGTTCATTAAGAAATAGAACTACACAGTGTAAAATACAAATAATAGGGCCAAATATATACTCTGTAATCAAGATTAACTGAGGCATGTCAGTTCATCTTTTTGGTATTCTTTAGAAGATAATTGAAAATATCACAAGCAATCACACAATTGTGTTTCATCATCCATAGGTGTTTTGCTTCAAGGCATGTTACTCTTGACTTCCTAAAATAACCACTGCCACTAAAACAAAGGACTGGTGTTTTATTCCAGCTCCCATAGAATCTCATTGTTCTTACTCCAAACAATTTTGAAAGGTACTAAATTGTTTTGTTAGTACTTCTGTTCTCAAACACTGCTAACACTTCTGTTTATTTAAATAGGTTATTCATATTTTATGACTTGGAGAAATCAGACAGCTAGAGCCAAATAATCAGTGGAATAAAGACAGGGTGTAAGTGAAGAAATTAAAAACTGAAAATCAATTAATGGCTTTTTTATTTTATTCAGTATGGTGACCATGGATATTTGCCAGCATCATGAAAATGCTGAATGCAGAAGAAACATTTAAGTTTTTCCCAACAATTTTATGATTTAAAATTTTACGACTATTGTTCTGGTGAAATTTCTTCAGTGTTTGTTTATTCCCAAAAAAACAGTCTACTTCCAAGAACACATGCAGGTCTCTGCATGAAATTAAACTTCCTAAGTTGCAACATACCAATGAGTTCAGGATAAAAATATTGACAATTCTTCATTTTCTCACACCAAATGGGAGAAATTAATTTATTATCAACAAATCATGTTCTTTTGTGGTTATACATTTCCCATAAGTAGAGTAAGCACCTGGAAATGTATTTCAGCCATCCCTTCGGATGGTTGGACAAGTAATCAATTTTATGTTCTTTTAAAAGGAGTAATTCCTGATTCATTTAAAAAAGAATATGGGACAATCTGTGGCCTTTAACTGAAATTACATAATTGTTTAACTGCTAACCACAGTAGCTAAAAATGAATGACCATCTTCACTTTTACCGAAGGGGGGAAAAAAAAAAGGCACAAGATCAAATTACATATTCTCACCATGTAGATCCATTTAAACAGATTCTGCAGTTACTCAGTTTCAGCTGAAATGAAAACTCATAATTGTTAGCATTTCCAAGTTCAACCACACAAGAAGAACAAATATATATAATCTTAAGCACATATAATATTCTGCATTTTTGGAATTTGGTGTTTATCTGCACTCTGGGTTGCTCTCTATATAGCAGAACTGAATTAATCAACTGACAGAACAATCCAGTGACATTTGTGCCTTTTTTTACTGCTGAAAGGCCTGTAACAGACATCTGTGCTTCCAAGAGGGAATTTTAGAAAGGATTTTGAGACAACCTGACATGCTCTTATGCATTATTTTACTGTGGTGTTCTCTTGTCAGAAATCTGTTTAGTAAAGGACACTGTCTGATTCTTGGCTACTTCTGTGTCTGTGGACAGACCACATCTACATAACTTCCAATGTGAAGGTGGACAAACACTACCACAATTCCACCGTTGAATGCATGTACTGATGACCCAATCACGATGCAGTCTTTCAAAAATCCCACTCCCTAACTTGAAAAAAATTTATGTGGTTAGGCATTTTAGTTGTTAGGGGACAGAAAATAAAGTTATTGGTCTAGATTGGTGAACAAGTAATTTTTTTCCTGTAAGCACAGTCTGCATCTGACTTCCACTTTAAGTGTGTACAATACAAGAGAAGACCAGACAGAAGCAACAACCACAAACAAGTTCAAACAACATAGAAGAGTGTGAAAAGAATAGAAGCAATAGTAACATTTTAAAAACATATATATTTAAAATATATATTCATATAATATTTGAAGTATCTTTAAAAATTTTGTTGGTAATTAGTGAAAATCAGAAGGGGAGAGAGTGGACTGTTTTTTCCAAGAATATCAGGAATATACTCAGATTTAAATGAAGGTGATCAGGGCTACAGTGATATAGAGGTCCATTGGAACTGTATTAAAACTATATTAAAACCCCACAAAATATTCTATCTGTAAAAACCTCTGAGCTTCAAAACTTAGCAGACTGGTGCAAGGATCATGAGAATTATCAGAAGTTCTTGTCCTGCTTTTGTGCTTGGAGGCAACAATTTCAGTACTCTCTGGACACCTGACTAGTTGTTTTGCCTGTTAGAATAATTTTCCTGTATAAGAAATAACCCACAGAAGTAGCTATATCAACTGCAAAGTGTTATGCCAGTGCTTTCCACAGAAGGCATAGAATATGAACAGAATCAGTAATTGCAGTATCATTGCTGATGGAAATGAGGGGGAACACCTTCCTCCAATGTCATTGATTAAATCTGGATTTTAATTGTTGTCATCATTAAATGAGGCATTGATGTAGCTCATTATGCAAGTTTTCTAATCATTTTATTCCCCGTTTTTCTACTAATTGAGGCAATGAGAAATCCGAGGCAATGAAGGGAGCTTCCAGGGCGGGTTACGGGATCAGGATGACTGGTTAAGGGATTAGGAACACAGGTAGATTTCTCCTCTACCCTTCCAGTCACAGGAAATGAGGAGACAGAAAACAGAAAGAACCTGGCTCTGAGCCTGCTGCCACTGGCAGAACTTTTGCGTTTTTGGTCATGGGTCCATCTACATAACACCAGACCTGCTGAAGGTGGATGGGGCACACCTCTCTCAAAGGGGTAAATTATCTTTGCGCAGGAGTTTTGAGGGCTCACTGAAAGAACTTTAAACTGAGTTGGAAGGGAGAAAAGTATAAAATGAGGCTCACTACAGACAAACCTGGGGGCAGCATGCCAGTATCTGAGGGAGTGTGTTTGTGAGGTCCTTTGGGCTAACCTCTCAGTGGACATATGGAATGAAGATTCACGCAGCAGCAAAGACAAAAGGGTTATTGATATATTAAAAATTATGGAAGTGCCTGAGTGGCTTCCCATCCAAAAGAGGTGGCCGGACCAATAGCCCAATTGAAGCATATTAACACCAGTGAACACAGCACAGGCCATAAAAAGGAGGAGCCATTGCACAGAAGGAAAACTAAGATGCAGTTGCCATTATGGAAATGTAATGGCATGACTTGAACAACTGGAGTGCAGCAATGGATGTCCATAAACTCTTTTGAAGGGCCATGCTTGGAGACTATTGGTGACTGGACTTGCATCCAGCTGGCAGCCAGTAACAAGTGGTGTTCCCCAGCACTCAGTATTAGGAACAGGTCTGTTTAATATCTTTATTGATGACCTGAGTGAGGGGATTGAGTGGCCCCTTCAGTCAGTCTCCAGATAACACCAAGTTGGGCACAAGTGTGGATCTGATAGAGGTCAGAAAGGCTCTGCAGAGGGATTTGGACAGGCTGCATTGATGGCCTGAGGTCAGTTGGATGGAGTTCAACAAGGCCAGGAGACAAGTCCTGCAGCTGAATCACAACAATCCTCTGCAGCACTACAGGCTGGGGAAAGAATTGCTGGAAAGTTGCCTGGGGAAAGGGCCTGGGGGTGCTGGTTGACAGAAGCTGAACATGAGCCAGCTGTGCTCTGGGGCACCCTTCAGTCAACAACAGTGTGACCAGCAACACCAGGGCAGTGACTGTTCCCTGATCTCAGGGTGAGGTCACACCTTGAATCCTATATTTTGGGCCCCGCACAAGTAGGAAGATATTGAGGTGCTGGAATGAGTCTAGAGGAGGGAAACAGAGGTGAGGAATGGTTTGGACTACAGGTCTGATGAGGAGCAGCTGAGGGAGCTGGACATGTTTAGCTTTGAGGAAAGGAGGCTCTGGGGGAACCTTGTCACTCTCTTAAAACTCCCTGAAAGGAGGTTGTAGCTAGGTGGGGGTCAATCTCTTCTCAATAATAACAAGGTACAGAACACGGTCAAGTTGTTCTAGGGAGGTTTAGATTGGATAATAGTAAAATGTATTCATTGAAAGGGTTGTCAAACCCTGGAGGCTTCTCAGGGAAGTGGCAGAACCACTATCCCTGGAAGTGCTCAAAAGATTTATAGATCACGGAATCATAGAATCATTTAGGTAGGAAGGACCTTCAGGATCGTTAAATCCAACTGTAAACCTAACACCGCCAAGTCCACCAGTAAACTAGGTTCTAAACACCACACCTACAAGTCTTTTGTGACACTTACGGTCATGACGTGGTGGTGAATTTCGCGGTGTTACATTTACAATTGGACTCGATGATTCTAAAGGTCCCTCCAACCTAAACAATTACATGATTCTACATAACTCTGGACTTTTTTTTTAAAATGAAACATTGGGTGTAGCACCTCCTGGTATGGGTTCATGAGGATGCCCATGCACAAAAAACTCACAACACACACAGAATTGCAAAGCGACTTAATTTTATTAGTTGCATTAGTAATAAATACATGCTGATCCCTGGATTTTGAAGAAGCCGTGGAGCAAAAGGAGATGGAGCATGGCTTCTGAGATGGAGGGGCAGGAAGGCAGCACACCTTCAGGGTGTCCCCTGGATGACAATGGTGTGCATCATGGTGTCCATCCCCTCCATCCCAGGACCACACCTTATATCTCCTCCTCAGGAGTGGCCAGTTTCAACATCATCTCACACAGGGCCAACACACGAGATGAGGTCAGAACGGCCCTTGGTAACACCTCCATGTCAACAATGGCTTATTGTGCATTGTTCCCCACTTGCAGGATGAATCCTACTAGGTCACAGATACATAGTCACATCTCTGAAGGTTAAAATCCTACCTACTAACAATAAGAACTTCTTCTATGATATCTTGTTGACATGCACAACAGCAGACCAAATAGACCTTGGACACATCTTTGGTCCCTGACACACCTCCCTAAAAGACAAAGTTGCTATCTATAATTATTTAAGAACGTATTTCTTAAAATTTAGAGGACAGAGCCATGTTTAAAACTCTTCTTCAGTATTTTTGCAAGAAGACAGTTTCTCACTCTTCTGTCATATTTTGTTTTGAATACTATTGTCATGAATAGAACAGCTTGTCTTAACAATTATGTTAGAGTAACACAAAAGCCTACTCTGCTAACAAAAGAGGGATTAGTAAGGCTGCAAGATAACCTAAGCATTTGAAATTGTAGACACATTTCTACTGGCATATTGCTTTCCTCACAGTGTCTTTTCCCAAGGTACATGGATCAGACTAAATTTATAGAGTATGTCTGTATGTCACTAAAAATATATGTATCTGTGTAATGGTTATATCCTTCATATTCAAATTAGTTCAAATGAGTTACTACACTCTCATTTGATTAAGTTCAGAAATATTGCCTCAAGTTGATTTCTATTTTCCAACTGCTTCAAATTTTTTGCACAAAAAGTATTCAAACAAAATTTAAAGCATAATTTAAAAAACCTGTATATGAAACTACATTGCACAAAGTTGTTAAAGGCAATTACTTTATCTTAAGCAGCATCATAAAAACAAAACAAAAATGGGAGTGCCAGCTGGAGGCAAACTAATCCTATATTGCCCAGATGCATTTTTAATTTATCCATAATTTAGAAACACAAAGGAAAAATAAGGAAAAATATTCCTTATGGTAAGGAATAAGGACTTAAAAATCTTACATCGTGACAGTGAGAATAGTGATCAGAAACAAAAACTTGACAATTCAAGTTCTAAAATGCTACTGAATTGTATCCTAGGCTTTTGTATTAGATACTAACTTAAATTTTCTGCAAGAAGGAAAGGGGAATATAGGACATGATTGCATCTTGAGGGCTATCACCACTCAGCAAGGACTTCTATCAAAAATCTGTTTCAACATCATAGAAGAAATATTTTTTTCTAAGCTATGAAATCACAGAATTGCTCTAAAATTCTGTGAAATTTTTCTTTGAAAATTCAGTGATAAGTGAATGTCAAAACTTTATTAATATTTCCTAGAAGTGAAAATAAACTGATCACACATATAAAGAACATTTGGTAAATGACTTAATTAAAAATTTAAATTATTAGAGTAGAAATTAATTATAAAATTAAAAATTATAATACACTTGAGAAAATGTCACTGAAATGAATAGGTTTAGAGAAAAACAGTATTATCTTAACCAGCTACAAAATCAAGCTGTTCTCTTAAGTCTTTCAAACTCTGACATAGCTTCAATCATTCTAAGTATCTGTTTGTACAACCCCAAAATTATGAGCAGTTTGTAAAATTATAAAGACTACATTTACAACATCAGCTCTTGCCTTGGATAAGCTGACAAAGGATACATAATGAATGTTATTTTCAGTTTCTTCTATTGAGGGTCCAATGAATTTCCATTTACAAAGGTACAATATTAATCAGCTTCACATCTATGGACAAGAATATTTACCTAGATCTGACTGGGATTTAAATACATCAAAGGGGCATATACAGTCACAGTAAGCTGTCCATAATGTTTGGTGATTCTTCAAATGTGCTCTTAAGGCCATCTACAACCCAGAGGTTGGCCAGTGATCACATTATTAATCCTGTATTAGAGGTCAAAAAGCCAGCCAGTGATCACATTATTAATCCTGTATTAGAGGTCAAAAAGCCAACACACTCAGTAGGAAAATTATTTTTGTCCCAAATCACATGGCAAGACAGTGATAAAACTGAGAACAAGTAACAGATGGGAGGCATCACGGTGATTTTTGAGCCTGTCCTTCATTTGTCTGGCCTTGTCATTTCTTTGCATTCGTTTTTATCTGAACTAAAGTACTTTCAAGGGGAAATAACCCAATGACAATCTTAATTATTTCAGACTGCAATAACTAAGAGATATAAATACAATGGATCAGGAAATTACTCTATAGACAGAATCCAACTTGGCTATCATAGTGCCTAGCCTAGCAGCATTTTGCTTCATTTAAACATGGTCTGATGATAAGGCCTCCAGCTCCTTCCTACGTACAAAAACCAAAATCTTTAGAGATTTCATATTTCATACCCTTAGAAAAAAAACCTGCAAAATTAATTCAAAATACCCATAGAAAAAAAAAAAAACCAACAAACTTCCAGCACTGTAACTTTAGTTTAGGGGTGGAAAGCTACTTCAATCTGTTCCCACTAGTGGAAAGAGTTTTGTTTGTAGCCAGACATACAGGAACCAGACTTGTAGGGAAATCTTTGAAACATGGGAGACTGCTGATATGAATGGCATTAACCATAGAAAATCCTTTTTACGGGACTGAGGACATTTGGGGTTCAATTGGGCAAGCGGCCAGACAGTTCTGAACCACTGAGCATGACAAGCACCTTACAACAGGATCTAGATGTCACTCTGCAGGACATTCTGCTTTTTCACAGGACTGTGTAAGATGGATGCTGCTTCTTAGTGAAATGGACAAATATGTGGCTAGAAGAAAGGTTTAAGAGTTAGAATCAGCAAATCAAGTGAACAGATATTATCTCTTTCCCTGCTATTGGTTTTACCATATGATTTGAAAAATCTCTAACCGATCATTCCCTAAATTTCCTTATGTAAGAAAAGGAGGTAATAATACCTCCTTGCTTTTCAGATATATCAGATGCAATTATATGAATAGGACTACAGCCACCATCCCTGCTAACAGCTACCAGGGGTGACTTGGAATTCTACCTATTACTAGAATCTCTATTTTACCAAAACTATTTTCGTAATATTCCTTGTCATTCCCCTACTCTGAGAACCAGTGGATCACAATTCACACCCAGATCCAAAGTCTTCAGTGTGCATTTCACTTGCAGATAGTAATATGTTTTACATTAATTTGAAGGAACATTTTCACTGCTCTATAATCCCCACATCTTTACTACTACTGATACAAGTAATACACATAAATCAAATCTTGAAGTTAATAACCCCTTTCAAAGATGAGCACCTACCCAACACTGCTCCATCCAAAAAACACACACTAAAGTTACAGTACAGAATGCAGTTGGCTGTAGTTACAACATTGACACAAAGCAGTATCAGAATAGTTAAAAGGGATATTCACTCTATGTTTTCGCAATGAGGAGCATTAAATAATTTTGTACTGTATATATGTAAATTCCCTATGTCACTGCTACTCCACACCCAAAAACCTTCAAATTTGAAAAAAGTCATTTCACATTTTGTTTATCTGACTTTACTAATGGATAATTGAATATGTCATTTAGCCTCTGTCAAGTTCATACTTAAAAGGAGGCTTTGGAAAGACATAAAAAACCAGCTATATTGCATTTCCATCTTTGAGGAAGAGACATATTGTTGAGACATTTTTTGGTGTGGTTTTTTTTCCATTGTTGTTGTTGTTGCTGTTGTTGTAGTTTTTTCCTTTCTTTTTTTTTTTTTTTTTTTACTTAATAGGAAAGAAATACCAAGGTCATGTTTGAACAATTGCCCAAATCATTCCTAAGGCTCTTTTTTCAAAGAAACTAACAAAAATACCAAGGCTGCTTAGAGAATGATTTTGCTGAGGTTTTTTTTAAAGGCCAAACCTGATCCTTCTGAGATTATCTGGTAAAATATTTTATTTTCTGAAGTGCTATGTCCTTTTCTCTTTAATTATATAAAACTCAGTAGCTCTTCATTCTTTTTAACTTGAAAATATTTATGCTTCAAAAGATTCAGCAATATAACTAAGATAGACTAGGAAAATATATACATAAAATCATCCAAAATTAGAAGGAAAATAAAAAAAAAAGAAACAATATATTCTAAACCCATTTCTTGTTTATTTTTATTTGCATCACAAAAAGGAGTTAATTCTTTAATATTATGGTTCATAATGATTATAAGTAATGAGTTTAAATAGTTTATTTTGGATTGGCTTCTCTGTTTGAATTCCTAATAACCCTGAAATAACCCTTTATGTGGTGTTTTTGTAGCAGGAGATGCTGCAAACCAGACATATCTCCATTATCATGGAAAGAATGTCATTGAACTTGCCAAAACATACAATTGTTTCAGAAAAAGAGTAACCACTGATTCATTGTGGACATTTTATAGTACTCCATGTGATTGTGAGTGAAAAGCAAAGCTGCATCCAAAGGAAGAATGTGTCCCTGAGGAAATGCAAATGAAAGATAAAAGTCCACCTTAAAAACATCCCCCTTTATCTGTGTGTTTCCATCTCAGCTGACACATAACTTAGAAAATACAGTGTGCCTTAATTCCCCTAGCTTATTTCTCTGAAACTCACATCACAGAAAATACCTGCAGTCATAAAACCGATTTGTGCCAATTCCCATTTGGCTTGATGTTCCACATTGTGAAAGACAAGTAGAACCACTACAGAGACTTGACATAGGACTCTAATTTGGTTATATTTTGCCCCTAGCAAGTGAACTGTCAAGGCAGGGCAACAAAGCCAAAGCCTGTTTGATATAATGCACACCTAACTCATCATTTACATTTACCCTTTCACACACATGGTGTTTTGTTCCCATAAATATAAGCTACACATCAATGACAGAAGCCCTTCATCCTCTGCGCTCCTGGAAAAAGTAATTTGATCCAGTAGCTAGAACTGATGTATGCTACAACATGCTCTTTAAGTCTAATGTTAGAAAGTAGATAGCCTAGGGGCTCAACATGGAGAACAAAAGGAGAATTTTCTAACATAGAAGGAAAGGAGAAGATTAGAGGAGTTAAAAAAATGGATTTCTACAGCTTGTATTCTAAAAAACTCAAGCACATCAAAGAAAACTAGATATTGTATGTCTCAATATCTGATTATTTCTAATTGTTTACTTATTTCTGTGAGAACAAGTCACAGTGTTAATCCTGTTAAACTAATTACTGTCATTTATTAGTAAAACAAGTAGTTTTTTTCTGCTTTCATTGTTTATAAATTCACTGTCTTAATATTCCATGAAATTTGTGAAAACAGACCTTTACACAATACTGTTCAAAAAATTGTATCCTGTAAAGCGGATCAAGTTTTACTGGTAGCTGTATTTCTTTTCTTGTGCATATAGAAGGATGGAGGGTTTCTTCCATTCTCACTGCACACAAATCTGTAGCAGTAGAAGCTTAAGTTATAGTGATGTTATAGTTGTTATAGCTTAAGTTATAATTCCCAGCTGATGAACTATTCTTGCTGTTAATCAAAAGCCACTATCATCACTTGGTTTTCTTTGCCTCAAAAAGATGTTTGCTTTAGTAAAATTCAGAAAATAGAATAAGCTATTATGTAAAATATCAAGATGTTCACTTTGTATCTGAACATGTTAGAGTTTTCACAGTCCACTCATAAGCGGACGTGTGATGGTTTGTTTCAGCTATGATTTCTGAGGGCAAAAAAGAAAGTAAAGCAAATAATTCAACGAGTCAAAGGAGTTAAATTTCAATCCAAACAGGAACTTTATTAATCGTGCCCATAAAGCGGCTTGTGATAGAAAGAGAGAGAGAGAAAATGAAGGACAAGTTAGGGAGGAAAGGAAAGAAAAAGGGGTTTATAGCTACCACCATGGGTCCACAGACATCCAGCATCTCTGGGGGTCCCAATCCAAAGGGTTTTTCTCTGCCTCTGTCTTTGATCAATGTGATCTCAATAGTGAGGAAGATCTTCAGGATTCAGCTGTTCCAGATCTGTCTTTTATGCTAGTCAGTACACCTGGTCCCTCCTTGCGACACGCCTTTTCTCCCCCTTAATTCTTGTGGAGATATGCTAAACTCCACCTGGCAGACCACACATGGCAAGAGAGGAGTGTCTGAGTTATGGTCTGCTTTGGAGACAGGTCTTCTCTTCTTGCACATGCGCTCCTCCTAGCAGCAGTGGTCGACTTGGGGTCTTTGAGGAAGCCTGGCAGTCATCGTCACCTTGAATTTTAGATGAACCAGTCATTGAGCATGCTTCGTTGGGGTATGGGTCTGTGGTAAGTCCCCCATTTTTGCTCCATGGATCTTTCACAATAGAAGTACTTGGAGACAGGTGCAAAGCTTTAATGCCGTACCAGCTTTGTCAGGCACAAAGCATCTGTTCCGTATCAGCTTTGGTAGGTACAAAGCATTCTTTGTGTAAGTCCTACACCTGTGGTTTCTTAAATGTTGAGACAGAACTCGATTCTTTGACTGACCTTTACAAGAGTAAAGAAAAATTATTCAAAAGAAGAATGACAATTTCAGCTAAATATTCCATAAAACATTTTAAAATATTTACTGTAATATTGAAAAGAAAAAAACCTTTTTCCAATAACATGCAATAATAATACTTGCTTAAAATAATAACACTCGCTTAAAAGTTAAAGTAGCTAGTTATCATTTCAGAATGTTGTAAAGTATATGTAACTACAATTTTTAGACATTTTATGACTGATTTCCCAGGTAATACACAGACTTTTGAACCCAGTTCTTCTGGGTAAAGGCTACAATCTCTGTAAATTTTCATAAAATAAGAAAAAAGGATATAGTATATAGTACACAATACCTGAATACAGGCAGCTTCAGAATTTGGCAATTAAATGTTGAATGCACTCTTAAAAAGCACAAATATTGGAGTTTAATTCCTATGAGTTGTTTTTGCACAAATAAATTGACTGTGATGTCATCTGTTCACAGAACTTGCTCCAAAGATCAGACTTGAATTACAAAGTAAAGTTTTGATGCTTTCACTCAGAGACTACTTTGCATTTTCCTTGAAAGAGGGAAAAAATGCTCAGATTAAGTACAGCAAAGAAATAATCTCTTCACTCAGCAAATATACATGGGTTTTTTTCTAGACATTTGCTTTGTCTCTGCTTAGCAGCAGCTGAAAACTCTAGACATTACGAAGGTGCTTACCAGGCAGACATTTCTCCTAACTTGACTCTTAAAAAGCAGCAATTTGTTTTAGCAGCCAAATAATCCTGATAAAAAAATGCAGTACACAGGAAACTTAGCTGCTTTAAAAAAAATTATTAATTCGAAGGACCATAAAGAAGTAGCTCTAGATTGAAATCAAATTCCTTTGACATTAAGATTTCAATCAAAAAATTTACATGACTCCAAGCTGAAACACATATATTTATTTGCTCTTATTTTCCAGAGACTCTCTTCCAAGCAGAGGAAACTATTTTCTATTATCATTGTAAAAAATATGCCACTGCTTCTGTCTTTGTTTATATTTGAAGGCAGCATTTTTTAAATCTTTTTTTCTGTTCTGTACTGACCACTATTACAGTGCCTCATTATTCCAAGTTGTAGTACAGGCACCGTTTTTATTTTTACAGTCCTTAGTCAACAGAAAATTGCAGGCATAGCTTGACATTATAACCCATTAACATTGAATTTCCGATTTTTATAAGCTGTAGAAGCTGAGCATAGGTGCAGAAGCATAAATTAGAACCAAATATATGCCATTTTTCTTGCATACTGATTTTTTGTGACAGCAGCTCATTTTTTGTTGTAGCTCAGATGAAGCCAAGAAAAAAAACTAACTCCCTGTCTTTATTTTTGGAATACAAATGAAGAAGAATTCTTCATTTCACCCAAATTTTCCCCAGAAGGAAAGAAGGTAAGAAGATTCTAATCGACAGGTAGAACAAATGTTGAAAAGGTGTCATCTTGCTGAGTGTGATTGCATTCTTTGATATCAGCAGAGAAATAATTGAGATCACATCTTCTAAAACACACTTAAAATGTATTGAAATTTATTTAGGAACACTTTTGTGTGGAACAAAATTCGGAAAAGGAAAATATAAAAGAAGATTGCCTGTGCAATTTGGCCTGGAATGGAGGATTAGGGCTTGAACATTTTTCATTTAATATAAAATTAAAGTGGATGACTAAGCCAAAACTCATATATATTTACATTTATCAATAGAAATAAACAACTATAGAGTTTCTCCCATTATTAGGTTTATTTTGAAATGGAGGAAGAGAGTATCTATATATCCTATCAGTCTGTGGAGGTCAGTGTTTTTATGTCTATTTTAAAGTCTTGGAGTTATCAACAAATAGTAACTCACCTAATAGTTGCTGCTGCTCTTCACTGTACATCATATTTCTGTCTTCTCTGAGTACCATAGAGTGCATGCAAGTATTTATTGTGTTTTCCAATCTTCTAATCCAAATTCTAGGCTTATTATTGGATCAGGATAATTTCAAGGCACCTCTACTGAAAATAACAGATCAGGAAACAAACATCCAGTGCCAATTAAAAGATATATATAAATCTGTAGAAATGGCTCCACAGAACAATTTAATAAAATACTACAACCCTTGTATTTCTCTTACTTGTAAGAAGAAAAAGATTTTACATCTTATAGAAAGAACTGTCTTGCTTTTTTTTTTTTTTTAATAGATTTAAAAGTACTTAGAGCTGAATTAACTTAAATTTCAGAGATAAATATTTTCATGTATCATATTTTCTAGAACTCCTGGTTAATCTCTTAATATATTTACTCTGGAAAGTCAAGGAAAACTTTCCTTCACTTCAAAAACTGGAATAATATACCCAACTACTGTATTTTGTAGAGTCCTATTGTCCTCTGTTCTATTGATCTTCATTTATTGATCTGTTTGGGGTTTTTTTAAACCAAACTATAATGTTGCAACATGAGATGATAAATGTGGTTTGCACAGAGCCATTAGGAAACAGTCCTGTTAGCAAGTAACGTGGTTTAAATACCCTTGTCCTCCCAGGACAAAAGCTGAGTCCCCATGAGCAGTGTCTGGGAAGAACATTGAGCAAATGTTCTTTTCTTGTTCAGGGAACTTGTTTTTCTAATCTGAAGACTAATAACATTGTTGAGTAGGATTCATGGGACAGGGGATCCTAGAGAAGCAGAATAGCCTGAAGACAGAAGGTTTCTTATACCTAGAAAAGGAAGGGACATGATGCTTGACTAAAACCTTGGACAGAAATTCCTTTCTTACTTCTCATAAATTCGAAGCTCTGAAATCTTTATTCTTGGCCCTCCACCAACACCAGTGCAGTGATTATCCCTCATCAGTTCAGGCAGTAATAAAAGCAGACTGACATCAAAGGTGAGATGGAACTTACAGAAAAAATAATAACATGAACACAACTAAAATTTAGAATGCATAGATATTGCTAAGATTTGAGAATTCATTGTGAAACACCTTCCCACATATATTTTTCCTTACAAGAAATCTTCATCCTCTCATTAGAAGATTGTGTATACTGAAGCTTACACTACCAAGTTTTTTAGGCTGAAAATTTCACTATCGAAAATTTCACAATCACATTTCTTTTGTTTGATTCCCCACATCCCTCTCAGCTTTTCAAACACAAGATTCATTTGAAAAAGCAGTACTCAAGATTCAACTGTAGGAACAATATTGCTCTGCCATACCATTCCCCACATCTCCTGCCTCTACTTTTACTGCCTTCTTCCTTCATTAAGGTTGGTTCATTTTACTTCCTTACAGCAGATCCCACAGTCACAAGGCAAGCAAGTTCAACTTATCACCTAGCACAAACAATATTCACTTTCTCAGAGCACAGTAGTTTTCTTCTATTTCAATTGGATCACTATGTTTCCAGTTAAGATGAGCATTTATGCTCTGAGAAATTTGAGTCATAAGGCAAAGAGCAGATCAAACATAGGGATCTAGGGAGAAGACTCCCACTTCCAGCAGCAGACTATGTGAGTTCAGTTTTCTCATGAAACTAAATCCTAAATGAAACCATTCAACTACCTATCACATATTTCATTTTTCTTGATATTTGGACCAAGACCTTTGAGTCTGAATTTTATCTCCAAATCAAATTTTAAAACAGTGCTAGGGCACTTGAATGCATCCAAAGAAGGGCAGCCTAACTGGTGGATGTGCTGAAGGCATGGCCTGTGAGGAGTGGCTGAGGAACCTGGGTTTGTCAAATTTGGAGTAAAGGAGGCTAAGAGGATACCTCACTGCAATATTCAGCGTCCTGAGCAGGACAGGTTTAGAGGGAGGTGATGAGCTCTTTCGCTTGGTATTACACTGGATCTACATGTGATGATATCTTTCTACTCTTACCCTTTCTTTCACTTTCTTTCTTTTCCTTGTATAGTTTCTTAAGTGACATTTTAATGATTTTGTATTGCTATATTACTATAGATAATAATAACCAAAATGGATATATACCTGCTTTCCATTACAACCAAATTGTTCTAAAATAAACCCCAAACTCCATAAATATATATATCTATAAACATTGATTGTTTAGTGTAATTTCAGTCTAATCTGCCCCAAGGGGTCTATTAACAAGAACCTGGGTTACCCTTGCCTTCTGAATTAAGCTGTAATAGGAGTTCAAGATTATTATCTTAATATTTCAGACTTAAGATAAATTGACAATCATAGTTCACTCAAAAACCTCACAGTGATGGTCAGTACTGGCTGCAGTACACTGCTTGAAAAGGTCTGCTCTGAACATGGGGTCAAAATCTATTACAAACAGAATTCATAGTAATAGTATGATATTGTTGCTAATATTCTCCAGAAGTGGACATGTCACCTTGTTATTTGTCATAATAACAGTTACTTAAGGCTCTCAGTCAAATCTATTCTTATTTTCTTTTGATTTTTTAAAATTCAGCTAATACATTATGCTGTACAAAATCTACCAGAGGCATACATCAAACAAGGATTAAAAACAAAGGTTGTGCAACTCTTTCTCTGCTGACTTGTACTGTGTGTGTTTGTTTTATGTTGTGGTGGTATAAGACCAAAACAGACTTTGAAGACTCTTTGAAGACTGGTTCAAAAAGGTTCAAACAGGCATGGCTCTGTTTGATGGATGAAACAAGAAAAAATTGTGATGTATAGTTACAAATGCTGATGTATTTTATTAAGCAGTAAATTGTATGGCCAGTAAATTTTATCCCCACAAGATCATCCAGCTTAAGTGGGAAGTTCTTCCCTGTCCTAAAGCTGGAGTTTTTACTTACTTTATGGCATTTTGGAGGACAATTTCAATTCAGTGTTTTCTACAGGAACCTGCTTGCTTCTAGTTCTCATTCTGATATTGCTGGGATGGGATTTTGTGGCTGTTTGGTGCTTATTTGTCTTTCCTTTAACTCATAGCTGTCAAAACCTCGTGGAATCTTTTGCGTCAGAGAAGTCACCATGAAAAATGCCAGTCACAAGCATTAAAATTGTTTTCAATGTCTACGATGCTTTTTCCTATCTATTCTTCAACCAACAAAACACCAGAGTTATTAAATACCACCATAAATATGTCTGTTTCCTAAATATCAAGTGACAGCTGTTTATAAATTCTTATTAAATTAATGTGGCTTTCAGAGTTTCTTTAGCAGTCAGTATTATATCAGTGTCATGCTATGAAATGGAGTCCGTAGTTAAAAATACTGCAAAATGTATGCATCCATCAAGGTTGAAAATGTTCAAGTGCTTTTTACCTAATGATGTATTGCTCCTTTAGAGGCATTTTGACAGCCATATGGTGTTTCAAGGAATTATTACAGGATTTAATGTGAAAATTCTTAACTAATACAGTGATGCTGTACATGAAATTATCCACTTGAGATCATAAATCCTGAAGCATTTGCACTTAGAATGAAATGAATAATTTTAGTATTCAGAAATGGCAGGAAAACATCCATGTTGTCAAAAAAGGTATCATTGCAACATGCATGCCCTTGAAAAACTTGTCAGTATAATATTCTTTTTGTTGATCAAGAGATGCTCTCTCTGTATAGTCTGACAAGAAGCCGTTCAAATATGTACATCCATGGATGCCATTAAACATCAAACTTGGTGAAACTGAAAGTTCAAAAGCAAGAGGTATCAGGAGAACCCAGCAGACCCATGAGAGTTTTGTTCTTTATCTACCAGAGAACAGAGGCTGTGCCTTCCTTTTTCCAACATAGTATGAAAACAGCAAATAAGAGCCATGACATTAAAACAGAAGTATGATATGCTTTTGCATATTTAGTGAGCTTACATGATTGGTAGTCAGATAAATCATGTCTGCATGATGTTTTTCATCTTCTATGTTTGAATTCTGACCCTCTTGATTGTTTTTTATATGCTCCAACTAAAACTACGTTAAAAACTAGGTAGTTCCGTATTAGATAGTTTTGTCTGAAAACACACCATATATTCTTAACTTTTACACAATAACAGCTTCAGGCTATTTAGGGCAGATAAGTTGACATTGCATTTACCCTTCACTTTTTAAACTATCAGAATTGTTCTTTGTGGGACTAAAAAAATTCTTAGAAGCTATGCAAGGTGTTTGGTGAGAGAAAACAATCTTACACATTGTTCTTACAGGAAAATGAAGGCAAGTATAACATACACGGTTCTCCACCCAGAACACGATTCTATATGAAGTAATTAGCCTTGTATCATCTTGCAAATTTAGATAATGAAAGCCAGCAACCAAGCTGCTGTCAGTTCAAATCTCCACAGGGATTCTGAGCTTTTCTGTAACATTTTCACGTTTGCCATATTCCTTTGATGTGATGTAGATGTGATGGTTAGTCAAGTCATTTGTTCTTTCAACAGGTCCACAGCTCATGTTTTCCTGAATAAACTTGATTTTCTTTTAAATATAGGATAGAAAAATTGAGAGGTGGTACTAAAGAGATTTTCTGGGTTAAGTACCCTGCTTGCCAGAACACTGGATGGCATGTTTTGTCTAAGTTTGGCTCTCTGGGTGCCAAAAAACATTGAAAAATATTTAAAAATACATTGTCAACAGCTATTTAATCTGAAACACCATAAGAGAATACAAGAAATCTTTGGACAAATGAACATAAAGCTAATACCTGCTTAAAGGGGAGAACAAAGATACTACCTGCTTGACTATTTCTT
Source organism: Pardalotus punctatus (assembly GCA_013400915.1). NCBI lineage: Eukaryota > Metazoa > Chordata > Aves > Passeriformes > Pardalotidae > Pardalotus > Pardalotus punctatus. The sequence goes on along the minus strand of VZTX01004437.1, from coordinate 28,707 downwards.
GTGGCAATGAAATTAAACAGCCATGACACAAGAGTTGTTGCAAGGAAAGTAACACATAAGATAGGTAGAAGTCATTTTGATAACTGTCTTGCAGTCAAGTTAGAGTGTAATATAAGCATTGAAGTAGTTCAGGAGATTTACATTCTGTCTCCTCAAAGGTAAGGCATTAATACAGTTGCCTTTTGAAAAAAGCTATTCATGCAACATATATAAGGAGAATTCCAATGTTGGTCTTCCCACAAAATTGTGACATTCTGGTTTTTAGAAATTTCTATATAAAATGGCATTTAACTTAACTCTTATAGGTGTGAATACTATAAACACTATTTTCTTACTTGTTATTATTTTGTGGGTAGAGAATTTTGGCTGAGGACTAGGAAGCTTTGGTTTTTCGCTACCTTCCTTGGATGCACTCAAATTAAATTAAAAACTAAACTGTACTTGAACAATGCAATCACCGCTCTAATATCATTACATTGGCTAAATTCTCTCATCAAATACAAAAGTATTTAAAAGATCTATTTATAAAAGCAATGTTACATAGACAAATACGGCTTAAAGGGATGTTAAACTGTTTTCAAAAAATAATTACTAAAATCCATATTATCAAACTTGAGAAACACATATTTATTACATCATTCATAATTAAAAAGGGCAGACACACTTTTGACTATAGAATTAATTACTTAGTGACTTTAGACCCAAGCAATATATCTAATAAAGAAATAAGAATGAATATATTTAAGCTAAAGCATCTGTATTTTATATATGATGAAGTCAGTAGTATATTATTTCCTGGTTTGAAGGTGTAAATTTTGGGAGAAAAGGAAGAACAAATGACAAAAATAATTTATGAATATATGAAATACTGAAACTACATTATACTCTGAAAAATACCCATCAGATATAATACAAGTAAATATTTAACCACAGCTTTCAGTTAAGGAATATTAAGATTTACAAAAAAAAAAAATGTTGAGCATATAAATTTTTACAGAGAGCAAGCAAAAAGAACATGACTTTTGAATCATATGCATAGGTTTTCCTCCTAATGATTTTTTTTGCCTATTGGCCAGGACAAGACTTATGATCATTTCACTTTTATACCGTTAACCCAAAAGCATTGGATCTTTGATTTTCCCAACTGCCCATGAAGCAGTTGTAGTTTGAAAAGCATTTCAAGTAAATGATGAAAGAAAAGAAAACTTTTTGCTAGCTTAGGTACTATCACCCATTCTAGCACCAAAAAAAAAGTCAAGTCCACTTGGGCTGTTAAAGGTAGCTTCAGGCTGTTAATTCCAGAGCCATGAAATGACAGAAAATTAGAAAATGTATTCCTAGGAAAGTGTCTTATGCAAGGGCCTTCATAATAACATGTTCATAAAGATTTAATAGCATATTTAGGTTTTTTAGGTGTAAACTGTGAACAAAGCATTATGCAGAGGAATGACTGTGGCTATTTGGAATGCTGTGCTTAAAACCAGTTCAGTTGTGGCAGTGCCAACAGAGTCACCCTTGACAGGCACTGAGAAAACAGGCAGACTTTACCATTTTGGACTTCAGGCTGTACCCTGAAACTAAGTACTAAATAATTTTTGGGAAACCAGCTGCCCACAGCAATAAGACTAAATTATGAAACGAGGTTTTATCACAGCTTTGCAGTATTCAATAACACCTGAACTAAAGTCAAACTTCATTATTAAAGGCTTCATTTAAGATTCTATCAAGAATTACTGCATTTCATGTTTCCTGCAGCGGATGACATTTCAGTAGCTAAGCTTCAGAGGATTGCCATTAAGAGATGATGTCAAGCATAGAGACTGTTCAGTTGCTAGTTTCTTATACCTGTCAAACACATTGTCGTAAGTTACAATAGAGATGTATTTAAGTATTCTATTACGCATTAGCTGTTATCTCCTGCTATGACTCACCCCTGATAACAGACAATGGGCCATCAAAAACCCACCGCATGACTCATGGACTTACCTCATCCTATTGTGAGATGCTCCACCCCAGACAGAGGAGCCAAGCATTCCCACCTGGATATAACCTGGCCTCAAACTGCCCAAGTTAGCCCTGTCTACTGAGTTCCCACAGGACAAGAGCTACCACTGGGCCTTCAGGAGGAGACCAGACCTTCCACAGGATCACTGCCTCAACTGAACTACTTCATTTGGACTGCTACCACCACCCTAACAGGGGGTCAAGTTGTGCCTTTGTCAGTGCTTTTTCCTTGTATTATTACACTTGTTTTTAATTTTCCTATTAAATTTTAATCCTGACTTGCAATCTCCCACTGGTTTGTTTTTCAAACTAATACAGATATGCCCAAGGAGCCCATTACAAAGAATATGGGATTTTCTCAGGCTCTGTGAACGATTCAAGGCAAACACATGTTTGTTTAAAAAACACTGAGCACTAATGTATCTTGGTAAAAATATAAATAAAACAATTAAAAGAGGTATTTTGTCCTAGGGCTAGTGGTTCAATGTTTACTTTTTTTTTTTTTCCCCTCAAAGTAAATAGAAAATATTAATATGGGAGTTAAGTTTGAACCTTGCTTTTGTCAGATAAAACATCGAAACAGCTCCTTGGTTTTCCAGCAGGTACCTTGCTGGTAGTTTACTCACATTTTACCTTCTCCTTATATATAAATGTTACTCTGAACATGCTGGTTGCAGATATAAAAAAATACTTAGGTAGGGCAGACAAATTCTTCCTGGATATATGGTGTTATTTTTCTGCTTAAAATTAAGCTTATCCATGTTTGTCATGCAAGTAAATGAATAAACATTGTAAACATACTGCTTCCAGATCATTTCATTAGGCTATATAATGGTTTTAATTCCACAAAACAACATAAAGTCCATAGTGGCAAAATGTCCTGGTTTCATCTATGATAGAGATAATTTCTGAATGAGAATGGTGATACCACACAGAGATTTTAGTTTTTGCTAAGTTGTGTTTATCCTAAATCAAGGACCTTTTTTTGTTTGTTTTTTTTTGGCTCTGCCAGTGACGAGGTACATAAAAGAAACTGAGAGGGAGTATAGNAAAACAACATAAAGTCCATAGTGGCAAAATGTCCTGGTTTCATCTATGATAGAGATAATTTCTGAATGAGAATGGTGATACCACACAGAGATTTTAGTTTTTGCTAAGTTGTGTTTATCCTAAATCAAGGACCTTTTTTTGTTTGTTTTTTTTTGGCTCTGCCAGTGACGAGGTACATAAAAGAAACTGAGAGGGAGTATAGCTGGGACAGGTGACCCCAACTGAACAAAGGGATATTCCAATGCCGTAGAACATTCATGCTATATAGTATATAAAGTGGAGGGAGCTTCCTGGAAGGGGAGTCAGCAGGTGGTGAGCAATTACATTGTGCATCACTTGTTTTTCCTTTTTTATTGTCATTATTATTGTTGAGCATTATTGTTGTATTTTACTTTATCTTTGATTATTAAACAGTTCTTATCCAAACCTACAGATTTTACTTTGATTCTTCTGCCCATTCCACTGGACCAGAGGGGCAGGGAGAGTTGAGCAGGTAGTTGCATGCTGTTTAATTTCCAGTAGGCTTAATCCATGACAAAAAGTCATAATAGATTTCTTTGTGAAGTTAACAGTAAGGTTATTTCTATAATATTCAGCAAAGTTTCCTTACTTTTTATTTCATTCAAATACTGCAATTTTTTCTGAAATACTTGGTGAAGGTTTTTAATACAATGGAAGGTATAATCACTGACTAAATTTATTACAGTCCGAATTTCTTCTGAAGGTGGTAAAGGACAAAATTCTAAAAGTAAACCTCAAAACCTGTAAAGCAGATCGACTGGGAGAAAAGCTAACTATCACAGTTTAAAAGCTGATTTTCTTTCTATCTCAGAAAAGAAATATTGAATCCAGAAATATGAACCAAACTGTAGCCATGTAAACATTCAACACATTCTACATTAGTTTAGACACTCCTCTGTATTAGAATAGGCCTTCCCTTTATGAATATGTATGTAATCACAGCATAAGAATGTGAAAGTAATACACCCTGGTGTGCATGACAGGTAGGAGAAATCGCCTATGCACCTGGTGCCGAATAAACAAATACCTGCTTCAAAGATGAAAAGTCTCTGGAGTTGCTACACTGTGATTTGCGTGATTCAATCAAGTCATCAAGAAGCCTTCTCTTCTCCAGGCTGAACAAACCAAATTTGCTCAGCCTTTCTTCATAGGAGAGGTGCTCCAGCGCTCTGATCATCTTGGTGGCACCTCTGGATCCACTCCAACAGTTCCAGGTTCTTTCTGTGCTGGGACTCCAGAGCTGGAGGCAGCTCTGCAGGTGGGGTCTCAGCTGAGCAGGACAGAGGGGCAGAATCCCCTCCCTCCCCTGCTGCCCACAGGGCTTTGGATGTAGCCCAGGACACACTTGGCATTCTGGGCTGGCAGTGCCCATGGCTGGCTCATGTCCAGCTCTCGCCCACAGCACCCCCAAGTCCTTCTGGACAGGGCTGCTCTCCATCTGTTCATCCCCAGCCTGGGGTGGCACTGGGGGCTGCCCTGACCCAGGTGCAGCACCAGCACCTAGCCTTGTTAATCCTCATGAGATTCCCATGGGCCTCTTCTCGAGCATGTCCAGGTCCCTCTGGATGGTATCCCATCCATCAGGAGTGTCAGCTGCACCACTCAGCTTGGTGTCATGTTGAGAACTTGCTGAGGGTACACTTGATCCCTTCATCTGTGCCATTACTGAAGATAGTAACAAATACTTGTCCCAGTACCAACCCCTGAGAAACAGTTGTCACCAATGCTCATTGGGACTCTGAGCCATTGGCCACTACCCTCTGGATGGGACCATTCAGCCACTTTCTTATCCATCTGACTCCACTTGTCAAATCCATCTCTCTCCAATTTACAGGGAAGGATGTTGTGGAGGACCCTGTCACAGGCTTTGTAGAAGTTCAGATAAATTATATATGCAACCCTTCCCTTGTCCACTGATTAGCCACCCTATCATAAAAGGCCACCAAGTCTTTTTTTATCAGCCCAGGATATGGTTTAATTTCTGGGCCGCAAGCGTACAGTGCTCACTCACATCCAGCTTGAGCTGTGGCCACCTCATCATAGAAGGTGGCTCAGGCAGGATCTGCATTTGGGGCAGCTGTGCTGGCTGTTCTCCATAAGACTTAGAGAGCTTCTAGGAAGATCTGTTTCATGATCTTCCCAGCCAGAGGTGAGGCTGACAACACAAAGTTCCCAGGGTCTTCTTTCTACCTTTTTAGGAATGGGTACAGTATTTCCCATTTTGCAGTCCCAGAGATTTCACCTGACTGCCAAGATTCAAATCTCAGGGAGAATGGCTTGGCAACTACATCAGCCAAGTCCTCAGGACTCCATGATGTACCTTGTCAGGTCCCACAGACTTACGTACATTCAGGTTCCTCAAGCAGTCATGAACCTGATCTTTAGTTACAGTGGGAGGGACTTTGCTTCCCCAGTCCCCATCCTGCTGTCCAGCCAGTCAAGATGTATGAGAACAGAGTTTGCCATTGAAAAGCGGGGCAAAAAAGTTGATGAGTACCTCAGCCTTCTCCTAATCTCTTGTTACGACATTTCCAGCATTGTTTTTCAGTTGGGATACACCTTCTTCAATCTTCCTTTTCTGGTTAATATACCTGCAGAAGTCCTGTTATTATTTGTGTCCCTTGCCACATTCAGTTCCAGCTTTGCCTTGGCCTTCCTCACTCTTATTCTTGTTTTTTATCCTCATCTGCCTTGAGGTGGCTGGATGATTGTGGGCATTTCCCACCTGCAGAGTGGGAAAGAGCCCTTACCTGTTTGCTGTTAAGTCAGAGCTCCAGTTCTGCAGTGCTTACTCTACCAACCACCTCCTCCGAGGCAACATAGATGTGCAACAGATACAGTCCTGCTTACTTTCACAAAGCAAAATGAGATTATTTGCTTCTGAATATACACAGCAGGCAAGATTTCTAATTCATCAGAATATATTAACATGCATGTTTGATGATAAATCCCAGCAGAATAGGTTTCTCAAGTCTTTCAATGTAGATTTGTCTCTATGGCCATTTACTTGAGACTTCAGACTAATATGGAGAGGAGTTCCTTTAGCATTTACGTTGCATGTAAAATCTAATACTGTGTGCCTGTGCAGCACCAATATTAGACTACAATCCAATAAAGGCAGTTTGTCCTTAGCTTGCAAAAACATTTCTTTCATAAAATCTTATAATAAATTTTTTACTCTCATTTCATGTAACATTCATTGAGCAAGGATTTTCTCATTCTTTAAAGAACAATGTGTTTCATACTCCTATTAGTGTCAAGGCACCTGGAAAATGTCAGATGTTTAGGTCAGGTATACCAAATATGTGCATTAGTGCTTTTCAGCACTTCAAAAACTCCATGTATACAATAAAATATAAACCACAACAATGCCTGGAACTTCTAACGAAGCAAAGATAATATTAGAATTTATATGCACAAAGGCACAGACTTGCAACAAGAGTGAGACCAAGTGGTTCATCCAGCATCACCAATTTGCATCAGTACAAGGACTATGGTCTAATGAAGTATCAGACATGAGCCTTGCCAAACAACATCTCTGGTTACTCAAGCATTGTGCCTCAGTTTAGAGAACAAGCTCTGACTCTGAAACCAGTTGGACTAGAGCTGGTTCAGGACTCACACAGCATAGGTAATCAGAGTCAGAGCACAGACCACTGTCAGGAGCTATATACAATCCAAGCTATAAATGTAGCCATGGTTTTTGTTCCACTTATTACTTCATTTTCCATATTCCAAACATGCCTGATGGAGTTTCTCTTTGCCTCCTTTCTTGAGAGCCCTTACTTATACAAATTAGGAGAACAAAGAATGTTTAAAATAAAAATAAAATTTCTTTGTCAAATTCCTTGGCTGCCTTAGGCACCCTTGACCCCTGATACAAACAGAGGCTGTTATTTGTCCAAAGAAAGGCAGTGAGCACATGTATTAAAATGACTAGTTTACATTTGAATCGCTACTGAGCAGTATCTGCAGATCATGAAGTGTTTTAAGATAAACAAAAACATATCCTCAGAAGAAACAACTCTGATTTTAACAACATTAATACAAGACAAAAGAAACCATAGCAGGTACACACAGTCAACATTTTGTATTTGAAACATTTTTTGCCATGATTTGAGTAGGTCTATAAGGATTATTCCAGATGTTTTATAGATGCAAAATGTGGGCACAATGCCATACTGGCAAACATTCTACGTTGGAAAACATTCTCATTCATGTTCATTCATCTAATATACTTTTTAATACATAATCTACTATCCTCCTTTGATTTATGATCGCAGACCCTGACATCCTTATTTGAGCAAATATTTCAGCAACTAATAAGAATCCAAGAAAAATAAAATTATTTTACAATCAGGTCCCGACTTTTCAGCTTTCAGTGCTTCCACATGGAGTTCTAATCTGGCTTTCCCTTTATTAAAAAT
>VZTX01004437.1:1307-21093 GCA_013400915.1 Pardalotus punctatus | reverse complement strand
AATATTATATAACAAATCTAATAAATCTACTAAATATAATAAACTTTCTATATGTAACATAATAAATATTCTATATATAATGTAATAAAATAATACAGATATGTGATAAAAATAATATATGTGACATAATAAAATATTGTATATAAATATAGAAATTATAATATAAATAAAATATAACCAAATCATCTTTATCATTCATTTCCAAATAATGCCAAAAGCATGGAATATTCTCTTTCTACAGGGAAGTAATATTTTTCTGTTTAAATCACCATATAATTTTTGCAATGCTGTAGCTCGTATTTAAGGTTTAAATAGGTTATCATCACTATATTGACAGTCACCAAAAGGAATCTAAGCAACAGCCAAAAAAAGCCCAAAAATTGTCCTTTCTGGCAATGCTAGGAGTGTTTTTAAGCCATTTTTCATTATGTGAGTTGAATATTCATGCATTTCACTCATCTTACCAATTTAGTAATAATACAGAAAAACTGAAATTTCACTTCCAGAACGCCTCCTGCATTCAGTAGCTCAAGCTGAGCTGAATCACACTGAGTCTTGCTCTTCTGCCATCAAAAACCAGCAGCAAAACAAGCCTAAGTATCATAGAGAAAACATTAAAATACTCTACTTTTTGCCTGTATTCTCACCTTTTCTTTCTGTTTTTGAAATACAAGGGCTTCACACTCAAGCCTGTTTAAGAGGCTATTCTGCTTCTGGCCATAACCTGGAATTATATGAAGAAAATACATTATCTCCTTATTTTTAAATGTGATTACTAGTGTTACTTAATTTTTAATATTTCCCTATTACACCAGAGAGTAATAAAGCCTTTTATTGCCAATTATGCTTTTTGACACCAGATTTTACCACACTGTAGTACAACTCAAGAGTAAATTAACAGACTAGCTAGATAATCTCAGAACATGCCTGATTTCATTGGTTATATTGATGAATTATTTAATTATTATTTCTGTGTTCTGCCTTTACAATAATAATTTGATTTTTATGAAGCAAGAGAGCCAAACAGGAGTAAAATAATTTCATTCAGTTACCCCTACACAGTTAATAACTTATTTTAGTTACTCTATGGTTCATTTAAATAATTAAAAAAGTTAAATACTTCATCTTCATTGAATAAGTTTTTAGAAGCCTAATTATATGTTCCCAAGGCAGTTAAAATTGGTGCTCTTGTCCAATAAAAATACTGTCACACTTTCATAATTTATAATCTCTGTCTATTTTACTATCTGACTTTTTGTCTTGGTCTTTCTGTGGTTTCTAGGGTTGATGTTTGGGGGTTTCAGGAACACAGAACACTGTTGATGGTGTAATGATTCAAGAAAGTGTTAAGATAGCCATCTTTATCACAAGAATTCAGACTGACATACAGTGTGGACCTAAATGAATTCATAAGGTATGCACCGTCTACATATAATTCCTTTTAATGTACAGAACTCTGCACTAAGGCTAAGATTTAGAGAACGCAGTGTCCATATTCATTTCAATATAAGCTTTCTTATGAACTGCATTCACTCTAAGAATAAAAAGCAAGTGAGGTTATAAATGCTGGTTGATATATGTGGACTGAGAAATGCAAAGTCCTACCAAATGTTAATGAAATTAACTGATCTTATCTCTCTTTTGGTTAATACTGTTTTTAATTACATTAAAAACAATACCAGGATAGTCTTCTGCTGGAGGGGTTATATATTCTTCAAAATAACAAAATATAGATGTTACAATTAACAAATTTTCACTTTTATATTCAATTTGTAAGACAATCAATTACAAAATCAGTTTGAATAAATTTTCTTATTAAGACTTCAAAACTGTAAAGAATACATTCCCAAAAAGCTTTTGAATAGGACTACACCAATGCACTGCCCAAAAATTCAGAACCACCCATAATCTTATTTTTGCAGTACCTGATATCCTCAAATCCATACTGCAAAATAGGTATGTTATTCATTCATAACTCCCTCACAGCCAGTGATCTCATGGGGTTAGATTCCTTTTCAATCGTGTTTTTGTGACAGTCAGATTTCTGCTTAACAGCTAAGAGTGTAGGTAATTGCAATAGATTTTTTCTCATTCCCAGCATTTCCCTCAGCAGGTATCTTCCAACTGTTTCCCTCAGGTGATTAGAGCTCTTGGGTCCTATTACAGTAAGGTCCTATTACAATAATTTCTTTAATGATTTTTCAGTATCCCAATACTTCTAAAAAATTACTATATCAGCTGAACATTACTGCTATTTTAATTACTGTGTCACCACACATATTCCAGTGTATTATAACTTATATTACTACATGTATTCACACAGAAATCATACTTATCTTCTATGAGGCATTCACATGTACCTCTTTTAAAATCATAAAGCAGTGCCATTTCCTCTAAGGGTAGTGAGTTCCAAGAAGTCTAGTCTCTAGACATTAGGTTTCTTTGTTACTCAGTGCTAAAACGACCAATTATTCTGTATACTGTAACCTACAAGACTGACAGAAGCATTTGACATTACCATATTTGTCATGCTTAAACAATGTTATCAGCACACAGTGAGCAGTATGGAGCACTGGAGACAGCTGTAGAGAGAGGCATCTTCTGTCCCCCTCCTTTGTCCTCCATGTCCAAAGTAACTTAAATCTGTCCCAAAATGTGGAATATGTAAAAATTTTCTTAAGAAAGGACGTTCTTTGATGTTTGATCTTTGTATACTTCCAAGCCTAATCAAGAAGTGAGATTTAACTGTGAAACAGAGAGCAGCTAACAAGCTTTAACTGATGTTCATGTGTCAGAAAAAAACAAATTCCTTGTTAAAGTTTAGGGCTTGATATGCTTTAATAATGTCAGGCCCAGAGGGAGGCTAACAGAGCTGGAGAAAAGGATGTCCACCAATAATGGGCACAAAGAATGGAGAATTTATGGGCCAAAAAGACATCTAGCAGAACTCACAAGATAAACTAACGAAGACAATTCATGAACAGCACTGAACCAGCCTCAACCAGGTAAAAGGTAATTGTGGTAGGAGCATATTTCATCAACTGACCCAAGAAGCTCACTGACTCAAAAGAAGAGAAAGACTGGGCATGTGGACAGGACAGCAGGAGGAACAAGAGAATAATTAACTAATAGGGGACTGAATAATAACTAATAAGAGAACTACGTAATTTTGTTATGGATCGAGGGAGAGCTTTAGATAAGCCCTGCATTAGGCCCAGATTTTTGGCAGCAGCTCTACTCTACCTAAATTTCTCTGGCTCTCAAGCTCTCAAGAATGGCAGATCAGGTTTATTATAAAATGAGTTATTTATTGAATAGACAGAAGATTAACAGATCTGAGGCCTAAAACAAAGTTACTTACTACACAGGATAAAAAAAAAGAACTACTAGTAGATTATATAAAACAGTGCACAACATAATGGTACCTATATTACAGCTAGCAAAGAAATAGTATCAATTAGGAGTCAATGTAACTTAACACAGAATTGATGATGAGGTACACAGATTCCTTTCACTCAAACCTCGAAAGAGTAACCACAAAGCAGCATCCCAACTTTGGGGAAAAGACCCCACACATTTCCAGGGAATGTGCAGAAGACTTCTGGTTGGTGAAAGTTTGCTTTTTATAAGCTTTTATAACTTGTAAAGTGCAGTGTCTGCCAGTCAGAAATTCCATCTCATCTTCCTACAACCTTGCTTTTAAGGCAAGATGTTTACTGTCAGCTGGAATGTCACCTCCATGGTGCAAAAACAAATGACTGCAAGACAAGCTGTCCTGATTATTTCACCAATTAGCAAATTCACGTGAGGGGGAAGGTGCCCTGAGTTATCACACCAGCTGAGAGACAACACACTCCACTGTGGCACAGGGGAGTTGTCTTGCTACAAACTTGTGTAACTTGTAGTCAGTAATCACTATTTCCTTGCACTGGTAAACCAGCAGGAGAAATTAACCCCTGCACAAATACCTTGAGAGAGATTTCAGGTCAGAGCTACAATTTAATAGAAAGATTACAATAAAAGCAATGATACAGAAAAACTGGATTAAAACCACAAAGTCAATACAACCTGGTAACCTGTTGGTCAAGGTGGTAGACACAGTCCAACTAAGATGTGGTTGCAGGGCTCTTGAAGTGGTGGTTGCAATCTTGTTGAAAGCAGTGGTCCTTTGGAAGGTCTGATCCTCCTGTGGAAGTTTGGGTCCTCCTCTGCATGTCCAGTGGTGATAGTGTCCCAAGTCCCCAAACTGCTCCATACAGTGGAGTTCAGGTGGTACCTCCCTGAGGGCAGGGAGTTTCACAGTTATGTCATTCTACGAGTCATAGAATTTTTGAGTCCTTGATGGTCATTCCAGCTGCCTATTTGGCTGTCTATTCAGTTCATTATGGTCCATTAGCAGAGACAATCTCCTCTCTGGATGGGTGGGATGTGCTGCTGCTTCCCAAGAGGGAGTTATCAGGGCTGAGCCATTGGTGTGAAGAAAAGTAATGTTATCGTGCCTCACAGGGTTGACTCTTTTTCCTTACCTCACCTAGCTCATAGACTGAAGAGTGGGGCACATACTGGACAGCTGTTGCAAACAACCTAAACAGTTCTTCAGGACCCCATGTATATGGGTGTATGTAGTGGTTAGAGGATAAGGAGTACCAGTATGGGTAGTAGCCAAACTATGTATTCCACACTAATCTATATTATTCCTGATGAATTGTTAATGGTAGGTCGTTTGTAACAGGTGTGAGTTGAATGTAGTATTCTCTTTGTCTTCCTGTGACAACTACACCCAGGTTAAGGGGATCACCTCTGCTAATGGGCCATCAAGGACTCCCAAAAATATCCTATGACTCCTAGGATTACACCATTCTATTGTGAAACTCTCCGCCCTGGGGGAGGTACTGAACATTCCTGCCTGGACTTTGAGGGTATATGATCTGCGGGTTTGGGGACTTGGACATAACCACCACCACTGGACTTCCAGAGAAGGACCAGACCTTTCCATAGGATCAGCATTTTGATAAGACCACATCCATCATTCCAATGGGACTTCAAACACAATTTACTTGAACTGCTACCACCACCCTGACCAACAGGGTGTCAGTTTGTATTCTGACTTTGTTGGTTTAAGCCATTGTTTGTGTAGTACTGCCTATTAAACTTTGTGTAACCTTCCTATTAAATTGTGACTCCTACTTGAAATCTCTCACAAGATATTTGTGTGGGGTTTCCACCGCTGGCTCACATTCAAACCAGCATAGTGCAGAATACATAATTTGGTTACACCCCAGATTGTAACGCAGGACATTCCTTTTTAGCTAAAATTCTACCAGTTCTAGACAGTTTTGATAGCTGGAGTCCTTGATATGTGGAATACGACCAGGAGCCCAAGGTCAGTGAAATAAATAATCAATGTCTCTTTTGAGTGTGTAATTATTGGCTTGTTGCACACTGGATAATGAATCCGATTTTTTGCAGACTACAGTATCTAGGAAATAATTTCAGGCTAAAACATGTGAGAATCAGATTCAAATCTCTATTATAAAAATCATTTTGAAAGCAGACAAGCTCAAATAAGACGGACTAAGTCTAATATAACAGATAGTAGTCAAGTGGTTAGGAACATCTTCAGAGTAAAGGGCAAACTCCCACCATCCTTCTCAACCCCACTTCCCAAGAAAAACTCTAAACAGATAAAGTACTTAAATGTACATTTGAATACAGGTGAACCTTAATATTGATCAAGATGACAGTTAGGGACAAACAAATATACTCAAGACTTTTTTTCTTGAAGTCATATAAATATGCTGAAGTGAAAATATAATTCCATAAAGATTGAGTCCTGACAGGAGCAAGCAGATACAAATATAAAATATACAATGTGGGGGTTCAGATTGTTGCCCCAGAAGCAGATGGCTGCAGTGATCTTTTAGCTTTAGGTAGTGTAAAACCTTGGGAGAAACAAACAAGTTGCATTTACCTTATGCATAGCTTTTAACAGGAGATTAGGGACGGAGATTGTAATCTGTAGCTGTTAGAAATGCAAAACATGTAACCCTAGGAGGTGCAAATCTGTAACTGCTGAGCTGCTAGTTTTGTAACAATATATAAAGATGTGCTCTTACAATAAATTGGGCTTTTCATTCACCAAGCAGAATCCGCGTGTCAATCACCGACAATAACACACCTCATTTCAGATGCTAGTTCCATTGTGAGTCAGTACTTAAATTACTTGCTGAAGGACACAAAAGGAAATATGTACAAAAAAAATCAAATGCATCTTGCTAAAGGTTCTGGCCAGCTGTCTGAATGCTTATTATCTTGCATTTACATTTAGTTTGAATAAACTGAAAGAAAGTACTGTTAGGTCTATATCTATAAATAACATGGTGAATGGTGCTTAAGAGACTCAAAAGCTTTCTTCTTGTTCCTAAACTTCCTTAACCTCTTCTCACTTTGTCCATGAACTCTGTCAGGGTTATGCAGTTATGTTCCTGAAGGAGACAATTAATTGGGAATATTTTCTTGATGACTGCTTCCCATGTGTTGTTAGGAGAGCTAACAAAACTGACTAGCAGACAGATCTCTGCCTTTTCAAGCGACTGCCTGCTAAAGCCTTTATATCTGAACATCCATATGTCGTTTTGGGCCTGCCCTGACAACACTCACAAACAGCCCAGGTGCTGGGAACTCTGGCTAAAGGTGTCTGGTAGCCATAGCGCTGAGCCAGTGTCCACAGAGGCTGCTCCATAAGCTCTACAGGGGGTGCACAGAGCAGCTCAACTGCAGAAGCTGTGTGAGACATGGGAGAAGACTCAAGCTGTGGTAGAACAGCTCTAACACCGTGCAGAGAGTCCAGCACGGGCCTGAATTCTCCTCTTTATATTTTCCCACTACTGTTCTTTTTTTGTGTGTGGTGGGGGTTTTCCCCTAAATCTGCTTAGTCTGTATCTGATTTACTGGAAATAGTGACCCCTCTAGTTTTGCATCTTTCATGGAGATTTCCTTATGCAACTTTGATAGTTCTTCTCCTAGTGGTCACATTAAGTCAGCTTTGTTTTTTTCCTATTAGGGGCCAAGTCCTTGGAGCTGATCCAGCCCCTGAGCACTTGTAGAGACAGGATTCAGGGATGACCATACCTTCTCACATGTGAGGATGGAGGTGCTTTTTCAATACTTTTCAGCCACTCCCTTTTCACCTCCAGTTCAGTCTACACTAGAGACCATACAAGATTCTCCACACAGTGTTTGTAAAGAAGGACTCCTCTGGGGATGCAGAGCTGTTCTGCATCTTCTCCTGTATTTGCCATTGAGAGGACATCCATCAGGGTCTTCTGGAGATGCAGACACTGCTTCCACAACTTCTCATTGCACTGGGTATGGGGAGCTTCTCTATGCTACCAGGATTCATACTGTTTTTCAGGTGTTCCCGTTAAAACCTGCTCACCCAGATCCCTTCCACCATCACTCTCAGTCTCTGACTCTGTTTATGGTCCAGGCCAGAGAGACACTGTATCTGGCTCTCTTGGATTGCCAAATATGCTGGGGTATCCTGTAGTATTTGGTTGATTGTACAGGTTACAACCTGGAGGATTATTCCTGGGAACCAGTGTCAGAGGTGCATGTGTCAGCTAATGTTTGGGAATTCCATGCCCATCAACCTGGTAAGATTGGTGCACTGGACATAGAAATCAGGTGGGCAAAGAATGAAGTCAGGGTTGTACAGTTATTTGATCAAAGGAAACAGTGACTTGTACATACTATGTCTAGAGCGGCCCTTGGTTTATTATGAGGGGAGCTAATAAAGCTGGCTAGCAGCCATATTTCTGCCTCTTTGAACGATTGCTCACTAGAGCCTTAATATCTTACTTCCTTGTCTCTTTTTATGGGCCTGTCCTGATGATTGCTAATCACCTAAACCATTCTCATCCACATAATCCATAATCCTTATGACTCAATCACTACTGCTTTTCTCCTACTAGTATCCTGGTTTTCAGTATATATTAGCATTTCTCTAAAATTCCTGAGGTAATTTTAATTATGAGAACTGCAGTTGTCTGCTCTTCTTCTGAATGTTTAAGAACAACAGAACTGTCTCAGGAAGGAAAGAAACCTGGAAAATAAAGTTCAGCATTTTCTGGTGCAAGTGAGAAAAATTTTGTTACCAAAATGTTAAAAGTCAGGTGCTTCACAGTACACAATAACTTTGCTCACTATATTATTTGAATTAAACTGTGAATTTATTGAATGGCCAAGACACCCAGCACCACAGTGTGTCACTTTAGCTGAAACTGATCAGTGAAGAGAACTGTGACGCATAAATGGAGTAAGTGAATCAAATGTTAGTAACTGAATATAAGCCCATATGAAGCTCTGGTAATTCCAAGGCTTGAGTAGTACAATTCCAAGATGAAAAAGTAAACTTAAATGTAGTGACACGGTGTCAAAAATTATTGTCTAGTCAATCTTTAATGAAAGAATAATATGGTGCAATACATTAAACAGTTCAAGTCACAAAGTCAGTCTCAGGCTGTTGCAGTATTTGTCACTACTGAGTTAAGCTCCAAGACAGTACTTGTTCTTTGCCAGTGAGAGCACATGTATGCTGCTGCACTTTAATTCTTCAGAAGCAGGAGTCACTTGTAAAACAGTAGAAGTTTTGTTACACCTGCAATAAATGGACCTGTTGCTGAGAGATTGAGTCGCTGAGAGAAGACAGTGATTGGCTACTGCTGAGGAAATCAGAACATTTATAAGCCATCTCATAACACAGTGAAAAAGAGACAGCTTTAGTACATTGTTTTTCCCATATTTTATCTTATGTGATAAAGCATAGAATTAAAAAAAAACCCAACAACCAAAACCAAAATTCCCTCACTTATTTAGTAATTATAATATTCTGAAAATACAGGCTTTCATTTCAGAAAATTTATTCCTTTTACAATCAATTCTTACCTGATATTATGAGGAATTCTGGTAAGATTGACTTGAGTCTTTGATGTAGAATAGCTTTAATCTTATTGATCCACTAGTCATCCATCAGTTATACCAGGAAGTCCAGTAATTTATTTGCTCAGTTTTGTCCCATTGTTTTTGCTCTATCAATTTTTCAATTGTAAATCTAAGTTCAGGAGTATAAATAGATAAGTGACCTGACTATTTAAACAAACATCTCTCTGTATTAGATCTCTCTAACAGTTTCAGTTATATCAGTTTCATAATGTAAATTACATTAGAATTAACTTTTGTCTGTTGTTTTGTCTGACGCTGACAAGACACTAGAAAGGGAAGGCATAACCAAGGGGACTAGGAGGGTAAATGGGGGATAAATGTGAAACATTTGGACATATGTAGATTTTTAAGTCTTCACTAATTGGAAATGCAGTTAAAAGCATTGGTATTACATGCTTCATCTTAAAAAAATGTATAACTCTTGAATTCATAGGGAACTTCAACTCTAAAAATTAAAGCTCTCTGGAAAATACATTTCCTTTCACATCTTCATGTTACAACTACCTAACTTGTCTGATAATGGTATTATATGATAAAGGATACAGAATATTTGTTAGAGGTTGTTTAACCTGTAACAAGAGAGCTAGATACCTTTCAGATTTCATCTATTGTCTGCTTTGACTTTCAGAGTAATGCTTTATGTTGTGTGGTTTTCCTCATAGAAGATCCCTGCCCCCACTACTTGCACCATCCAAGGCTCTCAGTAAAATACCGAAGGCTTAATCTAAATTCCCCAAAGCTACTAACTCTTGGTATGCAGGAGAAACAGTTGTGCTGGCCAATGATCTCACAGCTTACAATCAAAACCAACGCTCAGCATCCAATTTAGTTCTCCCATTGGCAGCAGTAACACATGTTCAAGCAGACAGTGAAATCAGAATTTTAAGAATAAAAAAGAGGCAGAAGAAAAGTCTTAGAAAGCACATGGGGGAAAAAAGAGTGTTGCTTAGCTAGTGTACAGTCTTCTTTAATGGCTATTCCTGTAGCTTTCCTTTCAACTCATTGTGAGTCAGTGTACAGTGCAATCCATACACAATGACTCATCAGTAATGGGCAGTGTCTTACGTAAAGGATACTTGATTTTGGAATGCCATTATCATTACCTGTAAATTCAAGTGGATTCTTACAAGGGAAGTATTCACTAATTTGAGTGTGATGTGTCAAACCAGGACTCAAATGTGAAGCTATAGATTTTCTTTTAAATCTAGATTAATAAAAACTACTACTATGGAGTAGAAGGAAGATACAGTGGTTAGACATTAAAAAGGCTCTCCAAAAACAAAACAAAATGTTGGCCTTAAGATCATGATAGCCTGGATGTGCACATAGAAGTTATATGCACATAAATGTTCATGCCAACCGTGAGTTTCAGCTTGTCAAAAGCAGGCAGGCAGATTACTAAGCAAACTTAAAGAGATAGCTCAGTAATCAATGAATTACACAAATTTAAACCATAGCAACTAAAGTCACTTTGTTTCTTTTGGAGCCAGCTTCTCGTCAGATCTGAACCCAGACCCTATGCAGGGAAGCAGACTGCAGGAGAACAGTAAGCTACCATGGCCTCACACTTTGCCTTTAACCATGCTGCTGTTTTGTTATTGCTGCTAACCGAGGGCTCAAGCGATATTGAGCACCTTTGACCCACCTTTTCAGGCAGTAGCTGAAACCAAGGTATTCCAAGGCTCTCTTATCAGTTTGGCCCTCTCCTCTAGTCCTTCTTATGAGGGCAGCAAATTTTCCCTTCTGGAAAGATCTTCACTTTGGTGTAGAGCCCCAAGTGTTATTTTATATCTACAAAGCTGTACAAAGTCATGTACCTTCTGCAGGCTACAAAGATGATTCAGAAAGCATAGAAAAACCTCTTAGACATCTTGAAAGAAAACTTGCCAAGGAATCAAAGACAAAATAGAAAACCGAGAATAACTTTTGCTAGTGTTACCAAAACAAACATTAACAGAATACACAGAAGATACAGGGTAAGTTGAAAGACATTTGCATGTCTTCTAAGGGATCATTCAGAGGACCTGGATAGGATGGTGTTCTATTTTGACTTGATGCTACCACTAAAATTTTTTTGCTATATAGAAGGGTTTGTATCACCCAACCTCTTTCATTGTGTCTGCAGTGCAGCTCTAAGTATGATCACAGGTTGAGAGGAATTCAAGTTATCTTAAAATCTGCTTCCTCAAGCCGCTGAAAATAACAGAAGTCCAGGTTCAGAATCTATTCAATTGGAGTTATAGAGGTAGTTCTCTTTACCAGACCAAACATAAAAGCAGAAAACTGCAGTTAGAGTTCCATTCCTCTATAAGACATTACTTGCTCAACAGCCATTTACTCATTTGATTCTCACAATATAAGAAATAAAAACGCTCATCTGCAAAGCATCATTAAATCTCTATGTGCAAAATGGTTAGCTGACCTATCAGTTTGGTGTTGCATACACCTGAACAGGAGGTACATTGGTAGGTTAATGACTTTATAATCTATACTGTAATGTATATGGGAAGGAATAATAGAATTAAAACTCATTCCGTTCACAAGACAAACCTGCTTTGGAAAGGATCCAACATACATACTAAAGAACATTTTCTTCTTTTTTTCTTTTTTTTCTTTTTTTTTTTAAGAAATTGAAAGATTCTCAAAATTGAATTCTCAAGAGTTAAAAAAATGATCTGTTTAAGCAAATCACATCCATGTCATTCTACTTAGGTAGCTGCGGATCACTTTTTTAATGTCTGATCTGCAATATTGCAATCTGAATTTCTGAAGTGCTGAGATGATGAAAACTGTAAATTATGGCTCATTCAAATACGGGAAAGATTTTTTGGTGTTGTCAGGTTTTGCTCAGTTCAAACTGGTTCATCCTAATTTAGCAATTACTGTTGATCTTAATCTCTCTGTCTCAACTTCTAATCTTAAATTTGGAAAGGGTGAATAATGTCTCTATTCACAAGTCTAAAAGAAAGCAAATGACTGTGCTGGCAGATGAGCCCACTGAAAACTTAGTACACAAAATACAACATCTCACATTTAGATAGTGAGGCCAAATCAGAATTAAGCTGCTCACTGACTTTCTCATTTTGTTTTTCCTATCATTTGAATAAAGCTACCATCCAAATAAATCCCGTTTGCAGTTAAAAGCCTGTGTTGGAAATGCATTAACACTGAACAGACCTACTTAACCCTGGTATTTCTTATTGATTGACTACTTTTAAATAGTAAGGTTTTAATGCAAGAAAATGAAGTGCCAAATACAGCCTAAATTGTGTTGGCCTGATTACTGCAAGCTGAGAAGGTCTGGAGTTTTCTTCAGAGATTTTTATCTCCAAACTAGAATTATAAATAGCATGATTAGAATGTGTCCACCCTTTGGTATGTCAAGCAGCCCCAAAGATACTACATATACCAGTTGCTAACTGACCACATGGTTGGATTCACAGCTCCTGGATCCTCTTTCTGATGGCTGATACAGGCACAATACAATCTTTTTTCTGTATTGTGTTAATCAATATATGACCTTAGGAGCTTAGGAAACATCCCCAAATTGCAGGCACAGAAAAAATGGCAATAGAAGACTTACATTAACCCATCTTTCACAATCTGGGAAAACAGCATCTTGAAGAGATTTAGACTCAAGACTTTCCATCAAGCACTTATAAAATATTATTTCTTCTTCCCACCAGGTGCTCCCTTAAAGATCTAAGTCCTGATTTGATTATAAAAAACATTCTATGTGTTGAGGGGCCACATCAAACTAATCTGACATACCATGGTCTATACTGAGGTCCCCTTCTAAAAATGGGTATAAACCACTCCAAAACAAGACATTTTTGTGCTTTGACACCCTGAAAATGCAAAGAGGGAGATGGAGACAGAATCAATCTGAAGCAATCAAGCATATTTAAATATCAGCTTCAACTGTTGGAAGGTTACAATAAAAATCTTCATTTAAGTAGTGCCAGGAGCCCTTAATGTGCCATTCTTTTTATGAGACAAAACAAATTTTCTGTTGTGTCCTATTGTGACAAAAAGGTCATTTATTTTACATAAAAATCTGAAGCTTTATGATTAGATAATTTCAAAAGAATAGTGTGAAATAGGAAACACTAAAAGTAATTAAGTCATAACAAAGAACATTTGCGAACAATGTGGTTGAACAGTTAAAGGACTTATTTTGTTTTCTGAAGTTGAAGGTCTCATCAACTTTATAGCTAAATAAATGCTGGTTTAAAAGATTTGTCTTCTAGGATGACATCTCAAGAATTCGGCAGGGGAGAAACTAAAATATATTGGGAACAAATTTTATTCTGATAATTACTATTAATTATTTATAATCTACCTTGTTTAGTCTTGAAGTTCAGTTCAGTGTCCTTTCAACAAATTCAGTCAGTAGGGAAACAAAGGACTCAGTTGAGTAGTTCCAGTAGAAGTACATTCATAAAGAAATTCTATCAACAATACATAATCCTTACAGGAGAGCATACATTCTTGAAAAGGTGGATAAAGTTTGAAGAGCAATATTTATATGAACAAGCATGGAAATAATTTTATAGGTCCTATTACATTCAAATTTGTTTAAATGTTGTATTTATAGAAAATACATTATATATAAACTTGTTTCATTCTGCCCTCTTATTTCCTCAGAGCAGTTTTTTAAGCAGAATTTCTACTTAATAAACTGAAGTC
Organism: Pardalotus punctatus; assembly: GCA_013400915.1. Lineage (NCBI taxonomy): Eukaryota > Metazoa > Chordata > Aves > Passeriformes > Pardalotidae > Pardalotus > Pardalotus punctatus. Next base: position 7,401 of record VZTX01004437.1, on the reverse strand, counting down.
ACCATTTATAATTTTTCTCCGGGATGCAAGACTATATTGCTATGGATTTGTAAGGATTTTTCAGATTCTAATTTTAAAATATAATAACTTTAATCTGGAGAGAACTGAGAAACTTGGAAAGAATGCTCAGAGGCAATATCTAAAAAATATATATATAGATATATATATGAAAGTGCCTTTTCAGAAGGTTTTATTTGTTATTTAGAAGAATCAGCAAAGACATACAGATTGAAAAATGTGAACATGAATTTAGATACATGACGAAGAAAAAGTTTCAATTGAAGTGTATTCTCAGAGACTGTTATTGAACACAGTCCCATGGAGTGTGTGGTTTGGAGCAGCATTGCAGACAGTATGAGTGGAGTCTTTGCTTGCTGCCTTGCTCATTACATTGAAGGAGGTCTAATTTCATTTTTTAACAACTCCAACGTAGCATTTATCTTCTACTTTCTACTACCACTACATAGTAGCAGTTGTCATGATCTTATTTATTTCATACCCACAGAGAGAGCAATTTTCCCAATACTTCAACAGCCACGAAAATTCCTCAGAGGGAAAGAAAAAATTTGGAAAGCATAGTAATAATGGTTAGTTTTACATATATATGTGAGGACTAGTCACAATATGTTATACCCAAAGTAGTTGAGCACAATTTTTTATTAAATTCTAAGTATCTCACAATACAATTCTTGAAAGGGTATTATTTAACTGGTTAGTAAACCACCCTAGAGGAAACACTTCGTTTGGAAGCAGACAAGATTTTATAGAACACCTGACACCACCCACAAGCAAGATAACAGAAAATAGTAAGTCATTAACCTCAAAAGGAAAGAAAATTTTCTTCAGGGAAACATTTTTCATGGTACCCCCACTTTAATCCTTCCTCCAGAAAGAGAGCATTGTAAGAAATTTATACTGGGAAGGAACTGCAGATTTTGTTTCCCTGACTTTAAGCGGTGCCTGTGAAAACACAGGTAAAAAACATTTCCTGACATGGTCAAGTCTTAGCAGGAACTCACCTAGTCAACAAATCATTATTTTTAAATAATCTGGGAATTACCCACCACCACCTACTTTATTCATCATGGAAAAGACCCCACCCAAATGCTGAAGGATTAGAGTCAGCACCTATTCCCCCTGGAAGAATACCTTTTCATGCACCCTGAGCTATATGTAAATAGGTTTCCTTCATGGGAAGTCTCCAGAGAAGACTAACTGCAGTTGTGGCCAATTCATGTTTAGTTTAGGGCTGGATACAGTCTGTCTCATCATCACGAAAAAGCCATTTGGGTTGGCGGGAAGAAGACTAAAAGGACAAGGTTCTTTACAATTTCTCCTTCAGGTCCAGGGCAACTGACCAGCATTGTTACAGTTCTGTAGGATATGGGGGATAAACTGATTAAACACTATTAAATAGCAATGGAGATTATCAAGATATCATAGGAGTTAGGTGTTACATCTCATTATTCCTTTAATTAGGAGTATGCATCATTTAATGCATTATTTTATGATACTTAGGCCCATAAGATTTAACTGCAGACTAAATCTTTGAGTACTGGAGAATCTGGAAAAGGAGGTAATTTCCATGTCCTATTCATTTTGAAACTGTTCACTGAAAAGCTAAAGCTTTTGTCATTTAAAGATCACTTTAGAAATTGACTACATTAACTTTTTCTCTTATGTCCACAGTAAATTTCCGAATTCAAATGTGAAAATTATTATTTCAGATTTCTCAAGGACCATACAGAAGGCACAGAAGAACATTCTATGGAGCGAAGTGATGTTTATTCCATCACCTGATTATACTGTATCTTAAATTCAGTACAGGTTTTTGTAAAGATTTTATATCACAGAGTAGCATACAAAACTCTTTGGATCTTCCTGAACTAAGTATTTACAACAGTTACCTGTGCATTGTAGACAAGCTGTTTACATTAATCCCAGGGTGTTTTTCTATTTTTTATTGCTTCTATTCCACAGTAATCTCTTCGTCTCCATAAAGAACATGATTTCATAAAGCAGACTTCCAATTTAGTCCATATCAGAGATTAGAAGATATTTTGGTTTTAAAAAAACTCATTTTTTCATCCATCTTTAAAATGCATTCATAAAAATTGCACAGACATATCCTTAAACCATGCTCAGTTTTTTATAAAGGTACTTGTAGTTTTTTTTTAGCGCAGAGTCGTCACACTCTGTGGAGCCTAAACTCATCATTAAGTCTGCTAAGAGCTGCTTCTGTAGTTTTGTTTCAACAATCCTATCCCAAACAACATGGCTGATGCAACTCAAGTTTTCCACTGTCCTAGTTCCAATCACTGTTATTTGTAGGCTTTAGAATAAACAGCCACAAAAAAGCTGGATGATACTCAAGATGACACCTCACTCTTCCAATCTCAGCCCAGATTCTCTCTTACCTCTCAACTCTGTACCATAGGACCTAGCACACAGAGCACTATTTTACAGCACTAAGTTCTCCTGAAACCCAAATTCTTCCTCAGGAAGACCAAATTCCGAAAGAGACATTGCCATCTGTCTCTTCCTGCCCGGTCGTCACCCTTCCCAAAATATAGTCAGCTCTTTTTCTTTAATTTCAAGGAAATTTATTAACCCCCTTCCTCTCTTGTTTGGAAGAGAAACTTGGCTGATGCAAAATGGAACACAGATTGGGAAACATCACTGAGAAGTATACAACTCCATAGTTGCTATTATTTTTATATTTCAACTAATACAATGTGCTGCCAGAAGGCATATTAAAATAAAATGTAAGTCAGTGTCATTAATCATCTAACTAGGAAGGAGTATAATTAAGGTTGTGAATACTACTGAGTAAAAAGGGTTTTTAACTTGGCTATAATTCATATGTTTACTATCACAAATGACTACATTAGTCAGTTGTTCCATTCAGTAATGAACATATTGTTCTATGAATAATTAACTTTAGATACCCTTTATATTTACATTAATTTTCCTATGTGCTTTTGTAGTAATAATGTATCATTTAAATGACAAGAACTTGTACAACATGAATTGACACAGTGAAAGACAGTTTTATTGCTTCCAAGCAAACTTGTTCACATCTGTGTGGGGCATTAGTTCTGTTGACTTACTTGATAGTAGTACCCATGATTCCATGATTTGAAGCAGTGCAGGTCAAGGCATGACAATCTTGATTTAGAATTGGTTTATGTTAAAAAATTCTAAGCAAGCAACAGTGTGAAAGCTCTATCCACCCTGAACATTTTGGGACAGGAAACTTTGATATTACAATATTACAGCAGGTTTCAGTTTATTATATGTAACAATAGTTTCCAGTGTCCAAACTTTATGCCAACTTTTTGCAAAAAAAAAAAAAACAACAAAAAAAGGTTAAGCGCTTAAACCTTTCCCCACTGTGAGGAGCCATTTAAAGTTTTGCTTTGTCTCAATACTGGTTGTCAGAGGCATGGTGGGGGAAGAGGGGCATACATGCCACTTGCAGAAAGGAGGTAGCCAGAAGACGGGGGAAGCCTTGCCTCTGGGGGGACTGGAACACCTCACAGAGGACACTGGAACACCTCACAGAGGACACTGGAACACCTCACAGAGGACACTGGAACACCTCACAGAGGACACTGCACCCTCCAGAGACATCTCCAATCAGATGGCAAAAGGTTTCCACCAATGGATTGCAGAGAAAGTTGGACTGGGCCGATGGACTCCTGCCAGGAGGCAGACCTTTGGGGGGGCTTGGGGGCAAGGCGTATAAAAAAGAAGTGCATCAGGCACTCCAAGGGGCTGGCTTTGGGGACGGGCTCGCTTGTGGGGCTTTCTGGAGACTCTGCTCTTTGCTTTTGTGGCATTTTGAGTGGGGGGCTCACTCGCTTGCTCCCTAGCTTGCCCTACTCCTTCGCCTGCCCCAGCCACCACATGTTCCTGCTTCCCTGTGTCCCTGGCCGACGATCTGCATCAAACCCTGCCTGCCTCTGACCTGCCTCTGATCTAGCCTGTCGCTGTGACACCCTGCTAACTATCCAGGGTCCTGCGCTCCTGCCAATCTCCCCTCACTGCGTGTCCGGCCGTGTCCATTGCCGCGGGAGCTGTGCCTGTGCAGGCACGCCTGAGGAGCTGAGCCTGAGGAGCTGAGCCTGTGGAGCCGGGCCTGTGGAGCCGGGCCTGTGGAGCCGGACCTGAGGAGCCGGGCCTGTGGAGCCAGGCCTGTGGAGCCGGGCCTCTCCGAGCACCGAGCACTTTAGTGGGGCAGTTACTTCCTTCATTTGTTTTTCCTTATCAATAAACGGTTCTCAGATACCAAGTCTGTCTCTGTTGACTTCACTGCGTTCCTGACCAACTAATTAAAGAACCCCTTGCGGTTCCTCTCAGTGGAACGCAACACCTGCATACCAGAAAATTTAAATTTTTGCCTTATTCCCTCCTGTGGATTTCCATCTACTAAGCCTAGGAAACAGTTTGCGGTTTTGAAGCCATAATTCCAAGCAAAGAGTAAAGCAACTGCTACATAATTTTTGTTCAGGTAGGAAACAGGCTGAGAAAGTTGGGGCTATTCAGCCAGGAGAAAAAATGGTGGTATGGAGATCTCATAGCAGCTTTCCAGTATTTGAAAGCGGCAGCCAAGAAAGCCAGAGAGGCACAGTTTATCAGGAACTGTAGTGATAGGACAAGGAGTAATGGGCTCAGACTGAAAGAGGGGAAATTTAGGTTAGATATATGGAAGAAATTCTCTGCTGTGAGGGTGGTGAGGCACTGGAATAAATTACCCACAGAAGGTTATGAATTCACCATCTCTGGAAGTGTTTAAGGGTTGGATGGAGCTCTGAGCCATGCAATTTAGTGGAAGGTGTTCTTGCCTATGACAGGGTGGTTGGAACTGGATGATTTCTAAGGTCCCTTCTGAGACAAACCATTCTATGATTCCATGAAACTAATTACCTCTGATATCATTAATACGACGTTCAGATTAGAGTATTCCTTTGAGAGACCAACAGCTTGTTTGCTTTCTATCCTGCAGATGCCTGGGATAGATTATCATATTGTATCGTATCATATATCATATCATACATCATATATCATATATCATATATCATATATCATATAATGTATCTTTCCACCTTTGCACCATAACTTGTGCAGTGACATATTGTGTGAAGTCAGTGACACAAAGTGACAGTATAGATGCATTTTCAGAACCATGAGCTGAAGATACCACTTTTAATGTTAATGCATTTAGTGTATGAAAGTCCCAGACCCCTGTGTGGGTGTTTGCCCCTGTGCTTCGAATTATTAATTCCAATGAAGTTCTTAAAGTACAATTTGCGATGCAGACAGGGATGTACGCAGCCTGATGCTGCCCTTTCCAAGGGAAAAAAGGGTGCTTTAGATTAAAGTTGCATTTTGAGTTTTCCATTTGATTTAGTGTTAGTCTTTGACTTCCATGAAAAAAACCCTTATTTGCAGAGGGAGGACTAGAGAAAACTGGATTAAAATTTCTTCACCTTCAAATATAGCAACCTTTTATTTTGGTTTGGGTACACACAAATTGCCAAGCCTTCTGATTCTTACCTGACTTGCTTACTTAAAGGGAAAAATATTATCTCTTGTATTTGTTAAAGAAGGGATAAGCACTTAATTTTTCACTGTCTCTGTAGGTGGATGTGGTTTACTAGGTGACAACATGCATGAGCTTTTCTAGTATGAATTAAGTAGAAGAATTACAAGCTATTTTCCAGTTTGTGACTCAGGGTAATTACTTTGAATAATTCTAAAGTCTTTACATTAAATTTTCATTATATAGGTTATAAGTATAAATTAATAAAAACAATTAGCATGTTATCTGATCCTATTTTGTTTAATCCTATATTATCCATTGGTCATACCCCTTTTCAGAGTGCATTTAACAGTCAGAAAATACTTGGAACTTTCCATTAGAATAATAATTCTAAAGCCATGTTATTGTCTTGGGGAGATGTTATGATTCTTGTATTCCCTATCGTTTGCGTATATGCTTAGAAATGTGGTCCTGTAGCTTTAATTGCATCCAGCAGCCGAGAGAAACTGCCGGGCGTGGGTTATTTTGAAACTCTCCCCCAGGCTTCTC
>VZTX01004435.1:0-18260 GCA_013400915.1 Pardalotus punctatus | reverse complement strand
GTGTGTGATAGTGTGTGACAGTGAGAGTGTGACAATGTGAGTGTGTGTGGTTCCGGGTGTGATAATGAGTGTGGGAGTGATAATTAATGTGTGTGATAGTGAGTGTGTATGCGATAGTGTGTGTTTCTGGGTGTGATAATGAGTGTGAGAGTGATAATTAGTGTGTGTGAGAGTGAGTGTGTGACAGTGGGATTGTGTGTGTGATAGTGTGCAGTTCCTTGTGTGATAATGAGTGTGAGAGTGGTAATTAGTGTGTGTGATAGTGTGTGATAGTGTGAGTGTGTGTGCAATAGTGTGTGTGATAATGGGTGTGTGTGAGTGTGATAGTCTCATAGTGAGTATTATGTAATAGTGAATGTGATTGTGCAATAGTGATAGTGTGATTGTGTGTGATAGTGACTGTGTGTGTGATAGGGATCGTTTGATAGTGTGAGACAGTGAGTGTGTGTGTGAGTGTGACAGTAAATGGGTGTGATAGTGTCTGTGATTGATAGTGTGTGTTGTGCGTGTGAATAGTGTGAAATAGTGTGATTGTGAGTAAGAGTGACAGTGAGTGTGTGTGAGTGTGAGTGATAGTCTGCTGTAGTGTGTAAGTGTGTGAGAGAGAGAACTGATGGTATGTGTGAATATGTGGGATGGTGGGGTGTGAGTGTGACAGTGTGTGTGATGGTGTGGGGGGTGTGTGTGTGTGACAGTGTGCGTGAGTGTGATACTATCCGTGTGAGTGTGATATTGTCCGTGTGAGTGTGATACCATCCATGTGAATGTGGTATTGTCCGTAAGTGTGATACTGTCCGTGTGAATGTGGTATTGTCTGTGTGAGTGTGATACCATCCGTGTGAGTGTGATATTGTCCCTGTGAGTGTGATACCATTCGTGTGAGTGTGATATTGTCCCTGTGAGTGTGATACCATTCGTGTGAGTGTGATATTGTCCCTGTGAGTGTGATACCATTCGTGTGAGTGTGATATTGTCCCTGTGAGTGTGATACCATTCGTGTGAGTGTGATATTGTCCCTGTGAGTGTGATACCATTCGTGTGAGTGTGATATTGTCCCTGTGAGTGTGATACCATCCGTGTGAGTGTGATATTGGCCATGTGAGTGTGATACCGCCCGGGTGAGGGTGATACCGTCTGTGTGAGTGTGATACCGTCCATGTGAGTGTGATACTGTCCCTGTGAGTGTGATATTGTCCATGTGTATGTGGTGTTGTCTGTGTGAGTGTGATACCGTTTGTGAGTGTGATACCGTCCGTGTTGAGTGTGATACCGTTTGTGTGAGTGTGATACCGCCCATGTGAATGTGATACTGTCTGTGTGAGTGTGATACCGTCCATGTGAGTGTGATACTGTCCCTGTGAGTGTGATATTGTCCATGTGTATGTGGTATTGTCCGTGTGAGTGCNTACCGCCCATGTGAATGTGATACTGTCTGTGTGAGTGTGATACCGTCCATGTGAGTGTGATGTTGTCCATGTGTATGTGGTGTTGTCTGTGTGAGTGTGATACTGTCCATGTGAGTGTGATATCGTCTATGCAAATGTGAGCATGTTTAGTACTGTGTGTGAGACACTCTGTGTGTGCAAGGGATTCTGAGTGTGAGTGTGACCGTGTGTGTGTGTGATGGGGTGTGTGGTACATCACCAGTGCAGCCCATACTGCAGTTTAGCACCTCTGGGTGCTGGCCGTGGGAGCTGCTTTCTCCTGTGTGGATGGGAATGTGGATGTGACCCCTGGCCCCAGATCCAACCTGGATTAGTCAGCCTTGGGAGTTTCATTTGCATCCATGTAAATCCAAAGCAAAGCCCTGGACGTGCCTGTTCCTGGTTTGGGATGAGAATGGTGAAGCACAACCCCGGGTGCTGCAGATCTCTCCAACAACACAGTGCTGCTTCCTCCCAGCTGCTGCACCTCCATCACCCCCCCTTGCAAGATCTGTGTGTTTATTTAGGGATTCCTTTGATCCTGGAGCATCTTGGAGGGTGCTGGATCACTTTTTCATGCTCTATTAGAGGTAGGACATATCCCACATGGGTTTTCCCCTTTCCTGGGACCCCCACCAAGACATTGTGACATTTAATCACCAAGCAGTGATTAATGAATCACAGAACCATAGAATCCTTTAGGTTGAAAAAGACACTTAAGATCATCATAACTCCTTCTGAACCAGGAAGTGTTCACCAGTCCATATCAAATGACTTTAAACCTCCCTGGACTTTACACCCAGCAGCACTGATTCACCCATGCCATGATACACCTGCCCGGAAAGGTTTATAAAATAAAGAACATTATGTTTGGACTCAATAGTGCAAAAATAACATAGAGAAACCACTTTCTGCTGTAGGAATGGAGGGATGTTATAAAACTCTTCTTCCAGGGTTAAACATGCGAGACTCATCTTTACAGAGCCTGTAAAAAGTTGGTTTTCATCCCAAAATGTACAAGGCTGAGCACAGAACCATGACAGCTCCAGTGAAAACCCTCTGGAGTTGCATCCCCCCACAGCTCAGCCTCATATGTAAATGCCCATGGATTTCTCTGCTCCAGGATGGATGAGACTGTCACATACTTGAGTTGAAAATACTCACAAAGTACTAATAATTGCCAGAAGTGATTGATAGCCTGCTTGTAATGTGTCTGCTTAAGCAATAAGTTTCACATTTACAACTCAGGTGCCTGGGATTCCTGTCTCCTGCGGCTGTAATTAGAAACTGGAGAGCAATGCAAAGGGGTTTTTTTCCCCTGAAAAATAGATAGGAACACTTCATAAAGCCATGCTGGGAGCAGACCATGTGATCCATGTGGTTGCATGGATGAATAGGTATTAAATATCCTGTGATCCTAAATAGCAAAAGGTCTCAGGGATAATTGAGGGTGGTGAAGAAGGGTTTCTATGGAGTCTTGCAGATAGTCATGGCATGGCTGGGAGGTAAAGGGATGCTCCCAGTGAGGTGTCCTGGCTGGTGTGAGAGGCAGGGCAAGGTCTCTGGGTGATGCTCCAGGGCTGAAGGGTGCTACAGATAAGAGCTGCAGGGTGGGGGAGAGCAGAGGTGAATTGGGTGCAGCTCCTGGGTGGAGGGCAAGGCTGTACTGTGGAGGTAAAGCAGTCAGGTGGTGGCTGAGCTGTGGGAAGAGTCTTAAATTGCATTGGATTTATTTAATTTTTTACTTTTGAGCAGGGATTCATGATCTGATCCTGCATCAGGACCCCTGGAAGCTTTTGCCAGGCACAGTGAGTGGCTGAGGTGCCTCAGCTCAGCAGTACAAGTGCATGACTGGTCGTCAGTCTCCCTTTTCTCACACTTCTCTGCCACTTGTCCTGTATTCCACGATGGTCCAACAACCTGAGAGGGGTTAACAGAGCCACGGACAATGTGAATCTGGGGTCTGGTGACCAGCTGAGCCTGTCAGACCCCACTGCACCACTTCCTCCAACTGTTCTGTGTGAGGGTGGCTGTGAAGATCCTCGATCATCTCTGAGCCTTACAGATGAACCTCAGTGTCCTGCTTTCCCTAAGGACACTGTTTTCACGGGATAATAGTCCCTCATAGTCCGCACTGTCTACAAAAATATTTTATATTATATTTTACACTATTTTTACCTTGATGATCCACAGATTTTAACATAGTCCCTTATCCTTTTTTTTTTTTCCCCCAGCTGGATCCCTTTTTTCCCATGCTGTTCTTTCCCACACCCTTCTCTGCATGCTCCCCAAATCAGTATGCAAAGCACTGAGTCCTCCAACATGGCATCACCTCCTGTCTGATCCATCCACACACTGGGGTAACCAGCCAAATATTTGCCTTCCCCCTTCTCCTTTTCTTGCAGTGGTGCTGGAAGGCTGTTGAATTAATTTCTCCATGGCTGCTCCCTCTCACACGATTTTGGCTCGAGGTCCTACACTAATGCTTACAAAACCTGATGCCTGAGGCTCTGTTAAATTGCCAGGCTTAGTCTGGTGCTCCAGGGAATAGCCTGGCCACTTAGGAAACTGCCTGTCCAAGCTCTGCTGGGATTGCTGCAGCACTTGGAATTCACAGCCCACTCGATTGCAGATTAATTTCCCTGAGCAGACAAACCCAAAGTGACAGGAATCAGGAAGAAATTCCTCTGCAGGCAGAGGATAATAGGTGAAATTTCGTTTCATTTTCCTCTGCAGCAGCTGCTGCTGGTTCCTGCCAGGGACCAATCAGACAAAGCAAGGATCGATCTGGTGTGGGCATCCCATTCCTGCTGGGTGACCTTGCTCTCCAGCCCCTGGGGTTTACCTGCTGGGAGGGACATGTTCCTCATCCCTGCTGGTAGTGGGAGGCACCCCATGAGCTCAGCTAAGATCTCTGTGTCCCATTGCCTGCCTTGTGCAGAGAAATGACGGAATCATGAACAGTTTGGGTTGGAAGGGACCGGCTCAGGTGGTTCCAAGTCCCTGCCATGGGCAGGGACACCTCCCACCAGCCCAGGTTGCTCCAAGCCCCGTCCAGCCTGGCCTTGAACACTTCCAGCATCCACAGCTTCTCTGGGCAACCTGTGCCAGAGCCTCACCACCCTCATCATAAAATATTCATTTCTTATGTCAAACCTAAATTTACCATTCTGAGTTTAAACTCCTGCCCTTTCTCCTGCCATACAGACCCTTATCAAAAGGCTTTCTCCATCCCTGCTTTGCTAAATCCAGCCAGGAAACTCTGGAATCGAGTCCTCTGGGTTGTGTGCCTGTCTCACCTGTTCTGGCCACCCTCACCTCGCCGTTAGTGCTAATTATGGGCAGAACCCATCGTGCTCTGCCCTCCGCCTGCTTTTCCCACCTTTCCGGCAGCTCCCTGGGGGATCCCAGTGGAGCTTTGCTCTCTCTTCCCGCATCCAAGGCTCTCCCCGCTGTCGCAAGCGCTTCTCCCTGCAGCTGCGTGCCACCTAGTGCACGCTCAGCCGCCCGGCAGCCGACAGGGCCGGCGATCCATCCCTCCGGAGTTTTCCTGGAGATAAACGAGCCTTTAAAGCTCCTTTCCAACCCAAGCTGTTCCATGAAGCGTCAGGCTCGGGCACGGCATCTCCATCCCACACAGGTTCCTGCACTGGCAGGCAGCGATGTCCACCCCATCTGTCTTGCCAGCCTGGCTGCCCCCACGCAGGTCATCACTTCCCAGTCACCCACTTTGGCACAGTTTGGGCTCTCTGGAGTGAATTTAAAAGCACTGAGGCTGCAGCAGTCCCATCTCACAGCAGCAATGCTGCAGCAGGAGTGGGATGCTTGGATTCCCAAGGGCGGGCAGAGAAACCAGTGAGTGCTGGTGTCAGTGGACAAGTCATAAAAATAAATATACCTGTACAAATACATGCACATATATATGTGTGTGTGTGTGTGTGTTTACATATGTAATGTACATATGGCTGTTGTCCCACAGGATCCTGCTGCCAGGTGAGGTTTCACGCCACAGAAGTAACAGCAGGCAGAAAATGGAGTTACAGACATACCCTAAAGCTCATGGTCCACAGCGAGTGCCTTTGGTGACAGAGGGGACCCAGCCCCCTGTTTTCCATCCCCCCCTTCCCCACTGTGATCCGTTCCTGCTCCCCCCAGCCCTGGATGCCCACGGCACGGGTCGGCTGCCCTCCGGAGAGGCTCCTGTCAGCACCGTGTCCTTGGGCTGCTCTTTCCCACCTGGCTGAGGTGGTTTCTGCAGCACGTCGGGCAGGAAGCAGATTAGGGAGGAACAAAGGTGATTTTGTCTGGGGAGGGGATGGGTACCTCTCCCCGAGCTCCAGCTCGCTGCAATCCAGGGCAATGCTGGGCCTTTCTGGGGGCTTCCACTGCCCTTACCTTAGCCCTGCCCTTCATTCAGTACTTAAAAAATGCCAGAAAACATCTTAAAATTAGCTCTTGGTTCCCAAATAGCACAGGGGTGTGCTGGGAGTGCAGCTCCAGCCGCACTGAGGCAGGGCTTGATGTCAGTTCAGGCAACCAAAATGGTCGTGTACTGGATTTAGATCTTTCCCTTCTTCTAAGGCTGCTGGACACAGGCTGGTTTGGACTGAGAGCTCTCAGGACCCCACATCGCAGGATCCCATCCACTGCCCATGCTCTGGGGCAGCAGGAGGAGTGGAGCAAGGAGGGGATTGTTTCATATGCAGCATCCTTTGTGCAGGTGCTCCCCAAAGTGAAAGCAGTAGCAGGAGCCTCCTAAACACTCAGTGATCTAGCTCAGCAATCAGCAGGGGAATCCTGTCATTCATTATAAGCCGGCTAATGGCTCAAAACAGCAACTGGTGCCCTGAGAAACAGCTCAGTCCCATCCTTACCATCCTGACAGCAAGAAGAAGCCTTTTGTTTCAGCTCACAGCTTTTTCATATGGCACCAGGCTCTTCTTTACATCCCCAATGCATTTCCCAGCCATGGCAGAGGATATACAAATGAGTTTATCTCTCCCCACTGTATTTTCCCATCTAATCGAAAAGGGAAATCTGTTTTTATGATCATTATTTTTCCGGAGGCTTTGTATTTTCTGCAGATTTGTGAGCCACTTGTTTTCCCCAGTTTCCATCCATGGCTGAACTGCTGCCAGAAAAGAGATCTGCCACCCACTGCCACAGGAAACTGTGGCAGATGCTGCTCATGGCACGTGGCAGATGCTGAGTGGACATGGGGAGGGCCCTGACCCCTCCAGAAGCTTCTCTCCCGTGAGCATCTCTGATGTCCCTGAGTGTTCTGGAGTGTCCCTGCCTGCCTAGGCAGCAGGACCATCAGGAAGCACAAAAAGAGCTTCTTTTCTCCTGGCACACAAGAGAACAGCCTTGCTGTCCTGTGGAATTTTATAATTAGCCTTTCTTATGTTGTGGCTGCTCCTTGAATAAGGCTGGCTGTGTTTTCTTTTCCTCAGAGCAGCGTAATCCCCTAGGCTGATACTGCCAAGCCACTCAAAACACATGCAGGAACGATGCAGACATGGGAAAAGGCTGAGATGCTGCTCAAATGGCCAGCGAAATCCTGGACAGGGTGCAGAGCATCTCATCCATGTCCACATTAGGGAGGCTCATGCTCCTGGTCTACAAAATGTGGCTGTGGATTGATGCTGGAGCTGATGATTCCCAGTCCATGGGTCCTGGCAGACAGCCAGGGTGGCGGGGAATTCATCAAAGTTTAGGCAAAACAGACTTAAAAGGCACCTTTGAAACTTGCACTCATGATCTGATTAATTAGAACTTTGCTGCTGCTGGGGAATAAAAGTGCCTAATTGCTAATTACTGAATCCATGCGAGAAAGGAACAGCAGAAGCAGTTGGCGACAGTCGTAGCCAGAGCTGGCTTTGTGCAGAGTTAAAACACGAAACCCGGGCTTTTTAGGGCATTTAAGGGTTTGGGCTTTGCGTAGGAGCAAGTGAAAAATCCAGCAGCAAGAGCCACGAGGCAAATTCTGCCTCCCATGAGAAGGAGGGCAGGAATCCTGTGGCTCGTGAAATCAGCTTGCTCAAAGCCAAAAGCACACTAGGCTCCTAAAATTGCTGGGGAGCTTAAGAATTCATAACACTGGGAAACCCAGCATGTTTGGAGGTTCCTTTTCCATGGTCTTCAAGACTGCTGAGACCCAAGGGTCTCACACTATCTGGCTTTTACTTGCAATGATGGCTAAAATGATTAAAAGGCTGCTATAGTTAGAAATCATTAAATGTACAAAACTGTTTTTAAAATAAAGAGATGCCCCAGTCAGGAGCAGAAGGAGACAACATGACTGTGTAGAGCAGGAGGCGGTGGGTGTGGATGGAGAAGGTTTCCAGCCACAGGACATCCTTCACCACAGGCTGAGAGCACAAAGTCATGTCAGGTCCCTCTAATGTCCTCAGCAGAGATGCCTTGGATGGTCAGGCAGGAAAAATCCTGGGAAAAATGGACCTCTGAAGGTAATTTCTTGCCTCGGACCATGGCTTCCCAAGGAACAGGTCTCCAAGTCCCTCAGGCAGGGAAGGAGGTCGGAGCCATCCTCTCCTGCTGCATCCCAGTGCCGGCTCAGGCACCGACAGAAGTGTTTCCAGCCAGATGGTTATTGCTGACTTCCTCTCCAGGTGGGCACTCAGACAGCCGAGGAGGGAGGTGGGAAGGAGCTGAAAAGCCCAAATCCTCTGAAAAAGCTTCTTCCTTCCCCTTGAGGCGTAACCCAGGCTCTGCCAGCACCCAATTTAAGGATGTGTCCCTGCCTGCTTCCCTGAAATCCGAGCCATTCCCTCCTTGCCATGTCTCCTTAGCGGTCTTCTCTCTCTTCTCCTCTTTCTGCTTCTTCTTCCTCTTCTTCTTCCCCCTTTTCCTCCTCCCTCTCTTTCTCCTTTGCTTTGGGAATGATCTGTCCCAGGATGGGTTGCAGGGCTGCCATCCTGCTGTAACCCAGCAGCAGCAGCCCCAAAGGTGCAAAGAGATGACAGGCTGGAGCTGTTCCGTTGACAGATGAGACCCATCTTCTTCCCCATTTTTAATTTTTTTTAAAATTTACTAATCAATATCTCACTTAAAGAAAAAATTCCTGCCTTATCCCTATCACATTTTACCAGGAATATGAATTTCAAACATTATTTTTTAATTTTTTATAACTAACTAGCCAGCTCCTTCCTTCATTTCAAAAGAGAACAAATATTTCTGGGATTTGATACATCCATCTTTATACTGGAGAGAAAATACCAAACAGGTATGTGGATTTATGATGCTTTTTTTTTTAGGCCAGGATGGTAATTACAAATAATTATCTGATGGGGTGGTGGCTGCTGAAAAACGGTGGTTTCTCCAGAAGTTGTCTGAATAGTTAAAAAGTGGAAGAAGTGACAAATAGAGAGCAGAGGTTCACTCCAGCTGTGGCCAAGGGGTACAAAGGGAACCAAAAGGGATGAAAGGACGTGTGGGGTTTCCTGTCCAGGAGGGAGGAGAGAGTTTTTGCTGAGGGCACAGAGCTGGCTGTGCACAGTGTGTCTGCTGTGGTGTGGAATTTGGGGTGAAAGCAGGGACTTTCTGTGCCCCACATAAGAGCCCTCTGAGTTTTGCACCAGCCCTGGTGGTCAGAGCTTGTGCAGGATGGGGGTGGTGGAGGATTTTCTGCCCCTTCCATTGGGTGCATGGTGGAGCGTGGTTTTGCAGGACACCAGGCAGCTTGGAACACTTTGGTCTGAAGGGACTTCCATAAACCCACATTCAGCAACCCTTTAAATCATAGAATCATCACAGAATCATGGAGTGGTTTGGGTTGGAAGGGTCCTTAAAACTCATCCCATTCTACCCGCCTGCCATGGGCAGGGACACTTCCCACTATCCCAGGTTGCTCCAAGCCCTGTCCACCCTGGCCTTGGACACTTCCAGGGATGGGGCAGCTTCTCCCGGCAATGTTAAAAGGGATGCTGTGTTCTGCTACAGTGCCATGATGATTAACTATGGCTTAAAAGCAGATTTTAAATCTATGAGCATTCTGAAAGAGCCCCAAGACCCCTGGGTTTAAGGAAGGGGGTTCAGTTTGCAGCTGAATCCTGAGCGTTGGGGTGAGCATTGAGAAACAGCTGGAAAAGCACAGAGGGAGAAGGAAAGCTGGGATTTCCCTCTTTGGGGCTGGCCGTGGCACAGCACCTCAGTGGTTAATGCCCGCTGCCACCCTGCCAGGGAGCAGGAACGCGCTGGCTCTGGCACAAAAGTGGCCGGCGATGACAACGTCCCTGCGAGCAGGACGCGATGCCGGGGTTTGGCCGGGGCAGGGCGGCGGAGGGGCCGTCTGTCAGCCCTGCCTCGCTGGAGAGAAGGGAGGGCCCGTGGGACAAAAGGCGACATTATTCGGTGCTTCAGGAGGGATGAATGGAGTATTGAAAGCCACCACCCCAGCGAGTAGATTGGTTTTCAGCCCCCATCACTGAGCTGTCTGTCTGCTGGTGAGTCTCCTCCAGAGGCTGAGTAGGGAGATCAGGGAGATGTAACGGGGCCATGTCCCATCCATGTGGGCTCCTTCCTGCACCTCCATCACCTCTTGCTGGTGCACAGAAAACCCTTTGGTCCACCATCTCCCTAGTGCAGGTAACAAAACCTTGGTCTGGAGGCTCTGGAGCCCACCCAAGGTCTTGGGGGACCTTGCTGGGTGGACACCAGCACACAGTCCCATCTGCGAGCTCTTCTCACCCCACGCCTCCACCCGGGAAAACCAGGGGCAGCAAAAGGCTGGATGAGGTGTTTCCAAGGGAGGGTTTAGTCATTGATACAGCGAATTTCAATGTCCTTTCCCAACTTTCTGACCACCAGTAGATGCCTGAAGCAGCAGGAGTCGGTGTGCATCCCTTCGGGAGCCGGTGTGTCTCAGGCTGGAGGGATTTAGGGCCCTGCTGAGCTGAGCCTGGCAGCTGGGCTTTGGAGCCGGGAGCATCCTCACGATGGCACTGCTCCCCCAGCGCAGCTCGCCACAGCGCCTGCCGGCACCGCTGGGATGTGGGTCTGGGCTCCCCGGAGAGCAGGACCAGCACCCATCGCCCTCCCAAAGAACCTTTGAGCGAGACAGAGCTGGAAATCCACCCCTTCGGCAGTGAGCAGTAAATGAAGGGGAAACGGAATCTTAAGATATTTGATCTCTTATTTTCTGCTGACATTCCCTGTTGCTGAGTTTTATCTCGCAGGTGGGATATGGCACTTCAGCTTCGTCTTGCCACTCAAAAAAAAAAAATCTCTTGTACTCAATAAATCTAGCTGGAATTACTTTTCATGCATCTCCTGGTCACTGCTTCTGGAAATACGGAAGAGGGACATGTTCACAGGTCCTGCATGGCCCTTCATGGCCACAGGCACTGCTGGCCACCACCACTAACACTGCTGTCTGCATGTTTCAGGGACAGTCTCCTCTGGAAACTCATCTGCAGGAGGATTGACAAGCAGCAATGACACTCGCTCCCTGTCTGGACATCCAGCACGGCACACAGAGGCCGGACATCGAGGTGCTGCCTCTCTCCTTGATGCCAGCCACGCTCCTCCTCCTCTTTTTCCTCAGCCCCACGGGTGAGCTTCTGCCTGCTGCGGTGGGAGGGGACCCGTGGTCCCTCTCCAGCTCTCAGATTTGTGGGCAGATTTTCTCCAGAAGTAGAATTAGTGCGATGTTCCCACAGTGCTGGCCACTCACAGGGATGGAGGGAGGGAGGGAGCAAGTTCCACTCTCATCTCCCACCATCACCTGGGTGTGATAACGAGCCCAGCACTCCGGACAGGCAGGGGAATGGGGCAGGCAGCTGCCAGCATTGAGGAAAGTGCAATTCTGGGCTCTGGAGTGGGCAGCACCAATGGGAAGATGCTGATGGCCAAGGGATGCTCCTGGGGTTGCTCCCCAGGACCTGTGGCACCAGTCCTGCTATGGAAACCGGTGGAATGAGCACCCATCCCCTGAGGTCAACAGTCCCTACTCAATCCTGGCAGGCACTGTCCAGCCAGGCTGGGAAGCATTTAAATCGACCTGGGAAAAGCCATTCCCTCTCTGGAATGCGGGTCCAGCGTAGTTATCCCTGTGTGACTCTATCCATGTAATTACAGCCAGGCTGTGGGCAACACATTCCGGCCTCAACAAACCCGTGCCAGGGCACAGCCAGAAAACTGGGAATTCAGGTGTAGTCAGACATCCTAATTGAGTGAAATCTGTTTTTTCCTTCCCACCCCCTCAGCTGGTGCTTCTCTTCCCCTTGAAGATGCTGTGGCGGCATCTGCACCCACACTCGCGGTGTGGGGACCCTGGTGGCTCTGTCGCTGTCCCCTGCCACCGCCAGGCTGTCCCGGTTCTCTTCATGAATGGGCACCGATTAGTCTCTAACGAAGGGCAATTTGTCCTCCCGTTTGGTGGTTTTGTTTAGCAGGGTGTTTACCTGAGCAGTTTCCCTTTTTCTTTTGGCTTTGTGAAGCTGGATCAGAGAAACATGGAGGGCTCTTTCTCTTCTCAAAAAAGACAGTTTTCCCCTCGTTCCTCATTATTGTAGACAAACCGGGCAGAATTTTTTCAGATCTCTCCTGACTTTGCTGGAGGATGCCCTTAAATGAATATTTCAGAGCTTTGATTTTGACTTAAAGGAAGATGAATATTTATCAACGTCCTTTTAATCCGCTGCTTTTTCGGCACTGGAGTGGACTAGGTGTTAAAAATCAATACAAGCCAGGATCAAACACTCTTCCTAGAAACCCTCACATCTCCACATTTTTGGTGCAGAGGTGAGCTGAATTACCTCTCTTCTATCATCCAGCCCACAGGGTTGCTGTATCCTTCCCTCTCCTCTCCTTTGGAGCCTCCCTGCTCCCTTGGTCTCACCTGTTTAATCCCCAGTTCCTGCTGGAATCACAGCATCCCTTTCCAGCCTGCCTGGTTCAGCTGGGTGGGGCAGGAGCACCCTGACCACACTGGAGCTCCCCGGCTGCTGATGCTCATCCCAGCATCCCTGCTAAGTCATGGATGCAGCCAGACACTTGCCTTATTCTCCTTTCTCTTGGGGCTTCTGGGTCTTTCTTTGACAGCCCTGATTTCTGGCTGACTTAATGGTCTCCCAGGCAACGTCCTAGCAGAGGAAAGGGAGGTGGGTTCAACTGCTCCACTGTTCCCCCAGGCTCATGTTGCTTCTCACGGCGGTGACATCCGCCTCCGGAGCAGCAGGGATTGACCTTCACGTCACTGCTCGTAGGCTGAGCGTGAAGCAGGACAGGGCTGGTCGAAGGCAGAGGGAGGGAAAGAGGCCACGGAGCCACCACGGGTGGTGATCCACCCTTGGGTGCTCTAATTAGCGTGGAGGCGTCATGGAATCGTGGGATGGTTTGGGTTGGGAGGGACCTCAATGTTTATCTTGTTCCAAACCCCCTGCCATGGGCAGGGACAACTTCCACTAGATTTGGGATGGTTTTGGGGGGTGTCACCAATGGGAGAGGGTTGTGCAGCCAGATCCTCAAGCCCAGGGCACCTCAGATGCCCGAGGAGGTCTGTGCTGGGCTCCAGCATTGGCCAAGTGCTTGTGAGCTGGGATGTCCACGAGGTCCAGCCAAACATCCCCATCCACCATCCCCCAGGGCATCATGATCATGTTGCTGTGACCTCCTGGACAAGCTGGACCCCTCAGTGACCCATCCTGGCAGCATTCCAGGGGGGATCCCACATCACTTGGCACCGGGGCCAAGAGGGATTTTTTGCCCCAAAAACACCCAGACTGTGGGAGGGGAGCCCAGAGATGAGGATGCATCCTGCATCCTTCAAGCGTTCAGCTCCCTCTGGATGATGTTTGTTCACCCCCTAAGGTGGCTGCACCCCATCAGTGGTGTTGGTACTTGCACAGAATTATGGAGCTTGCAAAACACAGGTTTTGTTGGGAAAAAAAAGAAATAATCAATTAAAATGCACATAGGGTACAGAATCCTCCATCAGATCTCCAGGGGGTTTCTCAAGCTGGGCAGGATTGATTTTCCTTGTTATCGTCTCACCACTGCAATTTTCTGTGGGGTGATGGGGCAGGAAAATGCAGGAGCTTCCCAGGGCCCACAGTAAGTCAGCAATGGAACCAGGGATGGACACAAAAGTCCCCAAGACCTGGCCCAAGGCAGGACCCACCTGGGCTGGCTTCTGCTGGTCCCTGGGGTCATTGGGGTCACCCATGTCCCACCACAGAGTCACAGTCACTCATATGCTGCCTCAGTTTCCCCACATGCAAAGTACATGAAGTGATGCCCGGGGAAAGGGTGTTCATTTTTTCCCCTACAAACATCAGAACTTTGCAGGAAAGGGATGAGTCCAAGAGCTGCTGGGCCCTGCCAGTGCCCACCATCCCACCCCTGCTGCCATCACTCTCTGAGCTGCATCTGCTCCTCTCTGGGGAGAGCTGATCCCTTCTCTTCTCCCTTGCAGGCACCACCTCCGAGCCCGAGCTATTGCCATTCCCAGGTGAGATTCTTCTCTTAAAGTCAATTTTCTCAAGGAAGTTTTGCAGTTGAAAAATGCACTTTTAGGTAAAAGAAGGGATACGGGAGATTTAAAAAAAGGAAATATATTGGTTTGGAACAAAAAGCGGCAAGAAGAAGCTAAACTGCTTTTACAGAAAGGAAATAGAGATTCTTTATTATCCCTATTCCACCAATTATCCTGCGAGGGAAATTTTGCCACCTCCTGCTGAATCTCTGTCCCTGTGCCACGCATCACACACAAGTAAATAATTCCCTTGATGTGGCAGACCCCGGGCACTTCCACGCCTGCTCCCCATCGCCAGCAGCTTGAGAGATCATCTCCATCCCACCGTCTCCCACGTGGGACCAGTTCTGGATGCATTCGTTGAGGCTAATAAGAATTTGCTAATTGCATCTTGTCACTTGTCACCTGTTATATGGCAACATCTGGTGCCACCTGTCTGCTTTCCTCTTCTCCCATTTTTTCCCATTAGCAGGTGAGATGATGGGAGGATCGCATTGTCACAGAATGGTTTGGATTGGAAGGGACGTTAAAAACCATCTCATTCCACTCCCTGCCGTGGCAGGGACATGTTCCACTAGCCCAGGCTGCCCCAAGCCCCGTCTAGCCTGGCCTTGATAATGGTGCATCTCAGTATTGAGATGGGCTGAGTTTCCACATCCTCTGCCTCAAGCAGATGAGGGAAGCCCATATCCCACCACCAGGCGTGCAGCACCGAGCCAACAACTGCCTTGTGATACAGCAAAAGGGCAGGATTTTATCTAAGAAGCAGGGATTTGGTGTAGATTTGCTCCCCATATCACCCATCGAGCGCTGGTCACCTTCTGGCCTGCTGAGGGACCTCTCTCCTCCCATCCTCCCAGAGATCCGTCTCTCCAATGGGCCCAGCCGGTGCCAGGGCCGAGTGGAGATCCTCTACAACGGCTCCTGGGGGACGGTCTGCGACGATGACTGGGACATTGTGGATGCCAACGTGGTGTGTCGCCAGCTGGGCTGTGGCCACGCCATCACCCTCCCGGCCGCCATGACCTTCGGCCAAGGGAGTGGGCCCATCTTCCTGGACAATGTGGACTGCAAGGGCTGGGAGGCAGCCCTGAGCGAGTGCTGGAGCCACGGCTGGGGCATCCACAACTGCTACCACTACGAGGACGTGGCTGTTGTGTGCAACGGTAACGAGGTTGGGTTCCTTGGGGGTGAGGAGAGCAGGGGGGTCCTGCGGAGCTGCAGGACTTGGGGGCTGCAGGGGCCTTGGTGGCGCCCAAGAGTTTTATCACAGAGCCTGTTCCTCTAATCCTGGGTCAGCCAAACCTCCTCTGCATCCTCCTTTCATCCCTCTCCTCAATCCAGGTCACCTCCCAGCTCCACAGGCTGGTGCTCCATAAGGTGACCAGGCTGTTTTGTGTTCCTTGTCATTCCCAGCTCAGGGACTTTGCGCCCTCTCCAGCACAATCCCTGGGGAAAGAGCACATGCCCACCCACGCTCCTGCCTCTGAGTCAGTCACTGCCCAACTGCTCTTTCCCCTTTTGACTTGTGTTTCTTTAAATTGCTGAGCTTTTCAGTAGGAGATGTTCCCAAAGGTGAGAAAAGCAGTGGAAAGTGTTTGAACCTGGCAAGTGAAAGTGGAACGGCTCCTTGACGACCCTTACGTACCCCACACACGTTCCTCCCTCGCTGTGCAAGGTTTGCTCATCAGCCAGGCATCAGCGAGCTGTGAATGTGAGGCTGTGCAGACCTGGAGCAGCTGCTCGGTGAATCCCCATGCCCTGCAGAAGTGGGGATTGGAAAAGGAGGGATGGAAAGGGAGGGAAGCTGGGCAGGCTGGTAGGTTGTACCAACAACAACCAGAAAACAGAGCTTGTGGATTGAGCAGGAGACTGAGTCACGGCACTGTTGGAGAGGAGAGGTGGAAGGAGTGAGAAAGGATGTGGGGAGCTGGGTCTGAGGGCAGAAGAGTGGCTCGAGGCATTGGCAGAGAGCTCTGGGCAGGGTGGTGCAGCTGCAAATCCCCCCTGTTTCCCCATTGGGGCTGCTTTGGTGCAGACCCTCCTGGAACAGCGGGGCGGGAGGGATCCCTCCAGCTTTGGGGTGCAGCAGCAGCAGGTGCCACCTCTCTGCTTCCCTTTGCAGAGTTCTCGCCCACGCAAGCCAGCGAAGGACCGACCACCAGGACTGTCACAGCCTTGGTTCCGGATGGGGAAAGTAAGCTGCTCACCTGTCATTGCAGGGCAACATCCTGCCTGAGGGCAGTGTCCCTTTCTGTCACCTGCTGTCCCTCTTGAAGCCTCCCAACCCTCCAGCCCTGAGGTGCAGACCTCCAGACCCCATCATTGTGCTGGCCATGGCCAAACCCCATCCCAGATGTTCCCAAGGCTCCCAAACCCCGTTCCTCCAAAGCATCTCTCTTTCCCTGCTCTTTCTCACTTGTTTTTTTTTTTTGCCATCATGGGCATGGCAGGGTCTGGGCTAAGTGGCATCGCTGTGCCACATGCAGGGACACCACATCCTTCTCACCTCGTGCTGCCACCCTCCAGGTGACGGCAGCATCCGCCTGGTGAGCGGCCCCGACACCTGCCAGGGCCGGGTGGAGATCTTCTACCGCGGGAACTGGGGCACCGTCTGCGACGACGACTGGGGCCTGAGCGACGCCAGCGTGGTCTGCAAGCAGCTGGGCTGTGGGCAAGCCCTGGATTACAAGAGCAACGCCTATTTTGGCTACGGGACAGGACGTATCCTCCTGGACAATGTCAACTGCGACGGCAGTGAGCCCTTCCTGTCCGCCTGCTACAGCCTCGGCTGGGGCATCCATAACTGCGGCCACCACGAGGATGCTGGGGTCATCTGCGCAGGTACCAGGCAGAGCATCATGCTCAGGGTGGGGAAAAACCCAGGAATATCCTCATCTCCAAGGAGAAATGGCCTCAGAGAGATGCTGAGGTGCCCAAGGTTGGGCAGGGACCGGGCTCTGTGCTGTGGGAGCATCCTTGCTCCTTATCCGCCCTCATCCCGGTGCTCTGGAGTAGCAATCCCGTGCCAAGAGCCTGGAGCACAGCCGGGATGGTGATTTGCAGGGGAAATGCATCTGCCATCCTGCCATTTCCCTCTGCCATTTCCCTGCTCTGCTGGCTGGAAAACACGCTGCCCGCGTCCGGAAGAAGGGAGAGGCTGCCAGGGGCCGGGCACGGTGCCAGGCCCAGCCTGCCTCCCCTTCCCCTCCTGAAATGATGTATTCCTGCCATTCTCCACTGATTACTGTTTATAATGTTAATAATCTCCCTGAATTCCCTCATTATCATGGTTAATGACGGGAGCAGTAAGTGCCAGTGCTTTCCCTTTCCCACTATTAAGGGACAAAGGGGATGATGTAGGAGGAAAGGGACAATTTTTTCATGCTGGTCCTTTCCTCCCTAAACATCCCCATCCACTCTGGCACCTCCTGTGGGCACGAAGTCGATGGCACCAACATGCCCAGCCCTTGCTCAGAGGGGCAGGGGACAATGAAGCAAAAAAGGTAATGAATACTGATGACAAATCTCCCAGGGGTCACCTCTATCCTTCTGTGTCACCACAGGGCTGGACACATCCACCATCACATCGTTCACCACCTCGGTGGCCCTGGACTCAGAGGAGACGCTCACAGCCACGGCCACAGGTAGGAGGTTGACAGTCACCCAGCTGTGGGAGGACTGTGCCCTCTGTGTCCTCTTGTGACCCAGCCTGGCCACCCTGGGGTCCTGCCACACTTGGGTGACGCTCGGGGGGTGGCATTGTCCATGGTAGGGTCTTGTCATGGGGCAGCCGTGGTGCTGGTGGCCGCTGGCACTGACCAGAGCAGGGGCAGCGGGGGCTGGATCTGGGCCCCCCAATGCCCGTGTGTCCCCATGCTTGTCCCAGCAGTGACAGACAGCAGGGACCAGCCCTCCCAGGCCACCGAGGTGGTCACCACCACGCTCCTGACCATCGAGCAGGAAAGTAAGTGTACAGCTGCTGCTAGTCCTGCACGGGACTCCACATCCCTGGGGGAATCACTCCAAATTCCCAGGGCTTACCCCATGTCCCCAAAGGTCACACCATGTTCCAAGTCCTCCGTCCATGCCCCAGGAATTACCCCACATTCCCAGGGCTCACTCCATGCTCCCAGGGTGTCCCCCCATGCCCCTCAGGGGTTCATCCCACATCTCTGGGGATTACTTCATGCTCACAGTGCTCACCCCGTGCTGCTTGGGAATCACCCCAGGTACACAGTGTCACCCCACATGGCCAGGACCCACTCTGTGTCCCGAGGGGCTCAGCTGACATCCCCACAGTTCCCTGCATGCTCTCCAGGGGTTACCCCATAACCCAG
>VZTX01004433.1:31135-93084 GCA_013400915.1 Pardalotus punctatus | reverse complement strand
CCGCCTCCCGCGGGAGCACGGGGAACCAATCACGCCACAAAGATGGCAGCGCCCAGCGCGGCTTCACTTCCGCCCGTGCCCCGCCCACCCCCGCGCCCTTCTCTGACGGGGGGCCCGCCCTGCGCCGCCATCCCTCACACATTCTCCCCTCCCGCCGCAGTGGGTCCGCCCGGCAGCCGCCTGCCCGCTCACGGGGCTGCGGCGTGCTCACCGCGCCCCGCGGGGGGGAGGGCGGTCGGTGGTTCCTCCCAGCGCTTCCGCCCGGCGCTCGGTGCCGTGGGCGGAAGCGGCGGAGCGGCCGAGGCCGGAGCTTGGGGGTGTCCGTGAGGGGCGAGGGCTCCCCGGGACGTTCCCGCTGTTGGCGGTGCCATGTCGGCGCTCCCGAGGAGCTACAACCCGTTCGCGGAGGACGACGAGGAGGATGTGGCGCCGGCGGGTCCCGGCGGGGCGGGCGGCGCGGACCGGCAGCGGTACCTGCAGCAGGAGGTGCTGCGCCGCTCCGCCGCCACCGCCGACAGCACCACCCGCTCCCTGTCGCTCCTCTATGAGTCCGAGCGCATCGGCGTGGCCGCCTCCGAGGTGGGTCGGGGCCGGGAGCGGAGCCTTCAGCCCCGGGCCGGCGGGGAGGAGCGGCCTCAGGGCCTTGAGCGCTCCCCCTTCGCTGAGACCGCCGGGACGGGGTTTGTTCTCCCTTTCACCCCCGGAGCGTCTCCCGAAAGGTTTCTCTTTACAATTACTCTGTCTTTCCCTGCCAAGCTGTCCCTGTGTTACTGCAGGCTGGTTTTCTGGGTGGTGGTTTGGGGTTTGAGGGAAAAATCCCTGTCTGTCTGTATAATACTGTGGCTGGGACTCGGCCGTGTTTTCAGCTGCTTTCTACAAGTCTTACTGATTTTTAGTTGACTAAAAAGTTTTCAGTAGTTCTCTTGGTTAGATGAAGGGCCTGCCCTGTTGCTTGTTTGTGATGTGCTTCACTTCACCCTGATTAATCATTTCCTTCATTCTTCAGGCCCTGTTTCAGCACTTTGTGCTCGGGCTTATGAAGGTCTTGTCCCTTGTGTCACCTGCTAATGGAATGTTCCTTGGGTGATGTGGTTGCCTAAATTAACCCCAGAGCATCCCCAAGCTGCAGCCAGTCCTTATGCTCAGAGGTTTCTTGGTGGGACTTCTGTGAACTTTCAGGCTTGTGATTTGTTTGTCCAGGAAATCACAAGTGAGGAATCATGAATTTAGGCTTGACACGGGGCCTGTGGTGAAACTTGACCTCTATGTGTTTGCTGCTTTATTGAGAAGGAATGAAAAAAAAAAAAAATTCAACTAGAATTTCCTGGAGTTTATCAAGAATATGAACGCAAGTTCTTTGTTTTGCACTGGTGGTAGCTGCAGGCAACTTTCCTGCCAGAATTAATCTTTGTGTTACTTTGGAATAATGTTTGTGCTGCTGAATTAGAAAGTAATGTACTTCTATATATAAAAATTTGTAAATCCTGCACTGTTTGAATTAACTTGGATATTCCTGAAGTTTGAAGAAATTCTGTTTGTGTTTATTTATTTCCTTTGGTTATCGTGTTTCTAAATTATCAGAAACATCCCAGTAAGGCGTAAATAGAATCCTTTCCCAATGGAGGTACCATTCACAACTAGAAATAGTCCTGCTTGATTATTCCCCTGCTATAAACCTGTGCATTTCCACGACATCACCCATCTGATGACACGCTTGTTCCGTCAGCCAGAGATGCAAATGTCAGCCTGACAAAAGGCCAATGCAGAAGACTCCTCGGTGCTGTTTGTGGTAGGTGTCAGGAGCCTACCTGTGTCAGGAACCTGGCACATCACAGGGATGAGGATTTTACAGCTGGTTAATGCTGTGGCTGACAAGCAACTCTTGATTGAAATGCCCTGGAGGAAGATGACTGAGAGAAAAAGCTGTTTGCCCTCAGAAATAATCTGCACAGATGAAGAAACACTGTTGTTTTTCTTTAGAGTGTCTGTTAATTGTTTGGTGCCTCAGTTTATCCTGGCTTTATGATTTACTTTTCTCTGTGAATGCCTGTTAGGAGCTCGTCCGTCAGGGAGAGGCACTGAAGCGCACGGAGCAGATGGTGGATAAGATGGACCAGGACTTGAAGACAAGTCAAAGGCACATAAACAGCATCAAGAGTGTTTGGGGGGGCTTGGTAAACTACTTCAAAGCCAAACCTCCAGAGAGCAAGCCAGAGCAGAATGGAGCCCCTGAATATTATGGTAACAGCAGGTAAGTAACAAAGTTTTTATTTGGGACTTGTCTCCCACAGCATCTCTGAAATGTCATCAGAAAATCATAATGTAAAAGATCTGTTGATTCTTTCAAACTCCTGTAAACTCCTGAGATGGTCCAGCTACCTTTTTTCTTTAATGCTGAGGTCAATAGCAATGCTTTTTTTTTTTTACTAGGTTAAAAGAAGCAATGATGTCTAGTAAAGAACAAGAGTCAAAATACCAGGAAAGCCATCCAAATTTAAGGAAGCTAGATAATTCAGGTATGTTAACTTTATTTTACACTGAATGCCTGTTGTCTGTGTGGGGCAAACTTGCAGAGTGATGAAGGCAGAGACCCTTCAGCCTGCCCAGCTGCTGCCTTACATTGTTGCCTAATATCTGGAGATTTGTATCCCAGCCTTTGTGCTTTGAATTCTAGGGAGTTGTTTCCCATAAAACTCTTTACACCCATACTGATGATGTTATACCCACTAAAGACTAAAAACATCCAGCACGCTTATATTTGTGTAGAGTTAGAACATACACAGTGTGCACAGTGTTTCCCTGGGTTTGCCAAAACGTTACATATTCAGAGGTTCGCCTTTTAACCATCAATTGTCATAGTTTTCAGATATATTTTCGTTGTTATTTAAAACATGGACTCTAACCCTTCGTACTGAAGTCCTCCCTTGGTTCTCACAAGGTGGTATATGGAGTTTGGCCTCGTTCTCCCTTCTCACAATCTGTTAACTTCTTAAACTTTTCGTACCAAATAACTGTTTCTTTATAAAGTGATGCTCAGTATTTAGCACAGTAAGAGTGGGAAAGCAGCCGGATAGCGGTAATTGTAGTTGTGTGAGTAACGAAATCAATCAAGGCTTTTGGGGATTTGGATCTCTATCCACTCCATGTAGTGCCGAGGTCTGTCCAGCAGAGGGCAGCGCGACTCCGGCCGCCTCACTGGGGCGGCTCCCGCCGGGTGCCGGTGACGGCCCCAGCCCTGGTCCCACCTGGATGTGCGCTGGTGCCTGGCTTTGCTTTTCTCTCAACTGTCTACTGGAACTACAGGTGGCAGCCCAAAAGAGAATAATTGTAGCTTAAGCGTTCATCTTGAAACGTGCTTTACGGACAGTGGTGTTGGACTACTGGAACTCTGGTTATGTGATTACCTGGCAAACCTGTGTTCAGACTAATTTTTAGCAGCCTTTCTAAAACTACAGTCTCTTGCCACGAGCTTTTTTATCATGTAACATTCTGAACTCTATACTCTTAACAGACAATGATTTCAGCAAAGCAGATTTAGTTTCTTCAGTGCAAAGGGATTCCTACCCGAAGAACCAACAGCTGCGAGCTTACCACCAGAAAATTGATAACAACTTAGGTGAGTGAGGAAACTGAAGCTGTTTGATGTCATACAATTGTGAATTTTTTATTCCTAATCCTGATAAAATTACTAAGTGATATATTGCAAACATTTTTTTTGCTTAGTTAATGTGTAGAATTTGATGGTAATTTAAAAAATAATTTGCATTTCAAAACTATCTACTTGGTACATCAGTTTGGACCCAAATAATTTAAAGCTATGCACAGCTTTTGAAATAAACATGTTTTGCCAAAAATAGAAGAATTGAAATGCACTAAATATTTAATTTGTGGATTTGCTGCATTTCTTTTATTACCTCTCAAAACCATTCATCTGACTTTGCCTTCCTTTGTTCTGTAGGATATAGACAAAGTGCCTGTTTGCTTACATTTGTCACTGCATAGCTGGCCTAGAAAGAAGAGATTGGGAAAAAATCAGAAGGGAATAAATCAAAGAGAAGTAGTTGGTCATGAGAGTTAGTGGAAGCACATTTGATCTACTCACAAGCAGTGGAAAACTTAGTAACCTCAGAAGCAGTTATACCAATCAATCATGCAATGAAATAGTCATCTTGTAGCCAAACTAGAAAATCTGGAAATGGGAGTTTTTCATCTGTGATGAATAACTGCTTCAGCACATTGGTGTCATCTCTGCATGAAGTTTAAAGAAAAGCAGTTGAGGTAGTGAGCGTACTGTATAGGCTGAGCAGAAAAAGTATGTACCAGATTTTCTATGAGATACATTTTTTAAAAAAAAGTAAAAACTACATTACGGAGTATGTTATTTGATGAAGATCCAATTTGGTGCTAAGCATTTACAGTTGTAATGTAAAAAAAGGAGGAAGTGACCATTTCTGGTAGTAACAGTATGACTATGAATATATCGGTGCTTCCTGTATTTCAGAGGAGCACTCAGACTTTAGAAATTGTATCTAACATTTTCTGTCCCAGGTTTTGGAAAAGAAGGAATCCTGATAGTGTCTGTTTAAACAGTAAGTGTTACAGCACTTTGATTCTTTATGGTCCCTCTCTTCCCTGACAGATGAGATGTCTTCTGGGCTGAGTCGCCTGAAAAGCCTTGCTCTTGGCCTGCAGACTGAAATAGAAGAGCAGGATGATATGTTGGATCGGCTCACAAAGAAAGTAGAGACACTGGATGTCAACATTAAAAACACAGATAGGAAAGTCCGACAACTTTAAAGGATTTTTAGGATTTCTTTTGTCCAGTGTTGGTTCATCCTGAATGCCTCATCTCAGCTGATCTCTTTAAAAAAATCTTGGGCGATATCTGTTTCTCTTTTTTCTGCTGTGTTACTGGTTTTGTTGTCATTAAAATTACATAGTCTTAAGTCAGCACAATACTTCTTAGTCAACATGGGAAAAGTGCATGTGGAGTAAAATCTCTCAGCATTGGGGCAGGATGCCCCGCTCAATTGTGTAACTGCGTCATGTGCATGGAGGAATTTGCACTCCACAAAGCTTCAGTGTCCTTGGCCAGGAGCTGTGATGAGAAAAGGAGCTGCATTTTTGCCTCTGTTTTGGGGAGGGGGCAGGGGGAACAGAATGTGCTGCTTTGTTCAGAACAAATGTTGTTAACTCTGTTTACCTACAGATATGTTAAATTCTGGAAAAATGCTGATTTCCAGCTGTAAAAATATTTTAAATGACTGTTCTCTGGCACTTCTGGGGCTTAGGGAATGAACAGTTCTGTGGAAGTTGTAAAACATCAAGGGTCTCATGCAATAATGGTAATATCCTGTGCGTGTTCCCTTTCCTAACATGACTTTGCCCAAATAGTGCATCCACAAATTGTGGGTTTTATGTTTGGGTAACTAAATACTATTGCCTTTAAAGTCTTGTCAGTAAAGATCTCTAAGGGTATCTTATGGCCTGCAAGAAATGTTCATTGACAGTGACCCAAAAAGTTTGGGTAACAAAATCAGGACATAAATGTATGTCCCCTTAAAGATTCTTTTGTGGAAATTGTCACCATGTGCTTTTTATTTCCCGCTCTTTCTCAGCTTATTCATTTAGGTGGTTATCTGAAAAAATAGCTTCCATTTTAGAAATGGAGAGTTGGTCTGATAGGGCACAAACAGATTGTAGAAGATTGTTCTTTACCATTTATTTCAGATGTGATTAGGGATGGAGTAGATGCTGTGTTTTACTAAGGAATGTGACTGTAAGAAACTCCACTATGGTTCACATACATCTGCATTGGCTTAGCAGGTATGAAAAATCCCTGCAAATGAAGAGAAGCCCAAAACCATTTCTAAGTCTTCCAAATAGAAGTTAGGCTTTTCATTTTTTTTTTTTGTAAGGCTCTCACTGTAGAACAAAATAATCACAATTCTGCTCCAGCCTGAAGACATGACAGTGAGAACTTGCTGTCTGCCTTGAACACAAACAAGTTATTCCTGTTTGGAGAGGCCAAGGGACCTGTGTCAGTATTGGAACATCAGAAGTGACAGTGTGTGGTTAGGAAGAGATTGTTACTTCTTTTGAACTAATGCCACATTGCCTTATGAATTAAATAGAGACCTTGGTTTTCTGGGCTATCAAGCTTGTCCCCTTCACAGATGTCACATTCACAGCCCCCTCTTTCCTTTTTCAAGGGATTTGTTGCCTTGAGCTTACTTGCCACAAGGTGCACCCAATTGTTAAGGAGGTAAGAGAACCTGAGCCTTTCTTGCTTTACTGTGTCTCCTGAAAGTTCACTTGTAGAAAAATAAATCACTAAAATGCTATACTTATTGGACATATTATTATGAAAAAATGCTACTCCTGGCATTACTAGCACGGTTGAGTTGTAAACTAGATCTAAGGTGAGCCTCTGTTTCCTTTGTTGCTGATGTCATTGATTTCAGTCCCCCCCAAAAAAAATCTTATGGAGGGACATAAAACTTCAAGAGCTATTAAGTATCTTTAATTGCTTTTTAATTTTCAGTTTGTGTCATTTATGCTTGTTTAGAACTATAAATAGCCTGTTAATATATAATTTTACTATTTGGGTTTATACCATGATTAATTCTCTTACTCTGTTAGAATATTTATTAGTTATGTGATGTCTCAAGACAGTTGATACATTTATTTAGTAAATTATGCAATTGTTAGTATTCAAAATGTTAAGTACCTCAGTGAAGGAAGATTCAAATTTTGATTATACCTGGTTTAGTTTCTTATTTGTTTTAATAACACTCCTTTTAGTGTGAAATCTGCCTTCAGCTGTAAGCAATTGTGTCACAACTCAGTGTTTGCTAAAGTATGACTCTGGTAATGAGGATGGACACTGAGACTTCCTTGACTAAGTTATGGCAAATGACTTTATGGAGAATCTGGCTGTGTTATGTGTATTTAGAAATGTGGAGCTTGAATCCAAGTGAGAATCTTTGATTTAAGGGTGAACTGTGCTGCCTGTAAGCTATTTAATTTTTAGTCAAAATTATTTCACAAAATTAACTCAAGTTTTTGAGCAAATGTTTAATTGTATTGGCCTTATGAAATGTTCACTGCATCTTGGATATCTGTGATGCCTTTGAAAACATAGGCAGGGAAGGGGAATGAAAAATAAATCCCTATTTCTGCTTCGAGAATGCCCTGATCCAAGCAGAGTAGAAGCCCGGGATCTCAGCCATGTGGAATTTATAGAGAGGTCTAACTCCTCATGTCTTCTAACAATCCCATACACTGCCTCAGTAATGTATGCCTGCCTTTGCGTAGGTCTTCCTGCTCTATTTATTATTATTTTTGTTTTATTTTAATGGCCTTGTTTTAAAGGATCGTTTCCCACATTGGATTTCTTTTGCAGGGGAAAAAAATGGTGCATGGATATAAAAGAATGTCTGCTACAGACTGAATTGCTTTCCTCTGCTTTCATCCTGATATTTGCTGATTACAAACTTAAGTCTAACTGACGTGAGAGGACACCACTATTTTGTAATGGTCTTTTTTTTTTTTTTTCTCTTGGAATAACTTTCCGTCCTACAGGAAAAGGAAATTTAAAGGAAAATAACCATGTGATTTTTGCTTTTCCAGGAAATGCCATTTTGCATGTGTAATGAAGGATTTATTTCAGTAGCTCTTCTTACTTTTTCCTGAGATGGAGTTTTATTTCTTCTTAGATACTGTTGAAAAGCTTAAACTGTGTAGAGTCCAGGACTTTCAGAAGAACTTTAATTTGCACTCACATGCTAATTTGATAAAATAAATTATTTTGCCTGCATATTCATATTGGCATATAAACTGGTGTTCTTGCAGCAAAATAGCTCTGGTTAATTTTATTCGCTTGAGAAGTTTAGTAAGGTCAGAAGATGACAAAAAATTTGATCTTTTGATTTCCTGAGCATTGAATCAAATTTTGTAACAAATTATATGTAGCTGAATTTAGATTTTTTTTTTTTTTTCCTGCACTGAGCTGTATTGGCCCTACTGAAATTGTTTGGACATGATGGTGTCAGGGGTTCTTTTAATGTGTAAAATTCACCTGAAATATTTTGCTGCTTAGTAGTTTTTGTGAGATTATGTAATTTGTTAAATGGTGAAATGGAAATACTTTCCAACCACTCTGCCTTCTGAACAAACAGATTTTTGTAGGCATTTTTACAAGCTTGACATCATATGGAGGATATATGTTAATTTTTACTTTGAAATACATAGGACTTAATTTTCAAATCACAAGTTAGTGATTATTTGTGTCTATGGCTTTTTTAAATAGAACTTTAATTCTGTGCCACCCAGGTATAACACTTTTTGTACAAGCCAGATTGCATTATCTTTTATTTAAATGCTAAACTGGACTGTAGTTCAGCAGTTTAAGAGATTGAATTCAATGAGTGTTGAATGACAAGACAGTCAATAAAAGGTGCTTATTGTTAATGAAGAGTTGTTGCATTTATTTCCCAAAAAAATTTATTGCAACTTCATTTATATTGTTTCCCCGTAATACGTTAAAATGCTGGACCTACCCTATTAAGTTTCTGCCAGCATGGACATAAGTTTGCAGCTGGTGGGTCTTGTTTTCTGAGAATAAAAAGAGGGTAGGACATTTCTATGTTTTTTTTAGCAGATTCTCTTAGATCCTGAGAGAGGAATGTAAACAAGCATTTGTTTTTGAAAAAAAAAATTCTGATGATAATTCAAGATGTTGCTTAAAAAGTAACCTTGCTATTGTGCTTGGTATTATCAGGAATATCAATAACTGTACATGTGCATGAACAAGGCAGGTGTAACAGGAGGAAGGCAAAAAAATATATTATCCTTACAGAAAACTTAAAACCAAGGGGTGTATAATATTTTTGTGATCCCAGATTTGGTGATGGTGGAAAACTTGTGCATGTCCTGACCTTGTTAGGGTCTTACCTGTGTGTGAAGGGAGGAACTTGGCTTCTGAATTTTTTTTGTAGTAGAGTTTAATTTTGTTTGATACTCTAAAGCAGAGATTCAGAAGTGCTATTTATTACAAAAGCTCTGAAAATGGAAAGTCAATAGACTGACAGATTTTTATAAAAATTCAGATAACTTTGGCTTACTGCTTTTATGCTGAGAGTTCGTTAACAAATGGAATTGAGAGCTCTTCCATCTCTGCACTCAATTGTTGTATATAGAAAATCAAAATAGTACAAAGCGCACAGTGGGAGATGGTAGAGAATGGAGCAGTGCAGTGGATTCTGGATTTCTGCTAGGAATATTAATAGTTTGCTTGCTCTGTTGGCACGGAGAATCAGTTTCAGACTCTGAGGGTATTTCTCACACAGCTGTTTGTTTATGGCTGGTCAGGCATTTCAACGCTTTGTGTTTTCTCAAGGACTTCCCGGGGAACAAGCAAGGGAAGGAGAGGTAAAGGATGCTCATCCAAGTAGGTAAAACCAGGCAGAGCAGGGGGGCTGTTGGAATGAAGGACCCTGTGGTTCTGCCTGCCCCTCCCTGCTTATGAAAAGAGGTTTGGCCTTCAGAGGAAGTCCTATAATTTTCATTTCATTTTGGTAGGCTGGTTGGTTTGTTTGGTCCCAAATAAATTTATTACAAATTCCCAAAATGGGAACATATGAAGCACAACCCCGTTGGGGCCAGAACTGAAGGTTTTGTAGGGCTCAGTTGAAAGCAAGCAGGGAGGCGCCCCAAAATAAACAGGCTGCCAAATCAGGAAGATCCCTGAATGCCAGGCAGGGTTTACAGTGACTGTGCAGCCCTGCCTCCACTATAAAAAGTCCAGATGGACTGTGACTTTGCTGTTGGTGAGGCAGAACCTTCTAGAAAACGGGCTTCCAGCTCTAGCTGTGGATATTTAGTGGAAAACAGTGGGCCTCCTTGGCATCTCCATTCTAGATAACTCTTCTTTTTCCTCCACATTAATTGTGAATCTGCTCTCTCTGATAATGGACAGCAGCCACTGGCCAGCGCTGAGCTCTGCCCCAGGCCAGCACTCTGTAGAGCTGCTGAACTTCTGTCACTTGAAAGGACAAACCTGTGCCCAGCAGAGGGGTGTCTCACAGCATCCCAAATCCACGCATCCACACATCCACACATCCACAGTGTGCACCAAAGCCAGGCCATGTGCATTAACCCTCCAGTGCAGAAAGATGATCATTAGGAATGGGTATGTCAGGTGGGAGCCACTGCCCAAAAGAGTTCATAATATCACACCTAACATGTTAGGGCAGGTGGAAAGAATTACACAGTTTATCTTCCTTTGATTTTACTCCATGAAATTTCTTACTGACATTATGCATTTTGTAAACTGGATAAAGTCTACACTCTTTATTCCTGACTTTTACTCTCTCCCTATGTTTAGACAAGTTATTAAATCGGTTATCACTGAACATTTCCAATGTCCTTCCCAATTTCTTCCTTGCTCTTTCACCCTTTAAATTCCTTCCTGTGGGAAAGAAATAGCTAAGAAAGAGTTTTTCTTTAGTATGCCCTCATCAGTGTATTGATTTTGCCAGTTCTAATTGAGTTTGAATCATGGAGGTAGAAAAATCTGACCTGCTTGCCCTAAAATTTGAGCCCCAGATTTCTCTTAGAATTTCTGTGCTGTTTGTTTGCCTGTAATGTTTGTTGCCTGGGTGCTTTTGAAAAAAAATTCCTACAGGAATTGCCTTGTGTGAAGCAACTGCAAAGAGTGGTGATGCAGTCTGGTCTTGGCTCCCAGTAAGAGCCATGGTAAGGTCAGTGCTGAGTTACTGCATACCAGTGCTCCCAATCTCAGGTCTTGAAAGTCTTAACTTTATTGCCCTATTTTCACCATTGCCTTGTGCCTGGATTGGCCAATCTGTTTACATCTCTGCCCGCTGGTCCTCTTGGATGATGATGACATGACGTCAGGACGTTCCTTCCCTCTTTGAGTGAAGTCTGGGCAGAGAGGCAACCAAGAAATCCAGCAGTTCAATATAAATAGGTCATGTAACAAAGCAAAAGTTAAAACCCAATTGCATCCACCTGCCCATAGAGAAAGCTTTGAGAGGAAGGACAACATCAGCCTGTATTTTTCCTCCTGGAATAATACAAGTAGGATGACCAGGACTGAATGGCCAAGGACTTGTTACTTATAATTTGACTTTTGTGGAAAGCCAAGAACTCTTAAAAGGCAGGATTTTGATGGAGGCTCAGACAATTCCAGATTCAAAGTTCTGCAGCCTTCTGCCCTGAAAATATATAGGCTGCTAACAGCACTGCAGAGGAGACCTGTGAGTCATTTTATCTGCTTCATTGTGCATTGTTGTGTTATAGGCTGTTAACATTTCTGGCATTTATTTTTGTTCCCAAAGCTCCACACAGTCATACAGCGTGGATGGGAGCTAGCAGGGTTTGTGGGTGCTTTTGTTATCCTCCCCATGTGTGCTCAGAATGCGAGGCAGGCACAGTCAGTGATGATGCAGAGCTTACTCTGCTACAGCCAAACTGCCACTGTCACCTCCCACCTCTCCTCTGCGTGCTCCATGTGCAGGTGTGACTGAGACAGGTAGAAAATATTCATCAGTACATCCTGTATCACAATATGGAGAGAAGGGTGCTCTTGGCTAAACGACATAGTTGCAATTATTCAGTGATGGGTTACTTTTTTGTTGAATGACCTAAAACTGAATTGCAACATTAAGCAAAGCACAGGTGAGAAGAAAAGCTCGTGAAGGGCCCCTTATGAAGGCATCAGCCTTACAGAGCCACAGAACAACTCTGGCATGCCCTGAACTGGCATTTGCGGCACAGCAAAAGTAGCCTCGTTCTCAAAACTTAAAAATGGCCTTCTAGATATAGAAGTGCTTTAGCAGGTCTGATTTGTCCCTCTCCTAATTAGGTGGCAGAGTCTTCCCAGTTGAACAAATATATCACTGGGAACTTCTGTGTGAACAGCAGCAGAAAATACTGAGCAAAGATCCCTCTGCTTTTTATGCAACACCTCCTCTTAATGCTCACTTGTATTAATTAGAGGAATATCCTCCCATACCACTACTATTTTCGTAAGTCCATATAAATTGTAATCGTGCTTATCTATCTGATCTTTCATCACTGACTTTCCAAAGTTATTTTCCTTAGCCATATCCCTCAGCAATTTCCCATGCCATCCAAGCAATACATTCATTACTGAAACTTGTATGATTTAATAATTTCCTGGCACAGTAATTCCAAAACATGTGGGAGGAAAAATGGAGAAGGATTTTTCCATCTCCAGGTATTTATTTTACTGCCTGGATCCTTGCTCTAGACCCTTTTGAATGGCTTTTTGTTGAGCTGGATTTCAACTGCTTGTCCAGTGCTTGCCTGAGAAAGACCTTCATCCTTGCTGCTGAAGGTGGAGGGACAGAAGCTCATTCAAAGGAAGCTGATGTGCCTGACTGCTGTAGCATTTCTAGCTTTGGATTTCTGGAGCCGTTTCCTTTTCCATAATCTCCATTAGCTAAACAAACACCTTTTATTTTTTTTAATCACCTGCTTTACTAATCAGTGTTTGAAATGCAATATTGAGGCGTTACTCGCCACTTCAAGCCAGCTGTGCTGGGTTTACAGTGGCAGCCTGCCAGGAGCCTGAGGGCTTCACCTGCACCCAAGCGAGGTAGGATGAAGAGCACAACCAGAGCAGCTCTTCTGTGGGATACAGCCCCACACTGCTGGTTCCCATGTATTCCTGGACACCAGGAGCTACTGGCAATGACAGAGCAGTGGGGTCTGGGTCCATTAAACAGCAAGACAATGGAGCCTTAAATTAAGAATGTACTTACTTAGGAAATAGGTGTGTATTTATGTTGAGCACCACATTAAAACCATTAAGCTTCTTTATACCTTTGCAGCTGGGCCATGCAGATGCAC
This sequence comes from Pardalotus punctatus, assembly GCA_013400915.1. Taxonomy (NCBI): domain Eukaryota; kingdom Metazoa; phylum Chordata; class Aves; order Passeriformes; family Pardalotidae; genus Pardalotus; species Pardalotus punctatus. The sequence goes on along the minus strand of VZTX01004433.1, from coordinate 80,184 downwards.
TGCTGAGTCAGCCTGGCTGTATTAATGACCTCAGCAGATCTCCAGGGAATGTCTCTGCTTCCCCACGTGTCTCAAGTGTCAGGGTTATGAAGCTGATTCTTCTGAGAACAATTTTCATTTGTTAGTTGAGAGAATCATTAATTCAAACTTACTCTTTCCTGGAGTAGTGATAAATGAAGGTATTAGATAACATTCCAAGATACATTTGTTAAGCCTCTACAACCTTTTTTGTACCTGCCCAAAAGTATAAAATGAACAGTCAAGAGAAGGAAGAGAACTTCTGATGAGTTTTGGATGCTCTGTTGTCCAATTGCTCAGTCATCTGTAGGCCACGTAATATCATAACATAGTTTTATTTTAACTCTCATCAACTGCTCTGCTGTTTTAGTACCTCTGTAGTACGGAGTGACTGGAAAATTGCCAAGTAAAGGGAAGTCTGTGTGTGAACAGCCGGGAGGGATAATACGTACATCTGCTGGAAAGAGGCAATTAAAGGCAGCATTGAGATATAATGAAAAATAGACAATATTGAGCCTTACCAGAAATAGCAACATAAACAGCAGCTACTGTACTGTGAAGTGAACTTTGCTGTAAATAACTGCATTTTACAGAAAACAGATGGATTATGAAATCTGTGAGCAGACTTACAGAAAGCAGTTTGGTCTTCAGGAACACATCCATGTTGATATTTGGCATGTCCTCCTGGCCCAAAGGGACAAAAGGTGGCTTCTTCCTGCTGTTGTATTTACAGAGTCCAGGGGGGAGCTGCAAGTTGGATTACATGCAAGCCAAATAGAGCTGAAAATAATTCTGCATGTCATATGTAACTACGCATGGAGATGACAGAGAAAGTGATATCTGAGATTAGCAGTGTAATTGATGCTGCCTTGTTGTTTTGTAACCCAGCAGCTGAGGAGGTAACACACCAGTGAATGCAGCAGGAAGCCCTGCCTAACCAGAGGAACCATGCCCACGGCTTTCCACGACCTTGGGATCGCCAGCAAATCCAACTGCAACATTTTTTGACAGGAGTGGGTGGACAGGGAAAGGACAGATCATTCCAAAATGTTCAGCTTTACATTACAAATGAGAGTGGATTCAGGCTGCGTTTTAATCCCATAGCCTAGTTTGACTACCCTTGTTTTGGAGTAATTGATCAAAAAGCTCAAGAGTTTCCTGTATTCTTGCATTTATTCTGCTATTTTGCTGCCTTTGTGAAGTAGTATGGCCAGTCACAGCCCAGACAGCAAATCAAGCTTCTGTTTGCAGACATGAACTTGGCAATATGCATTTACTGAACATAGTTCTTGCATCAGGCAACACATCATGTGCTGTCTCAGCCACATTCTGAGCTAGAAGAGAAATATGCAGATATTTAAAGATCTTTGGGAGGGCCCATGAAAGTGCTTGTTTCTTAACACTAAACTTGTTTCTTTCAATTCTTCAGTTTGCCTGATGCAGCATAACCAAAGAAATGAAAGCAGAGCTGCTTATTATTAACATGTTTCAGTCTCCATAAAATGGGTAGAAACATACAAAGATGACTCACTTTTGGTGTGCCGTAGCTAGAGCCTTACTCCATCCAGAACTTTAAGTACTAGACTCTGGTTGAGTTGGAGCAAATGACTTGTAAAGAGCTAAGATGAAAGAAGGAAAATTCTGGCACTGAGGGTAGAAATCATTCCTTTGCTTCCTGGATGCAGTGTGGCTTAGTGCAGAAAGAAGGAGGCAACTAAAAGCTACTCCATTAACAACCTCAAGATATTCTCTTTGAAAATAGTATTTTATTAGATCACATTTTTCCATAAGGACCAAAAATCTGCAAAGAAACATGACAACAAAATGCTAAATAAACGGTTTAACTAGAACTTTGTATGCTTCCCCTTTCATTTTTTGTGTTTGCTAAAGATACACTACATATCTGGAACAGCACTGTTTGCCAAAAGTGTGATGTAATTTTTTATGTTTCAGGGCATCCCTCTGGCCCCTAAAAAAGTATAAAGCACCAAATACTTTTAAATTCAGGAAGATCTTTCTAAAAAGATTAATTATACTCTAAAAAGATAGGATTGTAAATTCCCTCTGGTGCTCGTTAAGGCCTCTGCAAAGGTTTTCTCCCTTTATACAGCATCCCTCACACAAGTAGCACCAGTTACACTGAAAGCTCTGGCATAAAGGGGCACAGCTGTCTTCATCTTGTGTCATCTAAATTTATGCTAGTGACAGGGTTGCAAAGTGCTTATGTATTGCTTCTGCCTAGTAGGCACTGAGCCTTAGTAGGAATTTTTTTTAGGTAATTTAGACATTTCATTATGAGAACTTTCAGCTTGTAAGTCTGTGCTTGCCTACATTTTATTCTAGCTCAGCCATCTTGCCTGTTGTCAATAATCTAAAAGGTAGCAAATGTAGGATTGCTGAACCTCTCTGGGAAACATCTTTGTGTTGTGTTTGTATCTTGAAAATTCTAGTTAAGACTGAAATTCCAGAAAAGCCAGTCTGTTACATTCAGGTTATATATGTCATTAAGAAGAAAGAAATGCAGAGAACATCCATTAAGACCTGGTCCACAAACAACTCCAGACAGAGAAAGCCAGGAGTGAGTAAGAAAATGAGGGTGACTTTTATCTTCAGCTTCCTGAAATCCTACAAGCTGATAGAAAAAAAATCCAGGGCCTTTGAGTTACATAAGACAACATTACATGGTCTAACAAAAAGCTGTTTTTGAAGGGGAAAACACAGTTCAGAAAATAATGGTGTTTTCAGGAGCGGATTTCTGAACCTATATTTAAAGTTAATGCAGACAAACATACAGATTAATATAAAAGCAGGACTTTGGGCATAAGGAAAGGGAACAAAAATATTTCAGGAACAATAAAACTAATTCAAGAAGGTGCTGACCTTGGTCAAAGATTTTTTTTTTCCCATGATTTACACTGACTGCTTCATAGATTTGCCAATAAAAGCTGAACTCCTCCTTCAGCCATTCCTTCCAAATAAAAGTCTCTTCATTCTCTGGCTGCCTGTTTTCATGAAACTTGCTGAAATCCAGTATCTTTGAGCTAATTCCTCTCCATGACATATTGTTGAATTTGGCCAATGGTCTCAAAACTGACTGTGGCGAGGAAAAGGAAATAGGCAAACATAGAAAAAGCACAGTCATAAGGATTTGTTTCCTTCTGAGGATGGGGGGAATGCATAGCTTATGAATTTAGAGAGTACTTCTTTCCAGGAGTAGGAGAAGGGGAAATATATTGTAAATACCCTATAGAAAATAAAAAGTCTGTTTACCATCTCTATGGTTTACCACTATATTCTAAAAAATAACTGGGCTTCTGCTTTTCTTGGCTTCACTCTCTTTCCTGGATAATATAATAATGTTAAGAAAATGAACACTGAGGTTTTCCCTCTCGAGGGTCTATTTCAAAGGAAATAGCTAAAAGGCCCTAACAGTCAATATATTCTCAAATCACCCTATTAATCTGCAATTGGACAACACTGGCCTTGCTGTAGGATACTCGTGTTAACCAGCAGACCCTTCCAGGTCCTTTCCAGCCCTTTCTCATTCCCTATTTATGACACTGATTAGTTATGCTCATAAATGGTAACTAACCACACACAGATAATTTAGGCTAAAATTTTACTTGGTCTGTATATAAACATAGTTTGGTTTCTGTCATTCCAAACCCAGTGAAATTAGCAAGAGATGCACACTGGATTCATATGAGCTACCTCATTTCTTGCCATTGGTTACATTTTCAGAGAACGCATTCACTCTACATGCTTGATAAATGAGCTGCCAGAGAAAACACTCTGGAGGAATTCAGCTTCTAAAAAGGTTGATGTAGGATGCAGCCCTGATGGATCTCTCAGGATTTTGAGGACAGACATTGACTCCCCTGCCCCTTAGCAGGCTTTGTGTCACTGACCACTACACCCGTTTTTACAACGCTGGGCTGGAGGAGTTGCAGTTTCAGCTAAGAAAGTGCCGTGCACAGAATTCAGCACCTGTGCTGCAAAGCCTGAAGAACACCAGTGTCCTGGGAAGGAGCAAACAACTCGATGAATGCACAGAGAGCATCGCTGTTGGTGTCCTGGTCATGGAGAGAAATGGCTCCTTCAAATGGAAATGCTCCTGGGAGGCAAAACAGGCATATTATTTGCAAGTTACAGGTAAATTGTGTATCACCATGGCATTCTCTGTGGGGAACCTAAAGACCTCCAGCCTACACTGCTACAGCTCTAGACACTCCTGTTCATTTTGACATTAAATGCAATCAGAATCTGCTGATGGAGATGACGGAGAGATGGAGATAACAATCTCCAGCAGAGCTTTCATGTGCAGGGAATACAGGATGGGGCTTCACATACTGAACTAAATTCATTGTGTGACCTTTATCAAGAACACATCAAGAGTTATATCCACCATAATAGGATTGTTCTCAAATGCTAAGCGTGTACAACATCATTCTCCTGTCAAAGAATGAATTAGACATTAAGCAATTACATATAAACTCTGCAACATAATCTTTACATTTCAAATAGCTTCTTCAAAAACATTACAATTTTTACCAGTCTGCTCTCAGGAGCTTGCGCAATGACTTACAAAAACCACAGAAGAAATTCATCCAGAGCCTCAGAGTGCTTTGTATGACCCAGAGTTATGCATTCAGTAAGAATAGATGGAAAAGGATAATTGAATTCCAGGCAAAAAGAGCACTATTTTAATGGAACTTTGCAGTAAAATGAAGGACTGTGGGACATGTACAAGGAGTCAGTTCTGGAATGGGTGACAATGATAGGAGACAGTTCTTTGACTCAGAGCGAGGAGTTTGTTGGAAGGACAGAGAAGAGACAGTGAGGAGGAAAGGGGCGGACTCCCCTGTCTCCAGGGGACAAGCTGGAAAGAAGTCCAAGGAGTGAGGGTGTGGTTTGAAAAACAAGGAGTACAATTTCAAACTGGATTCCGAAGCAAACAGGGCAGTCAGTGAGGGTCTTGAGATGCATGAAATGCAAATTTTCTCCACAAGAGACCGAATCAGAACTTCAGGAGTTGTTGTGACACCGTCATTGCTGCACCAAAACATCTTTGTGCTGTGACTGCTGATCCAGCATTCCTAAGGTTTGCATTTATCTGTTAGGCAAAACATTGACACTCTGACAGTGCCAGGCAGCATTCAGCTGGGAACAGATGTGGATCAACACCCTGCGTTCAGTGCTTTGCCACATGCAGCAGCTCTCCAGCAGTTTGCAGTGATCATGCACAAGGATGTGCAAGTCCAACCCACAGACTCCCAGTTCCTTGGAGCTACACTTTGAGGAACACTCCAAGAGTTTGAGTGTTCCTACTCAGGCAGGTCTCCTGTAGTGGATGCTTTCTCATACATGCCAGAAGATATGCCAGTGACTTTTTCACCTTCTTGTAGCAAAATAGTAAAGTGGGCAAACATTTGGAAATCAAACACTTGTGTAATTAACCAGTGGTTTGAACGGATGTTGTTGAGCAAGAACCTGAGAGAATCATTTAAGAGAAATGCACGTTACTTTTCCAGTATGAGAGAGAAAATAGAGACTTTCTTGGCTGATTCTGTGGGAAGAAGACTAGGAACATACATACAACATTTTTCCATGTAAATAACAGCCCCTCCAAGACAAAAATGCAGCTCTTCTCAGGGCTGTTCTCAAACACTGGAAAAAGAGCATCAGGCTGCCATCCATAGGATGAGCCAGAAAACCAAATATTTGGATGAGAGCAATGTTTGAAAAAAATAGAGAAACATTTACCAGGAGCTTTTCCATTTGCATTGTTAAAAGATTGCTAGGGATTACACCCTTCTCAGCTGCTGAGTGCTGTGCTCTGCCTTGTATAAAGGAGCAGGAGAGTAGCAGTCAGCTAATCACAGGGGCACTAACACAGCAAAGCATTAGAGACTTCTTACATTCCCTTTTAATAGACTGTAGGAGAAACGCCTTAAATAAGGCCAGTAGTGCCTTTTCATTGAGAGACCCCAAACTAAATATAGAAAACAAGGTTAAAAGACACAGTTAAAACATCCATGCACACTGCTGACAGTCCAGAGGTCAGTTTCTTCAGCTGTGGAAGCTCAGCAGGCTACAAAATGGGGAAAAGATGGCACAATACTTTTCCCACTTTTTTGATTTGTGCCAAAATGTCCAATGCTCTCAGCTCGCTCTTCAGAGCCGATCATACTTGCAAAGAATCCAACCCTTGGGATCAGCAATGCCACATCTGATAAAGGACAGATATTTAAACACAGAGCAGTGTAAAGAAGGTACAAATGAAAAAGATATCAGCAGACAGAAGTGTGGCAAAGCACTTTTACATAAAGTGAGATACTTTTTTTACTACAGAAATTATGGGATGTTGTAATTAGGATTTGGCCAGCTGGGAGTGGGTATGAAGGACTGTATTATTAAAATTGGAGCAAAGAAATATAACAGACCTTTAATTTTAATTATACTTTAAAAGAGCCTCAGTTTCCTTAGCCAGTGATCTCTCCAGTTCATGTCAGCAGCTTAGTGCCAGACTACAGAGATTGCACATAGTACACTGTGACTTTTGTGCATCTGTAATTCTTAATAATAAAAATATCTGACACAAATCTGTTGCTTCTTTTCTTTGTCACAATTTTAAAATATAAATGAGATAGAAGTATGTATCATAGCCATGTACACTACTTAAGAGGTACTACTTAATTTGTACAGTAAGTGATGAAAGTCAGTGGCTTTTTTTTTAAGAGATAGATTTAAACTAGCAAAAATAGGAGCTCTGGATATAATTAATTGACATCCATAAAGTCAATGTGAGGGAGGGAAGTTGACAGAACAAGCTCACTATACCAAAATGGGCTGGTGACAGACATGTCCTGATGTCCTACCGGTGGTCTGTCTGCAGCATTGCTGACCTGCCCTCATTTAGAAACTCATAACCCACCATAATTAAACTGCAACTAACAAACCTGCAGAGCAGATGCTACTCAAACCCCTTTGGACCACATAAAGAAAAGTTGTCTTCTTTTTAGCTCCAGTTTTTGCTTTGTTCTTTCTAGAGACGAGACCTGGGTGCGTAACCCTAATCCTGAGTCCTCTGAGAAGAGCTACAGATCCCAGATTTCTGCAGGGATGGGGCTTTAGCAGCATCTCATTCCCAGCCACCTGTTCAATGGACTGCTCAGGGTTTCCTCAGTCCAGCTGTGGACCTTCAGGTCTCCCATTCATGACCAAGGGATCTCCATGGCTGCAGCCTGTGACTGTGTGCCAGTAGGAACCCAGGTGTCTCAGAGAGCCACACCTATGATTCCTTTGGAAACTTAACCCAGTTTTGGTAATTCCCAGCTCCATGTATTAAAAATGAATGAGGTTAAGTGAAAATAATGAGGTTTTAAATTGTAATGTATTTGAAATTGTTTTAATCTGCCTTCTGGTTTTAAGTCTTCAGGGGTCCCTTGTTCAGCTTTGCATTAGAGATTCTCCTATAGTCTTGTGTTTCCCGGAGCTGCGTTCTCTGGGAAAATGTGAACAACACAATGCTCTGGATAAAACCGCTGGAGCTAGCACCACTGCAGCTGTTTCCACCTCAAAGGATTGCTGTAATTTAGGATAAATATAATAGCACTAATGTTACCTTCATCTCTCTCATCTCATGCTAATGCGCTGACTAGGAGTGAGGGTATAAAAAAAAGGTGTTGATGTATCTCTTGCACGTTGGACCCTTTGCTTTTCAGTTATTCAATAGCTTCCGACTCACAATGTCAACTCTTGGGGAAGGAGACCTATTTCTATTTAGAAAATGAACAGGGCAGAACAGCTGGATGGTTTTCATAGCTGGCAACTGGTCATAAACCCCCTCACCTACCTTCGGGCATGACTGCAGACAGAAAAGCCCACATGGTGCAAGGGTAAGTCGATAGGTGATGGGCCAAGAGCAACCATCTGAACCAGCCAGACCCCAGCGCCTTTGGGGTTCTGGGGCTGCCAAGGAGAAGGAGAATCGCACTTTGGCACAGCCAGCCGTGACGGCAGGTGCCAGGCAGGCGGCTCCCGGCCTCCAGCGCCCACCAGGCCGCACCTGGCTGTTCCCTGTCTTACTCCTCACCTCCGTCGGGAGTCCCGGGGCTCCTGGGTGTTCCCTGTCTTACTCCTCACCTCCGTCGGGAGTCCCGGGGCTCCTGGGTGTTCCCGGTCTTACTCCTCACCTCCGTCGGGAGTCCCCGGGGCTCCTGGGTGTTCCCGGTCTTACTCCTCACCTCCCGTGGGAGTCCCCGGGCGCTGAGGGGAGCATCGCCCCGGCACCGCCGCGCGCCCGTGGGGAAGACCGGAGGGAGGACCCCCGGGCGTCCGTGTGAGGGTGGGCCCGGGACAGCCCCGGGGTTCGCATGAGGACAGACCGCAGATGGACTCCGGAGTTCAGTGTGAGGGTGGGCCGGGAGGAGCCCTGGGGGTCGGCGGGAGGGCGGGCCGGGGGCAGCGCCGGAGGGAGCCGGGGAGGGGGCCGGATCACGTGAGCATGTGTGGCANGCGCTGAGGCCGAGGAGGGCGGCGGGCGCTTCGGGCGCCATCCCAGCGAGGGCTCCGCGCCTGCGCCGCTCCCGCCGCCGTGAGGGGAGCACCGGCGGCCGCCCCGCTTCACCACCCGCCCCTGCCCCGCGCCCCTGCCCTGGGGAGCTCGCCCCCAGCCATGGCCCAGATACTGCCCATTCGCTTCCAGGAGCACTTCCAGGTGAGCGCAGGGGGCAACGGTGAAGGCACGGGGTCGGGCTCCCCCTCTTCTGCCTCACCCCGTCTCTCGGAGAGGGGGGGCCGCGGCCTAGGCGGGCTGGGGGCGCGCTGAGGGCGGGGAGAGGGGGCCAGGCCGCGGGGGAACCCGCTCCGTCCCCTCCTTCCTTCCCTCCGGAGTGCGGCCGCCGTCCCGCTGGGCGCCGCGGGAAGGCGCGCGGGGCCGAGCCCGCCCCCGGTGCGGACTCTGGGCTGCTGCTGCTGTACATCCACCCGTCCGTCCATCCTTCTCTCCCTGGAGCTGCGTCCCCGCGGCGTGCGGAGCGGCCGTGATTTGTGCAGAGTCACTCGTCGCCTGAGGGACCTCCCGCTCCGGGGAGGGGGAGGCGCTGCGCCGGGGCCGCGCTGCTCGCCCCGGGCACCGCGGGCGCTCCCCCGCCTCAGCTTGGGTGGACGCCGCAATCTTGCAGGCGGATCGTGGTTTTTCCCTTTTACCTAAACGACCATCAGCCTCTGGATCGCGAAGGTTCCTGGGAACCTCTTTTTGTGCAGCTGTGAGGAAATTGGTGAGATGAGGTGCAAGAAACCGTTTGGACTTGGAAGGTGCACAGCCTCTGTCCCTCCTTCCAAGCATAACAATATGTAAAAATCTCCCAGAATTATATGGTTCTCCTCTTAATAGCCTGTGAAAACTATAATGCCAGCATTGGAAAAGATCCGTGGCTAATGGATGCAGCACAGACAAACCGGTTTATCTGTTTCCTTGTGACCTGGTGGTGAGGGAGGGTTGTAAATGGAGTGAGAGAACAGCAGTCTCTGAACGTGCAGTTTGAGGCAGGAATTAAAGGAATTTGCTAAATGAATGAGAGAACAGGAAGTGGACTTGGCAAGTCATCCTTCTGTCGCTGTACCGCCCCTTTCTGTCAAATCAGGCATCCATTTCAAAATACGAACTGGGAATCATCCCCCAGTGTGGGCTTCGTGCCACTTTGGGCATTTCAGCTTGGGAAATGGTTATGGCCACTTCCAGCTCATTTTGGGAAGTGTTTTTTTGCTTAACTGGAAGAGCTGTCCTGGTGACCCTAGAAGGAGCTCTAGCCTGGAAAAAACAGTAATTAGAGTAAATTCGAGAAAATCTAATCTCTGTCCAAGGGAGGACACACCTGTATTCTCTGAATTTCCATGGGTAAGGAGAGTTTAGCATAGTGAAGAGTCCTGCAGTTACTCCCCTCCCCTCCCTGTTAGTGTCCACTATAGCAGTGATTGTAGTAAGCTCAAATAGGCTCATAAGAGGTATGGCATAGCTGTCTGAGTAAGAAACTTGGGATCAAAGTGGTTTTGGTGGCAGATTCTCCTTAGAGAGCACATAGTTCTTACCATTTAAAATCGGCAAGCATAACCAATCCTGCTGATTGTGTTTGATCTATACAATAGCGATGAGAGGACACCACACTTGATATGCAAGAGGTGTACTGTGCTACTTTGCATGTTAAATGTCTGTTTCTGTGATTCCCAGTGTTGTGTGTCTTGCTGCACTGCCAATATCAGCATTGTGGGACCTTAGGTTTGGGTGAGGGGCTGCCCCCCTGCTTTTCGAGAGATTTATACTGAAGTCATATTCTATTTTTTGCTACCACCTGCTTTTGCTCTTAAACAATTTGATATTATTGAAAAGGCTAAACCTGTGCTTGAGTCACTTTTCCTCAGCATGAAAGCTGCATGGAGGAGCAGGGAAATCCCTAGGATGTCGGTTGCTAACATGTAGGAGCAAACTTCTTCAGCATTCACTCTTTCCCGCTTCTCCCCCAGGCTGAGTGTGGAGCTCTAAAGCAGTACTCCGCTAAGGAGAGATGGAAATCAGTAGTAGCTGGGAGTAGGCATGCAGTAGCCTCCTTGTGCTCTTCTGCAGTTGTCCCTACATGGTGGGATAAATAGGGAGGGAAAATGGAAGGAATGTAGGAACTCATAGTGTTTTCTCTGGCTGGATATCTGCAGTACAGTTATACCAGCTCTAACTTCAGTATTGTATGTTGTAAACCAGAATCTGGAGTCATTAATTAATGTTACATTGTGCTTGTTGTTGACTGGTAGAGAATTTGTGAAAACATTAGGTCTTCTCTTCATAGTACTACACTGTCGCACATATTTAACCGTATCAGCTTAATCTCTCTTCCCCCTCATTATTTCCAAGTAATTGTCTTGACTGTGGTCAAATTGTCATATTTAAAATGAGCTTAGCAAGTCTACTATGCTGCTTTGTGATAAATCCAAAAAAGTTACAATTCCATGTAATTGTTGTGTGTTTCAGTGATCCTAAGTTAAATCTTTCTGTGCCTTAATTCAATCTGTGTAGTGTTTCTACCTGTAGCCTTTTTAATTAATACGACTTTAAGTGATTAGAATATCAGTTAGTGCTATAATTAATTCCAAGTTCAGCCTGTTGCCGGTGAGACATTATTTCCCTTAAGTTCAGAGTCTTCCCGAGGTAGTTATGTGTACTTTACTAAAAGAAGAACTGAACCATGCAGAAAGTGCTCTCTAGAGAAGCTAAACATAAGTTGCAGTGCTAAATACTGAACTCTTCTCTCCCACTCTCTCTTGCTGGAAGTGGATAAATGGTAGTGTGAAGTGAAACAGTGATCTTGGTCCACATAGAATTGGAGGAGTGCTAGGGATCAGCAGACTGTTTACATTCTTTGTGCAGCTCATTTTGCTTTATGTTGATCATTCTTCTGACTGAATAGTAGCTCCAAGCCTGTGCAGGAGGAGTGACTGCCAGTCACAGGGCACGTTAAATTTGAAGTTGTTACAGCTTGTACATTCAGGTCCTGTGTGAGCTGAAGGATGGAGAATTGCTGCAATGAAAAAAGATATCCAGGTCTTAATGTGGTAGAAGGAATTCAGAGTCCGTTTAGCTCCGTTTAATGCAATTGAACAGTTATTTTTAGATGTGAACTCTGTCACTATGGGTCTTCACAAATTCATAAAAAGCTTTCATTTTGCTCATTTTTCCCCCAGAGGATATTGTAGTTAAGTCCCATAGCAAGGGAGGGGAATAAGACAAGGGCTTAGTTTTTATCAGTCTGGTGACTGCCCAGCTGCAGCAGTGCAAACTATGCCAAGTCCTGCTGCAGTGAATTACTTGTGCATACTACTTAAGCTAATGTGATTTAATCAGGTTCTTAAGTCCAGTGCTTCTGTTGGAGCAGTGAATTATAAATTATTTACCAGATTGAACTCTTCCAAGGGGACTGTAGTTTACAATTGAAGTGCTGTAAAAGACCAGATATACTGGCACATAGACTGGAAGCAATACTACTGGAATCCAGTGTACAAAGTGTTCCTGATCTAAAATTAAACTTTTCCTTTACTTAGTCATTGCTTTTGTCTTAAAAGCATCTCTTTGTGCCTCTGAGCTTTTTTCAGTTCTCAGTAGCAAAAATCTTTGCTTGTCTATGGGGAATACTGTTGCTTAAGCAAGGTCTCAGCTTCCAAGGTTGGAGCCATCCTCCCCTCGATGCACAGACACACAGTTCTGCTTTCTGTTCAACAACTGATACAGGCTCCTGAGTGCAGCCAACTACTGTGAGAAACCTTGGGTGTGTGATGTGCAGCACTTGTGTATTAAGAGCATATCTTGGTGCAGCATTGACAGACTAAAGTATCTTGGGTTTAAGCATAAAGGATGCAGATTTACTTCCATCATTTTCAAGACAAAACCACTTTCTCTTTGGATAGTCTGGCTTGTCTTGTTAAGAATTACTATCTGTTGTGCAATAGGCATGACTGAGCTGGATGGCTTTCATGAATTTGCTTTGGCTAGACATGTGGACTTAAAAAACACTCAGGATATTTGCAAGCTGTAAGTGACTTTTAAAATTTGTGTTCAAGAGGTAGGGCTAAATATCATTACTTGATTCAGCTATTCAGTGATGAAGAACCCATATTTGCTCATTTGATTTAAAAGTGCCCTGAACATGGTAGTGATGCTCATTGGATAGATGATCCAGTCCTCATCACAGATATACATAGGTAGATTTTTGTGTAGAGAGTAACTGTCCCTTAAGATGAAAGCCTAATTCCAACTGCAGCTAAACCCTGTGACACGGCGGTCTTGCATGTTTTCGGTCTTACATACTTCCTTGATGTCCTTCACCTGTCAAAATGGGAGCTCTAGTAGGAGATGAGGTGAGGGTGCACAGGGATGCCCAACAGTTGTAGTCATCCCCAATAAGGATGTGCATATAACTTTAGGTAGTCACATGAGTAAAAGTTATGGGAAGTTATTACTTTATTCTTGGTTTGTATTATGTTTAAAAAGATAGGGGCTTACGGAGCTTTTAGTAGGCAGTTTTTATTTGGGTACATACAGCCTGTGTCCAAGCCTTACTCTTTTCTAATGGCCTTAAAAACAACAGTTGATCACCTCTAACAAGCATTTATACTAGAATTATGTGGCTTAAAGCTGAAATGGGATATTTAGTGAACTCTGGAGAGATAGTAAAGGCACAGAGTTCTGACTCCAGCATTTAACTGATGGTAGGTCCCAGTTACTGGAGTGTCAGTATTAGACAGTAAGTTAGGCTTAAGTATTTCCCATCAGAGAAACAGACTTAGTTTGAAGGCTAGAGGTATCAGTATCTGGCTTTGTGCTGGCTCAGTCTGGGTTGCCACACTCAGTAAGGGAAATACATTAGAAAGCCCAGTATTTAGTAGAGCTCTTGTGTAAAAGACATCTTGACTTCATTTCTTCGCAAACGCTGGTACAATGCTGGTAAAGATCAAGAAAAGACTAAATATCAGATTAATAATGGTATTTCATCCTGAATATCTTTGTGTCTTCATTCATGTTGAATATCAAATAATACATCTTGGTTTAATCTTTACAATGTCAGTAAGTTCTCAGTATCTATAAGATGCTTAAAACTCTTACGATATCTAATCTAGCCTGTAGTAGTACTAGATATCTATGAAGCAAAAGTCTTTGTTATCTGTTTCATTCAGCCTGATAGTGAAGCTGGTCCTATGCTATGTATGTACATAATAGGTGTTAGGGCAGGAGAGGCAGTGTTGGTCATCGTGGCAGATTTGTCCCATCCAAGGTAAAAGTGATGCTGTCTGATGTCTGCTTGTTTGATGGTAGAGAGATTCTGCTCATATTCTTATGTATAGTCAGTAAGGAATATGCCTCTTACACTGCCTCACATATCTCAGGAGGATACTTACCACTCCCCTAATGGTAGGAACAGTCTTCAGTGTTTTCCGACTGCTAATCTGTGAAGTGTTGCATCGTTCATCGAGGCTTGCAGTATTCACGACTGTCCTTTAGGGAGTACTGGCATTTAGCCTTTAAAAGACGTGACAGGTTTCCCTAATAATAAGGATGGCAGTCATACTCGAGCAGAATTCAGCATTACATTTTCTGAAGGCTTTGCTAGATTTTATAGTAATTTAAAGCAGGAAATTTTAATACCACAGCATGATGCAAAATCATACTTGTCTTAGTGAAGATACACAAAATCTTTTCTTCAGCAGGGACCAGACTTAGGAGTGAATAATGGTGGGTTTAAAGCTGAACTTAAAGTAGGAAATGCCTCAAGGTTCTCACTATGCAAAATGAGTGGCTGGGGCTGTCTCTTGAAGAGTAGGTCAAACTGAAGCACACTAATTGAGAATAGACCTTGAAGAAGCTGTGTTTCTGCTTCAATACTCTGGAAATACATCTGGATTTGGATTAATTAAATCAAGTTATAAACCTAGCTGTGCTGCAGTTAAATCTCTTTACTACTCTTGTGTCACTTAATCAGTCTGTTATAATGGACTGTACTCTGTTGGCAGATGGACTCAGAACATGCCCAACGTTAAAGTGCTTAAGTGTCTACTATGTGAACATGTAATTTGTGACAATATGTGGACATTGTCTGGTGTAGAGCAAGTCAGCAAGAACGGTGGAATTAAGAACCTGTCGTTTATTCCTCTGTTTTTCAAGGTCACAGAAGTTGACAGGACTACAATTTGCATGTTTACTAGGTGCTAAAACGTTCTGTGTTACCTATGAAAGGTATTGTGTATATACGAGTTGTCTTGGTATGAAAACTTCTTTCGTTACTGACACAGAAGCCTGTAATAGCCACCTGCATGGTAGACATGTTTTCATAAGTCTAGGTGCATGTTCTGATGACCTTGTGCCTAAATTTTGAATCTCCTTTGGAATGAATGGCACCTGCTGAAGTTTACTGATGTGTATTAAGTGTTTACCCCTGAAGTGAGGTGTTAGCTGAATGGCTCTCAATTCTGCTGAGAGACACTTACAGGAGTGAGTAAACGTCTTTTTACGCATGCGTACATTTGGCTTATATTACATTACTGAAACTTGAGTCCGTTGAGATTAGCAGTTACTGAGCTGAATAGCTCTTCATTAGTCAGCTCAACAGAAAACAAACAGTTCCTGAGGCATTCTTGGGCATAGTCCTGATGCACCACGCTTAACAGGTATCTCTGTTACATACCCAATTTATGATTTAGTGAGCAGCTTTACAGAAGCTGTAACAAGCCATGATCAGCCAGCTCAAACACACTAAAAGTGTTCATGATGCCATCATGGGTCTTCTTGCCCAAGGGATTTAGTCTATTGTATGAAGCTCCTGGTGGTATGTATCAAAGGAGTGTAATGACTCAGTGACACTGGTGGTAGATTCTATCCTGTCTCCTTGAGGGCAGTAATTTTTCACTTGCAGTGCACTGAAAAGCAGTATAGGTTAATCCTTTGAGAAGCTTCAGTGAAGCTGATACAGTTCCTGTGCTTGAACAGCATCGCTTTGGGGCATAGAGCAGGTGCTCTGGCTTGTCACACTTACTGTTACATAAAATGCAGCTTGCAGACATACCGAACTGGGGTGTGCTGCATAGGTAAATCTGATTTACTGTGGACCAATGAAACAGTCGTTTATTCACTGCCACCTCTTCCTGTTAACCTGAAATTGAGAGTGAATGGAAACAAAGTTAACAGAAAAGGATGAATAGGAGATGTAGCCATCTTGTAGGGCCATCTGTTCAGTGGCACAAAATGACTCCAGGTTACATTAAGAGTAACTACTTTATTTTTACTGTTGTGTGGTTGAGCACAAGCTGTGTTTTTAGAGTTGGGCATAAGGCTAGAGGGGGCCTGCATTACAATCCCTGCCTTTGTTGTTGAGCCTAATGGCATGACATCCTGGGCAAGGAGAGGTGAAATGACTGCTTATTTTAACACATCTTTCTTACCTTTCACTGGTAAGAAGTAGATTCTGTGAAGTAAGATGAACAAGTCCACTTGTAGGCCAGTTGAGACCTGCTGTGTAGACTTCATTTCATACTCTTGCTAGGAATGGGTTGCATAAGGGTAATTTATTCTTTTTGTACTACCTGCTGATGCTCAACATTGTAGCTCTGCCACTTAAGTTTGGAACATCAAATTTACCAGCCTTGCTTAAACTGCAGTAGTGATGCTACTGCTGGTGTACAGTTTATCAAATTCCTAGGAGCAAGTTAAGCAATAAATGCTTAAGTTAAAACTCCTGCAGTTTGCATCAATAATACAACTTTGGAATGTCTTCAGGACCTGAATACTGACAATTGTGTAGTACTTTACATAGGCAACAAAGAGAATCAGAAGTTAAAACAGTTCAATAACACACACTCTAGTCAGAGAAACTTGTCAGTCTTGCATTTTCTTCTGGAGGAGATTTTAGACTCAGAGGCTTAAGTTAGACCTTCAATATGGGAAGGATAATAAAGTACTCTTTTTTTTTTTGTCTTTCTAGCTCCAAAATTTGGGCATTAATCCAGCAAACATTGGATTCAGCACCCTAACAATGGAATCTGACAAGTTCATCTGCATAAGGGAGAAAGTAGGAGAGCAGGCACAAGTAGTGATAATTGACATGAGCGATCCAACAACACCCATCAGACGTCCAATTTCTGCAGAAAGTGCCATCATGAATCCAGCCTCTAAAGTAATAGCGCTAAAAGGTGAGCGACCCTTTATGACTCCAGTATGAAAACTAGTTTAGCTGTATTACTGCTTATGAATACTCTTAAACATTATGTAAACTTTCTAAGAAGAATGTATATAAGGATAAGAACTCTTGCCTGAACTTGCATGCTGTATTTTTGGCAGTAGATCTTTCAGTAATCTTTGGATGATTTGCCTCCAAGTGGGTGTGAGATGCTTGGACCTGGCACTGCAGCCTCCTATCCTCACTGAGGACCAGGTCAGCATCTGGTATACTTTCCCTTTAAACAGGTATTGTAAGCATAATGGACACTTGTATAGATGAATAGGGGTGTAAAGACATATTTTCTGCCCTGTCCTGGCCTGTTCTTGTAACTCTGAAGGTTTTACTAGATAGCAACAAATATGTCATAAGGATGGGCCAGTAAGTGTAAAAGTCTGAACATAGCAAGCATGTTAAGTTTGACAGTCATGAGGTCTTGGAGCTAGAAGACCTCTGCTTACTGCTACCTGTGGTGTTGTTACTGCCTTTAAGTAGCACTCTGAGCTCAAAGGAGTAATTTTTAATACATCTCTGGCTCTTTTCTCAAATGACCGACATCTGGTATTTAATCTCAATAACTGTTACTGACTATGTACTTTTCTTCCTGCATCTTACCTAAACAGATGGTGAGTGCACTTTGTCCTGACCTTGTATGTTTGGTAGTACAGAATGGTCCAATCTCATAAAAAGTACTGAACTTTAAGGTAGCCATTTGACAGTTCACTTCATGGCCAGGTGGGGGAGTCTTAATCCTCACCTGGTGTTACAGTGATCATGTTCTCCATTGGCTCATTCCTAACCATTTGGCTGCTTTGACTATTGACTGTACCGAGTGAAGGAGGAGAGTGTGCTTTTAATGTTTGTGTGTATATGTGGTGGAAGTACAGTTGATAGACAAAATGAAGTTGCAATATTTTTATGAGAGACCTCTGCTAGCATGTCCTGTCTGCTATTCATTTCTGCCTAAGTGTGTTTTTTAATGTGAAAAATCATGGTGAAATTACGTGGGGGTCCAAGAAATAACTGTCCTCAGAACTGGCGCAAAACCTTTAACTTTTCTTTGATCTCAGACTTATACTGACATCAGGCGAAAACTAAAGTGTAAATGTTTGACTTCAGCTGGATCTGTGATCCAGCTGAGACACTGATACATCTTGTAAAGGTCTGCCTTACCCTGGGTATGGGTAAAGGTAACAATGGAAAAAAAATTCAGATCTGTTGAAGAGTTTACTGTCCTTTATCTTGGACCCCTTTAAGCAAACTATTGGCAAGGAAAGTGCCGTCTCTACACTAGCAGAGCTTCATTTACCTCTTAAAAGGAAACAATGTAATCTGGTTTTAAAACTAATATACTAACTAAATGGATTATCATCAGCTTCAAAGAATATAGCTTTATTCTTACCAGTTAAGTCTTGCTCAAAAGGAGTATTGTTCTGTCCATTCAGAGTGAATAAATCTAACTCGGCCTTCTCTGTTCAGAGGACAATGTTGACATGCAAAGTTGTGTTGTCAAGTGTTGCAAATTTAATGATCTCTTTTATAAATAATCTAGTGACAGAGGTTGGGTAGAAAAGAGGGTTAATAGAGCTACCTAACCAATGTGTTATCCATGATAACCTGAAGACATGATTTAAGTCAGTCTGTCACTCCAGACTTGTTCCTGCTGATCAAGTGAGGCTTCAGTAGTCAAAATGGTTGCATATTGTGACTCAGTGTACCATGATTAGGAGTTGCTCGTAATCCCAGGATTATTGAGCAATAAATGTAGAAACCCACCCTCAGAAAAAGAAATGAAATGGTTCTTGATTTAAACTGAAATACAGTGTGCACAATTTCATTTCTGGATTGCATGTGGCATTCTCCTGGTGTACCAAGATTTATGCATTGTCCTTGTGTTCATGGTCCTCTTGTGCTGCTCTGTACTAGGAGTACTCAGCAATGGGTGTAAGTGGAGAATGCAGCACTTGGGGGTGGTTCCATTCTTTGTGGAATGGAGAGACTTCATGCTCCAGTGAAGTGAAATGTAAATTCTTGTGCTAATGTTCAAAAATTGAATCTGCCATCTTGACTACACCTGTATTGTCTAAATAAAGTCATCAGTTTGGTAGTTTGATCAGAAAAACTTCAAGTCTTGCTTTTTGTCTCTGATCTTGGCCTAAAAAAGTGTTCAAGTAGACATAAGACTCAAATGCACACTTGCCCTCACTATGACTATAGCATGTCCTGCTTTCTCAATCCAAATAACAGATTTTTTTTTGTTTGTCGTTTAATTACAGTTTAGGGTTGTGAAGTTTGAATTTATGTTGCCACGCTTAGGGAATTGTAAAGCTGTGGCTTCTGCAGCTCCCAACATCCAGGGCTAAACTGCCTAGTGAAGCTTGTAGAGCCATTTCCAGCTGTGACACAGCAGATAAATTTAGTCTAGAAAAGAGACAAGCTTGAGCTTTTAGCTGTTTGTCAGTTTTTTTGGTGTTCTTAAAACTAGGAAAGACATCCTGCTTGCTCTTCAGGAAGACTGTCCTTAAGAGCAGTTTCTGTATGCAGATATTGGGATTGTTGTTTAGATGGTGATCCGAGCCCTTCCAGAACTACTTGTCTCCCTGCTGCACGTGAAGCTGCACCCTGGGACTTCGAAACCGATCTCTTGATAGCACCAAGCCATTGCTGGACAAATTGTTGTCCAATACAGTAACTATGCTGTTTCCAGCTATCAGTTTACAGGCCTGGGCTTGCTGCATCTGTCTAATACAGTAAGTGCATGTGCAGAGCAAGGTGTTCATTAACAGGCTACTTTTGGTCCCAGGAAAGCTAGCAAGCTCTCCTAGGATGTAGTTGATCAGGTTGATGGTTCTCTATGCAGTTAAACCAGGCAGCAAATGCTGCAGGTGATAGCTCTGAAGTGTTGTGTTGGCACTGCATTAAACTAACATGATCAATTTATGTATAAATTACACTAAAGTGTTATAGAGCAGTTTGAGATACAAATTAGTTTGGGATTAGTAACTATTGAATACAATTTCTCAGTGGCCAGCAGCCTTTATCTATCAGCGAACATCTCCCAGTTTGGCAGTCACAAGTGTTACTAACAGGAAACGCTTCTGAAATGTGGATAGAAATAATGGCATTACAAGCCAATACTCCAGCAGTCTGAGTGGGCGTCTTGTGAACAGAAAAGAATATTTCTGGAGCTCAACTGTCTCATCTGTAGTAAAATAAAACATCTCTTTGACTTTGTGAAAGGAATAGATTCCCTTATTCTTTTTAGTTTGGTTCAATTAACATTGGTTTTAAGCCTACTCTTACTAGGGTAAGGGCTTCTGGTAGTTAAAAGGAATACTAAAATCAAGCCTAAACCTGCATTATAGTTTCCTAAATCATGAAGAAGTAATCTTAACTGGTACTAAGGCTCCAAAGTTTCCTGTAGTCTTTCTGAACTTTTGACTGTCCTCTTCAGTAGGTACTTGTACAGAGCCCATCTAGTTCAGTGTGCAGTTCATCCAACAGAAGAATAAAATGGGAGCTGTGATCTTTGGCTGTATCAAGCTGTTTTAAGTCTCATGCTGTTTGATTCAGTCCAGCTGAAGTCATCTACAGCAGCTACTAAATTGACACAAACTGGAGCCATTCTTTCTATTAATTATATTGAATGACATCTAGTAGACATCTGTAACTTGGCATACCAGTGCTGCCAACTAAACAAGAGTTTACACAAGCTCTGTAGCTTAGACTTTTTACTACAGCTTATAGTTAAAGTGTCTGTGCTTGTCAGTTGTTGGAATGTCTATGTGAGTGTCCATAAGAAGATTTTTTTGTTTTGTTTTCGGGATGGTGCAGTTGTTGGGGGTGGAGAGGGGTTTCTGTTAAGAGTCAAGTATAAGAGGAGACTCAGATGTGACAGGACACTAACCCTGTCTGTAATGCCACTGGAATCTTGGGTTAAACTGGGTGCTTGTAAATAGGCAAACAGGCAAACTACAGGATGGCCATTGTGGTAATTGATCTGTGATGTTTCTTGGATTTTGTCATACTAGCCGGGAAAACACTTCAGATCTTTAACATTGAGATGAAAAGTAAAATGAAAGCCCACACAATGGCAGAGGAAGTGATCTTCTGGAAATGGATATCTGTGAATACAGTTGCCTTGGTGACAGAGACAGCAGTGTACCACTGGAGCATGGAGGGAGAATCACAACCCCAGAAGATGTTTGATAGACATGCTAGTCTTGCAGGCTGCCAAATCATCAATTACAGAACAGATGAACACCAAAAATGGCTGCTGCTGATAGGAATTTCAGCACAGGTAAGTTCCCTGGAAGCAGCATGTTACACAGATAATTGGGAGAGTCCTGGCCCCACTTCACTTAATAGCTGCTCTAGTTTAACTTTGGTTTCTGTAAATAAAAAATTTTAAAAAATCTTTTTTGTAGGAATAACCTGACCTTTAGTTTGGTTCAAGTGTTGGAGGAGGGGATGAGAGTTTTTTGCTGTTTTTTAGTTTACTGTCTCAAGGGTCTTGCTGCGAACATTTGAAATCTTATTTCTAAAAGCTGACCTTTCTTTTTTCTAGCAAAATCGTGTGGTTGGTGCAATGCAGCTGTACTCAGTTGATAGAAAAGTCTCCCAACCGATAGAAGGCCATGCAGCAGCTTTTGCAGAATTCAAAATAGAGGGAAATGCTAAACCTTCTACCCTCTTCTGTTTTGCTGTGAGAAGTCCTGCAGGAGGCAAGGTAAAGTCTGCAGCTGTGTTCCTGTAGTGCTGTAGGTAGTTTGTTTGCATCAAACTGAATGTGGAATTCAGTAGCATTGAATATGCTACTGCTGAGCAGCCTGTACAGAGCTGAGGTAACACCACAAGAAATGTCCTGGCCTTTCTAGCCTTGTCAGTTCATCAATTTTGCAGGACAAGTCTTGACTCAAAACATTTTGAATGGGTTGTCTTAAATAGAAATAGTCCACTTTCATGGAAAGTGTGGTTGTTTTGGTTTTTTTTAATCTTCTCCCAGCTCTTAATTTATAAAGTTCCAGAAAACTTACCATTCTGAATATGTGGAGCGCAGCTCCTCAGACTGCGTTGGCCAAATGATGCAGATGACTTCAATAGCATATCTGAGGAAGGGAACTTCTTTCATGTGGCTGTACTTACACGCAGTCTTGTGACATGAACTCTTTTCTTCCTAGCTGCACATAATCGAAGTAGGTCAGCCAGCTACTGGAAATCAGCCATTTGTTAAGAAAGCTGTTGATGTATTTTTCCCACCTGAGGCACAAACAGACTTTCCTGTGGCAATGCAGGTAAATGTTTGACCCCACAAAAAAATGAACTTTACAGTCTGGCAAGTAGCTGCCATCTTTGTTGTAAAGAATGCTTTCTGTAATGCTTTGCTGTTGTTCTTCCTAGTTCTAGGAGAGGTGTTAAGAGGTTTGTGGGAGGTAGCCTGAATATTAAAACAGTAACTCAAATATGTAGACTTTCCTGTATTTGTCTAGATGTCAACCTAGGACTGTGTCTTAAAAAACAGTGAAACAAACAAAAAGCCCCAACAAAACCCCAAAACAAAACAAACAAAAAACCGAAAAAACCCAAACAAAAAAACCCAACCCCTAATCAATAAAACAGACCCACAAAACCGCCTCAACAGTGTCTTCAGTAGAATGTGTCTAACATCACTTCGGCTGTTGAACTTCCTACTAATGTTACAAGTTCGTGGTAAGAATATTAGCATACCTCCTGTAGCAGCAGCACAGAAAAGGCAGTTTGGGGTATTGGTGGGAGGTTCTTTAGAAAAGCACATAGCTGGTTGCTTTCACAGACCAAATTTCACTTAGCATCTCTGCAGGACTGGAATTTGTGTCATAAAAGCAGACTATTTCAGACCATAAAACTACTGACAAGTTTAATAGACCAGCTTCATAAATGGACTAAGAGATGCCTTAAACTAAGGTGTGTGAATTCATGTGGCTCTATACTTGAGCTGAGGCTTAATTAACGAAACATCCAAAGACTTGTTCCAAGGGAAAAGTACTTTATCTGAAGACCATTTTGGCTCAGAAGCCTCCCAGTTTCAGTGACTTGACAGATAAACTGGAGTACTTGGTAGATGAGCTTGGTTTAGATTCTGCTGGTGCTTTCAGTAGGCTTTGTTGGAAGAGAATGGGATTATCTCATTAGTATTTCTGAACAGAAACTTGTACTGACATATCTAGAGTAGAATGCTAATTATGTCCAAACTTTCTTCTTCAGCTTGGCTTGTTAGGATGAGGAGTATGTCCTTTGCTGCAGATGAATTTTAATTTCCCTTCAACCTCTCTATTCACTGGAGCTATGCCTGCAAATGGGCAGCAAAGCTGTTCATTGCTTTTGAGTCTGAAAGGAAGAAGCCTGAAGCTATATTTGTTCTTAGTGTCAGTATAAAGGCATGCCACTGCAGTACTTTCTTGTGACTAGGCTAAAGGCAGCTGTCTTAACCATTGCAGTCTTGCTAGTCTTGACTAATAACAACCTGTCTTTTGGCAGATTGGAATTAAACATGGTGTTATTTATCTGATCACAAAGTATGGATATATCCACATGTATGACTTGGAGTCTGGAGTGTGCATCTACATGAACCGTATTAGTGCTGATACTATCTTTGTCACAGCTCCTCATGAACCTACCTCAGGCATTATTGGTGTGAACAAAAAAGGACAGGTAACAAATCCACCATTCTATTTCTGAGCCTTCTAAATTTCAGATGGAATGTAACAAACCTAATGAATGACTTGATGCAACAAATGCCATGGAAGGGAGCAAGTGACTATTTGATCAATCAGTTTTTTTAATCTCTCCTAGTACAGAACTACTTGGAGAGGAACTTGGTTTTTTAATAATCTACTCCTTCACTGATGGGCTGCATAGCCGTTTTATTGTTGTATTTCATAGTAGTTGTGGAAAAGACAGTACTCCTCAATATGGCTCTTGTCCTTTCCAGGTGCTTTCTGTGTGTGTTGAGGAAGACAACATAGTGAACTATGCTACGAATGTTCTCCAGAATCCTGACTTGGGCCTGCGAATGGCTATACGGAGTAACCTAGCTGGGGCAGAGGAATTATTTGCCAGAAAGTTTAACACACTGTTTGCTCAAGGAAACTATGCAGATGCTGCTAAAGTAGCTGCATCTGCACCAAAGGTAAATAACTCAAAAGGTAAAGCTTAGAAGTTACGGGAATTTGCTTTAGCTTAGTGGATTGCTTTAGCTCACTTGCATTTCAGAAGTTGACATTCAAAACATAAATGCAGTGCTTAGTTGTCTGCAGTCTGGTAGTGGTTCTGACTAATAGATTCCCCTATATCCCATGAAGGAGCATCTGCTATACTTTTTCAACCAGACTGAACCTTACCTGTTCACTGACTTCTTTATGCTGAAGGTTTAACTGTAGGTGCTTCAGTGTATAGCTTAACACCTGTTTTTTTGACTAATACTATTCAGTCTTCATGGAATTAAACATTGCTTCACTATCTTGTGCCTGTTTAGGGAATTCTACGTACCAGTGATACAATTAGGAAGTTCCAGAGTGTACCAGCGCAGCCTGGGCAGGCCTCTCCCCTGCTCCAGTACTTTGGAATATTGCTTGACCAGGGACAGCTGAACAAGTTTGAATCTCTGGAGCTCTGTCGCCCTGTCCTGCAGCAGGGCCGCAAACAGCTTCTGGAGAAGTGGCTGAAGGAAGACAAGGTAGGCTTGATCATGACATTAGCCTACTTATGTTGCCTTGTAACAATCGAGTGTGAACAATACTTTTGTTGATGCTCCATCTCTGAATTCTTCTGCTTGACAAAATACCACTTCTGACTTCAGCTGGAGTGCTCAGAGGAGCTGGGAGACTTGGTGAAGACGGCTGACCCAACCCTTGCACTCAGCGTCTACCTTCGAGCTAATGTGCCAAACAAAGTGATTCAGTGCTTTGCTGAAACTGGTCAATTCCAGAAAATAGTGCTGTATGCTAAGAAGGTAAATAATTTATCACAACCTGCAGGCTCTGTCTTATGTTTAATGTGTACATTGTGCAAATCATAGTGTATTACTACGGTCTGAGCAGTCTGCAAAAAATAAAATTCAAAACATCCAGAATCTTATAAAGTATCAAATTAATGGATTGGCTTAAGCTTATTCTACAGAATAAAGATAAGATTCTTCCTGAATTCCTCAGACTTTGTTTTGTAATCCACAAGAAAAGAAAAATTGCCTGATGTCCACTTGTAAGTTTAGTTCTCAATAAATAGTGCCTTAGGACTGTTGAAAGATTTGTTCCAGGCAGTTTTCTTACCTAGCCAGAGAAATGCCCTGGCACAAGTTCAGTTACTTAGTATGTGCATACTGAATTTCTGTGTCAACAGACAAGAAATGCTTTTGTCTGAGAATTCCTGGAAGATGGGGGATGGGCACGGCAAGCTCACGGTGGTTCACAGTCCCTGTGCTAAAGAATCTGAAGGCTTAATAGAAGTGTGAAGCTTCCTAGACATGTGTGACTGTTTCTGAAATCTTTAGGTTGGCTATACCCCAGACTGGATATTCCTACTGAGAAGTGTGATGAGAGTCAGTCCAGAACAAGGCCTGCAGTTCTCTCAGATGCTGGTACAGGATGAGGAGCCACTGGCTAACATTAACCAGGTGATGCCTACAACATGAGTACTGATCTTTCTAGACAGAGGTAATAGCATAGTACCATTCTAGGGACTGGTAAGGCTAGTTCAGGTCTCTGCTTCTCTTGGTTAGAGAAATGACTAAATAGTCTAGTCAGGTTTGGTTATCATTGAGTCTTTAGAGGCAAGCATGTCCTCAAGTTCTTGTGGAAACTTTCTGGTTTATTGATAGTAAACCTGCCACAATCTTAATCTAAGCAATAGACTGTTACTATCCTACTATTGGCTTTAATGGAGCATACATCTCCCCATACAGAGAATTTACAGGAAGATGAACAAATAAACCTAAGGTCAGTTCTGGCTGCCATTGGTCACTTCTTGTTAAATGGATGGAGAAATAAGTGAATGTTTTGCGTTATTTAATAACTGAAGCTACTTGGAAAAAGCCTTGGTGTTTCATCTAGCAACTATCCCAACAGGAGAAAAGGGATGAGATTTGCATGCTGTATTAGAACTAAACAGAGTGGGTGGCAAAATCTGGCATAATAGCTCAGAATAATGTACCTCTTCCATTCTAGAGAAAAAGGAAATAAAGTGTGAAACTTGTCTCTCTATCACCGTGGTAGTAATACTACGAAAACAAAGGAAATGCAGCATGCTAGGTGCTGTGATAGCCTGTCTAGCCAGGCTTTTTGTATACAGAGAAAAATGTGCCTGTGTGTACATAGCACTCCCCCCCTTCTCTAACTTGACCAATCTCAACAGATTGTGGATGTGTTCATGGAGCACAGTCTTCTGCAGCAGTGCACGTCCTTTTTGTTGGATGCCCTGAAAAACAACCGCCCTGCAGAAGGCCATCTTCAGACCCGTCTCCTGGAAATGAATTTGATCCATGCCCCACAGGTAAGACCCAGTTACTCCAAAAAGGGAGAGACAGTACTAGACTTGCACAAGAGTAAGATGTCTAATACTATTACCTGTAGATCATTTAGTAACGTGAAAAACAACTAAGTCAGTCACTGCTGTGACTTTTCAACAACTTCTAGGCTAAGCTGCTGTGATTCTCTTGACAATCTGAATGTGAAATGTAACCTCCTAGGTTGCAGATGCCATTCTCGGAAACCAAATGTTTACACACTATGATCGTGCTCATGTTGCCCAGCTGTGTGAAAAGGCAGGCTTGCTCCAGCGAGCTTTGGAACACTACACAGATCTCTATGATATTAAGCGTGCAGTTGTTCATACTCACCTCTTGAATCCTGAGGTAAGTGTTGTACAGAGTAGGGAAGTGATGTGAACAGTCTTTAGCACTTCTGCACCTGCTGTAAGATGGGTTTTAGGTACTGAAGTAGCACAGGTAGCTGTGATTCAAGAACATTTGTCCAGTTAACAATTAAACTGTAATCTGTACTTTCAGTGGCTTAAATCTGACCTCACTTTCCCAGGTGGGCCTTTCAAATATTATTTCCAGACTGCGCTTTTGTAGTTGTAAAGACAGTGAGCGTGTTCCTTTCTATGTCTTTGGTCTTAGTGCATAGAAGACTTCTCTCTAGTAGCTGTGGTAGAAACATGTTGGCATGTCTTAGAAGTCAGTCAAATCTTGTATGGGTTACTGAGTAAAATTTCTGTCTCTTTGCAGTGGCTTGTGAATTTCTTTGGCTCTCTCTCAGTTGAAGACTCCGTGGAGTGTTTGCGTGCCATGCTGTCAGCCAATATTAGGCAAAACCTACAGCTCTGTGTGCAAGTTGCTTCTAAATACCATGAACAGCTTGGTACCCAGTCTCTTGTGGAGCTTTTTGAATCTTTCAAAAGCTATGAAGGTACAGTATTAGAGGGAAGTAGCTTTCTTGGAAGCAGGGACTGATTGAAGCTAATAGTAAGGATTGTAGCTTTTATGGGAGGGGTACTTGTCACATGGCTGGATCTTAAAATACGTTTATCACAGTGAGTTCTAGGGGTAGCTTTGTTCTAGATAGTTTAACTCTCGTGAGTAAAGATCAGAAAGAAAGATGAAACCTGAAGGAAGGGAAAAGAATCCTTCTGATATTCCCTGCGGTTGACTGAAAGCTACTCTCTCAGCACAGTTGAACTAAGTCACAAGCTGAAGCCCATACAGCCTTCACTTGCTTCACTTCTAACAGTGTTAAACACATGTGACTCTTTCCAGGACTCTTCTATTTCTTGGGTTCTATTGTAAACTTTAGCCAGGATCCAGATGTTCACTTCAAGTACATCCAGGCAGCTTGCAAGACTGGTCAGATAAAGGAAGTGGAAAGAATCTGCCGTGAAAGTAACTGCTATAACCCAGAACGAGTGAAGAACTTTCTGAAGGTAAATGTTCTGCCCAGGGGATTGGAGGGTCTTCTGTATATTTTGTTTAGCAGCAGAACTACAGCTTTGTAATGGAGGGAGATAGCAAGAAAGTTTAGTTGGCATGGCTGCGAATAATCTTGTGTCATGTTTTTCTCTTTTGCACGAAATACAGGAGGCAAAGCTCACAGATCAGCTTCCTCTGATCATTGTCTGCGATCGGTTTGACTTTGTTCATGACCTGGTGCTCTACTTATATCGCAATAACCTGCAGAAGTATATTGAAATCTATGTACAGAAGGTAAGGGCTTGATCTTTTCTTCCTTCTAAGTAACTTAGACTTTTAGTAGACTACAGCGTAATCTGCTGCATCTCATTTTTGCTCACTCTTCCAGTGCAGAGGCTCTTCAATAAGCCTTTTGTCTATCACAAAAACATTTTTCTTGGAATCTGTATACAAATGTTAGTTACTTAAAGTTCTCTGCTCTGAAGCATAATTGAAATTGTTAACTAGCACTTTTCCATGTGGAAGGCTGGACCTGCATTATTAATAATGCTTATAACTAATTTTAATGATGGTGGGTGTATTCTAGGTGAATCCTAGCCGTATACCAGCAGTGGTTGGAGGGCTTCTTGATGTAGATTGTTCTGAAGATGTCATCAAGAATTTGATCATGGTGGTGAGAGGGCAGTTCTCAACAGATGAGCTGGTGGCTGAAGTGGAAAAAAGAAATCGGTAATGAAATGTATCTGTAGGCATGAGTGTTGGGCTTCCCTGGTGCTGGTATACACAAATTGGATGCAGTTTTATTAAATGATACAGTACAGTTTTGTGTTTGTTTATAGAAAAGCAGTTTAAATTTGCTAGTCAGCCTTTTGATTGTTTGGGTCATATAGGAATGCCTGACAGCACTGCATGGTGTGTAACGTGGCTTTTAAATACTCCTGTACAGGCTGCCATGGGATGTGCCTTTGGGGATTGGATCAAACTGTCCTGACAGTCTAGCTGTAGGCATGCAGCAGCTTGTGTAATTAGTTTCTAGCTACCTGTAAAATGAACAAATGGCTTTAAGCATGAGCTGCTAGCTAATAAACAGGAGTTGAGAGATTGTAAAACTAGGGGCATCTGCAACCTTCCCTGATATTAAACTGCAAATCTGGCCTCCACTCTTAAGAGTCATTAAAAAATAACTGGCTGGTCTGTGTTGGCTTTTAAGTTTGACCTGCAGGCTTGCTTGAAGGGAAGGCCAGGTACTGAGTGGAAGCTGTGCAGCATACCTCAGTCTGACTTTTAAACCTAAAATGTTTGCTTTTTCAAAGGCTTAAGTTGCTGTTGCCATGGCTTGAATCAAGGATTCATGAAGGCTGTGAAGAACCTGCGACTCATAATGCTTTGGCCAAAATCTACATTGACAGTAACAATAATCCAGAGCGCTTCCTTCGTGAGAATCCTTACTATGACAGCCGTGTAGTTGGCAAATATTGTGAAAAGAGGGACCCTCATCTGGCCTGCGTTGCTTATGAGAGGGGGCAGTGTGATCTGGAACTCATAAAGGTTAGCAAAACTGCATTTATAAACATGTTTAAAAGATCTACTTGCTGCCTGAAGTGGAAGCCTGTCTAGCTATTAGTCTAACACTTGCAGAATCCTTTATTGGAGTCAGGAGTTGAGGCAGGCAGGATTCTTCTCTATGGAGACAGTAATTTTTGTGTTGGTAAGAAGAATTTATGCTGTGTCCATACTGAAATTGTATAACTGCAACTTTGAAGTACCATCCATGTGTTTTGTCCACTGATTCTGCTCTAAATTAATACATTTATTGGACCCAGGTAATGAATGTGCCTACCATTAAAGCTTTGTTAATTTGATTTTTTTGAGCCTTGAAGGCTCAACAGAAGGAACAGGCCTGACTCTACAGTGAAAGAAAAGGTCCCTGAAACTAAAACAGGGCTTGTAATTTTCCTTTACTGTGATTGACCCATAGAGTTGCTCCAATACTTAACCAGAAATGAGGAAAATAAATGTTGACAGTCTAACTACAAGGACTTACTCCAATAGCATTCCTCTCCTATCTTAAGCTTCTTGTTCTTAAAATGTCCCTCAGAATTTCAAGGGCAAGTGAAATACTCAGGGTTCTCAAACATTTTCTAGTCTCAACATGACCACCAGAGCTGAATACCAGATTGTAGTGCCTTGTGGCTGCTGAGAAAAACATTCTCCTCCTAGCTGCACTTCCACACTGATATAGGCAGAAAATGTCAGCTGCGAGCATTAGAATGGTAGTATAAGCTAGGCTTGCTACTGAAAGTGGATGACTTTCCATTCTGAAGCAGTTAATTTTGAAGTAATAGCTCCACTGTAGCTGTTAAAAAAGGGCTGGCTACATTAGTCTCCTTTATTTCAGGATATGAAAGTGGCTTTGAGTTGTTGTTTGCTAAGAGACTGTTAGGATAAGCTTTAACATTCTGGTTAACCATAAATACTTGTCTGTACCAGTTTCTTCCCTGAACTGATGTTCTGAGGAGGTGTTTCTGGTTATGGAGAAAAGATCTTCTTCCTGTAAGAATTGTTCTTGAGATATTGTTGTGTTCTAGCAGAATGGTCAGCTCCTGCAACTGATAAAGTATAAAGCAAGATTGTGCTAGTACTGATGTGCTTACAGCACAGTAATTGAGACTCCACAGGCTAATTCGGAGACTAACAATGTGAGCTGTTGGTATAAGATGACAGAGCTTCAGCTTTCTCTACTCTTCTAGCTGGAAACTGAAGCTAGTGGTGCTGATTGGATCATGACTTGTGACACTTCCCATGGCCCACTTCTGAAGTGGGATTTCGCGTTTATTCTGTACCCTTAACTCCTTTGCAAGAGAATCCAAGCCACTTGCTATTCCAAACACTTGTAAACATGTGTAAGGCTAATGACACCAATACACAACCTACTTCTAGCTTTAAACACCTGAACCATTCCTCAGTTCACTACTTAACACTGCCCAGGGAAGTGGCTCCCGTTTCTAGATTTAAAACTTAAGTTCTTCAGGCTTCTGCAGGTCTTCGCTTCAAATAGTTACTGTGAAGCTACTGTCACAGTATATGTGTGTTGGGCAAAACCAAGAGAAGCTCTAGAAATTCTGCTGAAGACTTCCATGAGCCTTCCAGATCAGAGGTGGGGTAAGAACTTGTCTGTGGCATTTAACATTGGTCAGCCGTTAGTTCTAGTCAGTCTTCTAGACTGTCTGGTTCATAGCTAGCTAAACCTGTCCTGTGGGTACTGACCCTTAACAATAATGCCAATAACTGTAACTTCTCCTTCAGGTGTGCAATGAGAACTCTCTGTTTAAGAGCGAGGCTCGCTATCTGGTGCGCAGGAAGGACCCTGAGCTCTGGGCAAATGTTCTGGAAGAAAACAACCCATTCAGGCGGCAGCTTATTGACCAGGTACAGCAAAAAGGCTGAGCTTCCAGTATGTGGTGGCCTCAGGATGTCTTGGAAACAAAACGAAGTGTTAAAGTTGTACTCCTGCCCCACAAGGTCTCTCAAGGCCCTGTTTCAACCATACAGATGTTTGTAAAGAGTTAGAGTGGCAGGTATTAATTCTGATCTTCATGGTCATAAGATTTAGCTACTGGTAAGATATATTTTTTCTGTCCTGGAGAATGACCTTCCTCTAGTGAATTTGTTTACCATACAGACATAAGATGTGACTTTACTTCTGTATGAGATGCAGCTAATAGCTATTTCTTGCTGTCTTTATCAAAATACTCTCAGAGTTCTGAAGCTTTAATTTTTAGTTCACTGGAATAACTTGACAAATTGACAAATATTTAATTTGGAGAAAACACTTCATACTTTCCTGCCTTTGAATCTAGGTTGTCCAAACAGCTTTATCAGAGACACAGGATCCAGAGGAAGTTTCTGTAACTGTGAAAGCATTCATGACTGCTGATCTGCCAAATGAACTGATCGAGCTACTGGAAAAAATTGTCTTGGATAATTCTGTATTCAGTGAACATAGGTAAGAGGAGAGCTTTGTGCTTAAGTTTAGCCTATTCAGCACCTTTGTGTAGGTTGTGAATGATCAGGTTATCATGGGCCTCTTGGCTGCAGGACCTAAGCACTCTTCAGTGTTTATAATCCAGTGAAAAGCTGGAATTTAGAGTGCTTTTTGCTTGAAGAACAGAGCTAGTTCACACTATGCAATTTGCAGTGATGTGTTGAGAACAGAGAACACTATTTCTGGTAAGCAGTCTCTTTTTGAAGGCAAATGTCAGTGGCTCTCAGTCTGGGGATGCAAGGCTGTTGCTAGTGACAGTAAGTGGGTATATTTTTTCACATGTATAATCCATGTCACTTAAGCAGGTGTTGCCATGCACTGCTTATAGCCTATGCTTCTGTTAACCAAAGGAATCTGCAGAATCTGCTGATCCTGACTGCCATTAAGGCTGACCGCACTCGAGTGATGGAATACATCAATCGGCTGGATAACTACGATGCCCCAGATATTGCAAACATTGCCATCAGTAATGAGCTATATGAAGAAGCCTTTGCTATATTCAGAAAATTTGATGTCAATACTTCAGCAATTCAGGTGAGGTGTGGCTCCTGCATGATGTGGAATGCTTCACTGGACAGAAATGGCTGTTCTAAGAGCAGTTAACTTCATATTGCTTATACAGAGCAGTGTATACGCTTGAAGAAAGTTCTGTTAGAAGGGACAGTGTTACAAAACTTTGATTTTTAACTTGCAACTTCAATTTCAAACAGGTGCTGATTGAGCACATTGGAAACTTAGACCGTGCTTATGAATTTGCAGAGAGATGTAATGAACCAGCAGTGTGGAGCCAGCTGGCCAGGGCACAGCTCCAGAAGGACTTGGTGAAGGAAGCCATTGACTCCTATATAAAGGCAGATGATCCGTCTGCCTACATGGAAGTTGTTCAGGCAGCTAATAGAAATGGTAAGGCAAAGCATCCTCAACTTCAGATTACTTGGATGTGAGCTAGGTTATTGCATTTACATTGAGCAGCAGGGACTATTGAGACTTATGAATTCAGTTTCGGAGGAAATGGGAACAGTCAGTACGTGGAATGGTTGAGTCAATGTTAAGTTGAGATTCCTGTCAACAAGGTTGTCTGTGTTGCTGCATCAAAGATAGACCTTTCTGAGGAGATAATTTGGACTGTTACATAAAATACCACAAATTATAATGTATTTGTTCAGCTGTATATGGTAGAATTGCTTTCCAACTGGATTGCAGAATAGTAGCAAGATGTCCAACCTTACATGAAGGTGACTTGGTGTTTAGCAGTGAATGAGAGCCTTGAGTCTTCTAGTGAAAACTATTCCTTAGGTGGGCAAGGTAAGCAATGCAGAATGATTAAACACAGAACCTTAATTACTTCCGTGTTCTCTTCCAGATAACTGGGAGGATCTAGTCAAGTTCTTGCAGATGGCCAGGAAGAAGGCTAGAGAGTCTTATGTAGAGACAGAACTTATTTTTGCTTTGGCAAAAACTAATCGTCTGTCAGAACTGGAGGAGTTTATCAGTGGCCCTAACAATGCCCATATACAACAGGTATGCCTTGATCCACGGTTCCGTGTGTGACTTGCTGCTTAGCTGACCCCTGATTCTTGCTGGTACTCTTGTTTACCTTGGACTCCTAATTCAGGTGGGTGATCGCTGTTACGAAGAGGGGATGTATGAAGCAGCAAAACTTCTCTATAACAACGTATCCAACTTTGCTCGGCTGGCATCTACCTTGGTGCACCTTGGGGAGTATCAGGCAGCTGTGGACAGTGGCCGCAAAGCCAACAGCACAAGGACTTGGAAGGAGGTAACTTAAATTTGTGGGTTTTAGTAGTAGATTTTAATTCTAGAGCAAGTATTATGGAAATAGCTATTTGGAACTGTTAGTAAACCTCAGATTTGATAAAGCTTTGTCCTGTTAACTGACTGTTTGCTGACTGGCATTACAGGTCTGCTTTGCCTGTGTGGATGGAAAAGAATTCCGTTTGGCACAGATCTGTGGTTTACACATTGTCATCCATGCTGATGAACTTGAGGAGTTGATCAGTTACTATCAGGTCAGTCACTCTTAATATTCTAGAAGACTTCATACAGCATACTTGTATCTGCTAATAAAGTGGTCACAGAAAAGATTATACCCTGGGGGCTAATATTTAAATTCATTTTTCCTCTATCTTCATTTCCTAGTGGTGATGTGCATTTTTTTCTGTAGTAAATGGAGTGGTAATAGCTTTCACTATCCCTTCTTTTGTAATTCTCTTGCCTCACTGGAATCGTGTCTTACAAATCTAAACACTTCCATTTGGGGAGAAAATCAAAGCATGTTGAATTAAAGTAAATACACATTTTAGCAAGGCTTATTAATCTTTATTTTCCCAACATCCAGGATCGTGGCTACTTTGAAGAACTGATTGCCCTTTTGGAAGCTGCTTTGGGCCTGGAGCGTGCTCACATGGGGATGTTTACTGAACTTGCCATTTTATACTCCAAATTCAAGCCTCAGAAAATGAGGGAACATCTGGAGCTTTTCTGGTCTAGAGTTAATATTCCAAAGGTATGCAGTAAGGTAGCTGCAAGTGAAGGTGGGAAGCTGCCGCTGAATCAAACCTGGTGCATTTTTTTGTTTATTAGGTGCTCAGAGCTGCAGAACAGGCTCACCTCTGGGCAGAACTTGTATTTCTCTATGACAAGTACGAGGAGTATGACAATGCAATAATTACTATGATGAATCATCCCACTGATGCTTGGAAAGAAGGCCAGTTTAAAGACATAATTGCCAAGGTAAGTAACTAGTTAACTGAAGCAAGGGGCTGAAAGCTTTTTTCAGGACAGAGGCAAAAATTTGCAGCAGAGTTACTGTTTAGAAAATAGTTTGCTTAAGCTACTACTCAGTTTTTCTGCTGTACTTAAAGCAACTTTCGATCAGTTTAGCACAAAGAATTAATCTCATCTCACACTATTTCTTTTCTGCTGTGCAGCACATTGTGTTGAGTGGCAGCAGCTAGCACAGAATGTTTTCAGAGGCTGCACAGGATCATAGGTCACAAGCAAGAGGCCTAACCCCCTTAATACCTTTGAGCTGACTGCTGTCATAGTCTGAGGCTGCAAATGTTCTTGGAAGATTTCTGCTTATATTTCCAGCTGTTTGAGTGTGAGACAGGGGGTGGGCAGTCCTGTGAATACAGCAGAGAATAGTGAATCAAGGAATAGTTTAGACAAGACTTAAAACTGAGTACACTCTTACTGCTCTTGGTGGTTTCAAGGAAACCATTTAAAGACTTTTTAAGGCTACAGTCTGCACTGGCTTCAGGAGTTTGATAAATGCTCATATTAACTGTAGTGGGCTATCTGTGCCAGGATCTCTGAACTGTGCATGGGTTAAAATTGGTTTGTACTGCCCCTGGTAGCCTGTGATTTGACTGTCTGGAAGCCAATGGCACAAGAAGCAATCACAAGACTGAACAAGAATTCTGTGTAAGTGTAAAACTTCTGGCCTCTAGAAGGAAACTTAAGCTTTTGTTTAGTAGGAGTCAGATAAACTTTGTGCTGCATTAAGTGGTCTGAACTAAGCACCTTAGGCTTACTGGTGTTTGAAGTACTAACTAGTGTCTAATCATGCAGGTGGCCAATGTGGAACTGTACTACAAAGCCTTGCAGTTCTACTTAGACTACAAACCTCTGCTGATCAATGATCTCCTGCTTGTATTATCTCCACGACTGGATCACACCAGGACAGTCAATTTTTTCTCAAAGGTGAGTTTGGGAGATGGTAGATGAACAAAAAGTCATCTTACTCAAGATGCTCCAGGCTCTGGCTGTAAAATGGAGTTGACATCTGTTGGGTAGCTTTGCCTCCAGTATAAAGGACTGAGAAGCAGCCCAGTCCTAGCTTGATGTGGGAAACACAGGAAAAGTTGCATAACTGGCCTTGGAGACTGTTTTACTTTACATCTGGCAATACAAGATACCTTGTCAGAAGGTTTTTAGCAATAATAACAAACTGTTGTGATAACAAATGGGAGCCTGTTTCAGGAGAATGCAGTGTCAGGATTGCTATACTTAGTCTTGTATTGGAAACATCTTCTTTCCAGGTTAATCAGCTACTTCTAGTAAAGCCTTATCTGCGTTCAGTCCAGAACCACAACAACAAAGGAGTTAACGAAGCTCTAAACAACCTTTTAACAGAAGAGGAAGATTTCCAGGTGAGCCCCGAAAAACAGATTGCTAAGTATGAGGGATGGTCCTCCAGCAAAAAAGCTGCTGACACAGTAATGCCCTTGAATAGAAGATAACACTTCTGCAATACAGCAGAGAGAGGGGGTGCAGTCAGGCCCTTTGTGGGTAGGAGTCTTGAGACAACAATGATTTGCAAAAAAGCAGGTGCCACAAATGTTTTTCTCAGAGCAGACCTAAAGGTTAGTAAGTTTAGTATCAGGTGTGTACTCAGTGAGCAGCACTTCTGTAAATTTTCCTTCTGGCCCCCTTGGCTGCAATTTGAAGACATGTTCTGCCTTTTAAAGGTAACTAGCTCTTCTGTCTAGAGTCAGTGCAACCAACATCCTGCTTTGTTAGAAAGTATCCCTTGGAGAGGTGCATGAAAAATGTAGGTAAAGAAGGTGTAACCATAGTCTCAATATCCAGCTGGCAGAACCTAAATGCTTGTGCACCATGATTAGATGCCTCTCTTCTCTAGTTCTCACCTACTGCCATCTGGAAGCTCGTGTAACAACTCTCTCTCAAACAGGGTTTGAGAGCTTCCATTGATGCCTATGACAACTTTGATAACATAACATTGGCCCAGCGTCTGGAAAAGCATGAACTAATTGAATTTAGGCGTATTGCAGCGTATTTGTACAAGGGTAACAACCGCTGGAAACAGAGTGTGGAGCTGTGCAAGAAAGACCGTCTGTATAAGGTGAGTTAATGACACTGGCGGAGAAGTCTGGGCTATGAAGTAGGAATCTCCTGGCTACTGAATGTTTGTTTGGAATCTGGAGTTCTAATTAGTAGCCCTTCACTCAAAGTTTAAGGAAAGACTCTTAAAGCAGAAGTGTTTGCAATTTCCAATGCATGTCTTAAATCTGGTTTCATAATGTTCTCCTGTACTTGGTGATCTGTATCAGTCAGTGGCATCTGTACAGTTACCTTTATCAGTATGGAACATTCTCCATAGAACTCAAATCATTGGCCCTTGTAAGGGTACAGATGAAACGTGACTACACTGGTATGAACTTCAAGCCTGTAGTGAGTTCACACAGGCCAGTTTGTGCATACTCTGTAGGAAAACTGTTGAATAATGTTAATAAAGTATCTGGCTTGCCTCAGAGTTGGTGTGTGTAGTATCTTGCTTCCTTACAGAGTGTGCCTGGTGTTGTTAAAGACTGACTTCATGGTACGCCAGATACTTGGCTTATCTAGCTAGCAATAACATGCATATAGAGCAAGATGTTGACAGGTAAGGGTCAAGCTTAACTGTCCTCTTCTGTAGGATGCTATGCAGTATGCTGCCGAGTCCAAAGATGCAGAGCTGGCTGAGAAGCTGCTCCAGTGGTTCTTGGAAGAAGGCAAGCAGGAATGCTTTGCAGCCTGCCTTTTCACGTGCTATGACTTGCTGCACCCAGATGTAGTCCTTGAGTTGGCCTGGAGACATAACATCATGGACTTTGCAATGCCTTATTTCATCCAAGTGATGAGAGAGTACCTTACCAAAGTGAGTATTGCATAGGCTAAAAAGCTAAGACTTTAGTCTGCTGTATGATTAGTATTATGTAAACCAGAGCTCTTTCCATATATTTGGAATATTAGCATTCCTCATAGACTAAGTCTTCTTGAAGTTCTGTGGGTTTCATCACTCCAGGCTAGCTAGCAAAGTTTATAAATAGGTGCCTTGGCACTTGAAGAGCTCTAGTTAAACTTCTTTTAGCATTAGGCATAAGCAACTGTGCTTCTCACAGCAACTCCACAGTTGAACTGAAAACTTGGTGAGGACAATGCATGTATCACTTTTATCTTTGTGTAATGATGAAAGTAAAGTACTCTTATTTCCTACAGTAAAAAGAACCTAGGGCTTTTGAGTAACTAATAGTGCACATTATTCTTATATCAGCCATAGGAGTAGACTGCTGAAGGTGTCTGGGTTTTTGAAATGGAAAGCAGAACTTTAGATGCATAGTCTGGTTGTGCAATACTGATACCAAGAGCTGGTCCTCAACTGAGAGGAGAGAGATTCTGATCATGTGTGGTCCTGAAATGCTTGTCTCACAGTTCTGAGATACTAAGTTAGAACCCTGCCTTGGAAGGCTCTAGGATTGTGTAGGACATCACAGTAAAGAACCTCATTAAAATATAAAAGTGACTGCTTCAGGTTGCTTCTAATAACTCATGTTAAGTATTCCCCTCTGAATTTTCTTGCAGGTTGATGGACTGTTCTATAAGGTGACACTCTGATTTCAAACTCTTTGTGTTCATTTGTGTCCCTCAATATCCTAGGTTTCTTTTACAGGAATCTAGCTGTAGCTTCTGCCAGAAGAGCAGTGTAATTTAGCTCTAACTCATTTCCTGTTCACTTTCTAATGCTAAAAGGTTAACTATTCACAAGCAACTTGAAAATCCAACCAGACTCTTCTCCTCTTCATGGGAAACAAAAACAAGTGCTTGAGGAGAGCTTTCGTTTGGGTTCCTGTTTGCTGTATTAGATACCTTATGGCAGGGAAGATGCTGTTCATAAACAAAAGCAGTTGCCATGTAACAAGATGTGTTCCCAAGGCAAATTGCTTGTTACACTCTAAATTACCAAAGTGTGCAATAATTCAAGCATGATGGTGAGTTTGAATAGTGCCATGAAACTTCTGTAAATTTCTTGCCTGTTGGTATGATGAAAATACTTGCACAGATCTTAAACACCTCCTACTCCTCATATTTCACTCAGGAGAAACTTGCCACACAAGTTTACCTGAATTCTTCTATGTGAGGTTGAGGTCTAAAATAATTTATTTTAAACTGCTGGTTGGATTTACAAGTAATCATATGTACTAAATATGGGATAACTTGCCAGAAGGAAAATCTGCATGGTCAAAGTGGTTTACAGTGAAACTAATTTAGTCTGTTGAATTAACTGCAAAACATGGAATTGGAGAATGGGCTTTATCAATGTGGTATGTCTAAAATTGTCATGTAACTAACTTCAAAAGCACAAAAGAATAGACTAGTTCCAGTGGGGTATGTACATCTTCCACAACTTATCGGTCTTTTCTGCATAAGAGAAATGTTAAAGTACAGATCAGCCTCTGTCCCAGAAGTGGTCAGGCACATGGAGTGTAATGACACTCACCTGGAAACCTTTTGAACCATTTCTAGGCAGCAGAGCAGATGTGTTTCTGCTTTCCCGAAGCTGCTCATCCCTTGTTTGGGGATGGCTGCTCTCAGCATTCTTGCTGTTTGCCCAGCTGAGGGCAGGACTGCGCTGCTCGCCAGAGTCACTGTAGGACAGTGCCAGGGAAAGGTGAACCCGAGAGAGAGCAAAGTCCAGGGATAAATAGAGCAGGACAGGTAGTTGGAAACAAGTGGCTGTCAGCTGCTTTGATCCACAGTCATTTGGATAGCATTTGTAGCACCAATATTGAGTGTTATGCTGGAGAGCTCTTAGGCTGGCAGCTAAATGAACCAGTAACAGACCTGCTGCCACTCAGGTTGTCAATTTGAGTTGCAAACTTTAGAAAGTTGAGGAAACTCTTAAATACCAGGTAACATCTAGATAACATCTCAAGTGTGATAGAGGCCCCTCTTACAGCAATTCTCATTCCCTCTTGCAGTGGGAAAAGAGGATGAGGAATAGCTGAAATACAGCATTGGGCTAAATGTAGGTTTGCCCAGGATGTTAGTACTGCCTGTACCACGATATGAAGCTTGTGTGACTTCTGTGCCTTGTAGTCTTCAGTCTTAGTGGTTCTCTTCTGGAAGATGCACCTTGTTAAACCTAAGAAGGAAGGTACTGTTGACTCTTCTGATTGCTCCCCACACCCACAGTCTAAAGTTGGATTTAGGGCTCCTGCTTTACTGCAGCACTTCCACAAATTTGTTCAGCATGTACAGAGCTTTATGTGGCACAGCACTGAGATATGTATAAAGCTGATACTACTAGGCCACTTTCTATAAGGCTTCTAGAGTTTCCCCTAGAAGAAGTCTCTGTGAATACCAGTACAGTTAAACCAGTACCCTGCAGCCAGGTTAGGCTGTAGTCCTAGATAGGATCAAACTTCATGTGCCTGGAATATTTGCAAATACCTGTGAGCTGTCATTGAAGGGGCAAGGAATTGCAGGTTAATAAATATGTGTAGATTAGGCCCATTTGAGATGATGATCAGTCTGATGGGTTTGAGTTCTGGGTCATAGCGTTAGTAGTGACTAGAATAGAGCCCCATAAAATGCTTCCTTTGAAGGTAATGAGTATCTCGTCTGCATTTGAGAGCTGTTGCTTATTGCAATACACCTAAAAGAATTGGGAAGTCAGTTTTACAACAAAGCTTGCTGGGAACAGGCAGACTTCAGTAGTCCCCAGCTTGGACTAAAAAGGAGCACTTGATAGCTCAGGTACCAGGCATGAAAAGCTTCACACAATGGTGCAATTCCTAGGCAAGGCCTTCATAAATCTCCTGTTCGCTTCAATGTAGGTGGATAAACTTGATGCTTCTGAAAGCCTAAGAAAAGAAGAGGAACAAGTAACTGAACCCACTCCAATAGTATTTGGTAGGTGAAAGACTTAGTTTTAATTGATTACCTGTTGTCATTGGTCTCTCTTTGTGGAGGCAGCTTACATGATTTTTCTATCCACATAAACTGGTTCCAACGAGATAGTAATTGAAATGGTGACTCTGCTTGATGAACTGCATAAGTTGTTGAAGTGACATCTCACTCTTACAGTACTTCTGCTCTTCAGATAAAGTATTGCTCCTCTTACATGGTTCAGAACTCTACCTTAGGAAATAGTGTTTCAGTATGGTAATAGGACAAGGGATACCAGGGTGCTGCCAACCCCAGGAATAACTTACAGAGCATGAAAATTCCTCTTCTTATTCCTGTCTGAGGAATGTGTCTGCTTTCTGCTCTTCCAAGTAGAAAAGCAGACTGGCTTTCTAGCTCATGCATTTTAAGGCATGTGCAGCCAAAACACCGTGGCTGTCCTCCAGTGTGATGCTATTTTAGAGGCCCTTCTGAAGAGGCATTCTGCTAACAAGCACCTTAGAAGTGGCTGGTAAGGGAAGGATGTGACTGGTTCACTGTCTGATATAAATGTTAACCTGAATTTAACAGATGCATGAGGCATGTGTGGTCCTAGTGATGAGAACAACTGTGTCAAGGTGTGTTCAGACCTTTTGCAGCACCCTCCAGACTGTGAGACCTAACAGACCTAACTATTTGCTTGAATTTATTTACTCTTCAGATTTGACCATGCATGGGTCAATTTGCCTTTCAATATGGTCTTTTCAAAACAAGCCATGTTTATCATGACCTCAAGATCAGTTGATATTCATCTTCCCTCTGAGTCCTGCCTTGCTTTTGTAGCTTCCTGGTAGCAAGAGCAGATGGCCTGGGTGCCCACTCTGTGGTGCATGTTGGGGAGTAGCGTGACTTGCTGCTGTGTGCTTGTACAGGGGCTGATTTTTAGCTAGAGCCTAATAATCCTGTCACAGTGCAGCTAGCATTAGGGGAGCTTGGGATCTTAAACTAACTTTCTCTTTGTCTCATGCTTTTCTAGGCCAGCAGTTGATGTTAACAGCAGGCCCCAGTGCAGTACCTCCCCAGGCAAACTTCCCATATGGATACACGGCACCAGGATTCACCCAGCCGCCTGTTTATGGTTTCAATATGTAACTAGCTCTCTGACAGACCTTCACTGTCTCTGTTCTCTTCCTTCCCGTCCCTTTTTAACTTCTCCAAGAAGTGTACAATGGTCCTAAAGGCACGGATGACCTTCTGTTGGCTGAATACACTTGCTGCCCAGTTCAGTGAGGAGACTTCAGCAGGATGCCTGTTACTGTTATTTATTGATTATTGTCCGGTTACATTTCAACCTCTGAAAGGCAGCTTTTGTTAATGACATTTTGAGACTCTTGTCTGAAGTTAAGGCACTATTTCACTAACTCATATAGCAATAACTACTTGAGGCCAGGGGGAAGAGAGCATAATTTTCTTTCTTTTGAAAAGCCCATTGAAGGCAGCTGGGAAATTGCCTGGCACCAAGTTGTTAAAGCTTTAGCTGAAGCTACTGAAGTAGCAGGGTTGTTAACAATTCAGTGAAACATCTTGTTAATAATGAATTGTTGAAAGCTTGTATACATCTGACTCCCCCATTTTATTTGCATTCTTTTGTGCAAAAGAAAATGGGCTTTTCTAATATTTGTGCTCTGAATGTTTAGAGGAATATTGGGAAAGTTTCCTTTTCTGGACAATAATGATGTTGGAGTTCAATGCTGTTGGGGTTCAATACTGTTGGAGTCTGTTCTATATTTTCTGGAGTAGATCTGAGACTTGAAGAAAATAAATCTTCTCATGCCAGAGAGCAAACACTTCCCAGATCCTTTTTGTTTAACAAGAAGAGAGCATGTTACTTATTGACGTTAAATGGTACTAAAACAAACCTCAGCTGTGTGTGGCAAGAGAACATAGGAGTGTGCATGGGCTGCCAAAGTACTGGAGATGCAAGAGCACAGCGTCAGGGTTGGGGAGGGGGACACACTGCTACTGTATTGAGGCAGTAGGGAGGGCCATAATCCTGACTTTTTATTTGCACCTTTAACTGATTCTGGCATTGGCTTCCTGCCACACCATGTTCTGACCCTGTCTGGTGGGCAGAGTCAGCACCACCTGAGTGAACAGGGTGCACTGACTCAGTTCTGCTATGCTGCAGTAGCATCAACAGCGTGTCCATCACCCACCTCTTCCTTTGAGAATGCCAACAGGGATGTATTATTACTTTGTGCCACTTCAAATACATGTATCATTAACGTTTTATGTACTTAGATAACAATGTATAATTTATGGTTATGAATCTTGTGCTAATCTTGAATATTATAAAAGTCCAACTATAAATGTAAAACTGCAGTATCCGCTGTGTGGTTCTAGTCTTAATATCTTGGGTGTGGGGACTGGCTGGTAGTAATACACTACCACTTGTAGCATCAGGTTTCTTAATCTGACAACTGAGGATGCCAGGCAGGAAAAGGGAGACTTGTGCCAAGGCACAACTTAAGGGAGTTGTGGTCTCTTCGCCAGACACATCAGCACACCCTGTCACGTGGGGAGGGTGTGCTGCAGGAGGCTGTCACATGCTCACATGAGTTCATTCATGGGGCTGGGAGAGCTTCAGTCCTGTGTGGAGGGAGATGCTGCAATGGGAGTCTTCTCTGCTGAGATACATCAACGTAGCCGTAGTTTTGGTAAGCTACGTGTTTTCATACAGAGTCCTACTTGGAGCAGGGCAAAACACCTTTAAATGCAAACCAGTGGAGATTGTCAGGGTTGTGGAATCAGGAACAGCAGACTGTGCTTTGGCATAAATCTGAGCGTGTTGTCTCTCACTGATAGCAATGGCAAAGGGATGCAGTTCCACCCTCCTGATGGATGCCAGAGTACCCAAGTGTTGCTGTTAACACACTAACCTCAACTTTGTACTGATCAGCACTCACGGCTCCGCTTGAAACGCTGAGCAGCTGATGGGTTCAGGCAAATCTCCCTTCTGTCCAGACTTACTCATAGCAGGAAATAACCAGGTAGCTTGTCATTTTCCAGGAAAATAGTACTTCTATTTTGTAACCAGTTCCTTGTCAGCTGAAATAAATTTGGGTGAGTTAACTGGAAGTGAAGACCAGCTCTAAGATCAGTATGACTGTAGAACTTTCCATCCTCTCAACCTAAAAATGTGTTGGAACTTTATAGCAGCAAGTGCAAACTGATGGTGGAACAGTGAAATGCTAGATCAAATACTGGAACCCTTCCTGATCTGTAGAGAATTGAGCCTAGCCTGGGGATCCTTAATAGCCTCAGTCTAGAAATCTAATTACAGGAGTGACTGAGTTCTCAAGGAAAGCAAAGCTGCCAGCTCTGATGAATAGTCTTGCTTTAGTTGCTCTCCTGGTATTTAGGCTCTTGCTAAGTATAGTAGCTTTTATAAATTTTGCGATCTTGCATTCTAAAATGCATTCAAAACACAGACTGCCTGCCAGTACAGAGCAACCATACCTAAAATGTGGAACAAACTCTTGCATACCAAGGTACTTCAGTGCTTTTCTAAAAGTGAAGCCACTCAGAGCAGGAAATAACCCCTCTTTTAGGGGTGAGGTGAAGGATTTAATTCAGTTCATGAATTCATAATGTCCAACTTTTCAAAAACTTGGATAAGACTGTTTTGCAGAGTGTCTAGAGCAGGACTAAGCTTCTTGCTAATTCCCACCCCAGTGACACAGGGCTGGTGCTGTCCTGTAGAATGATCTGCTCATGCTGCTGCAGGGTGCAGCAGCTGGAGACCAAATTCCAGGCTTATGTCAGAGAGTAATTTGCTTGAGACTACATACAAGCTTTTACTGCCTCATGCTTTCCCTGTGAGAAACCAAGTATGGACCTCCTGTGTAATGGCTCTTGCTATTTGTCAGAGCTTAAGGGAATCTTTTCCAGTCTGGCAAACTGGGCACCTACAGATCTGGCATCAGAGAAGACAAGCAATTCACAAGAGGATTCAGGAGGAATGCGTCGCTGGGGTAAGTCCTGTTTCTTATT
Organism: Pardalotus punctatus; assembly: GCA_013400915.1. Lineage (NCBI taxonomy): Eukaryota > Metazoa > Chordata > Aves > Passeriformes > Pardalotidae > Pardalotus > Pardalotus punctatus. Next base: position 35,687 of record VZTX01004433.1, on the reverse strand, counting down.
TCACTTAATGGTGTGGTATTTTACAAGACTTCAATTTCCCTTCACCCCCCTTTTTAGGACTCTATAATTAAATGGAAGCGTAGCAGAAGGAAATTCTCTGAAGTAATTTTGCTCTTTAAAAAGTAAAACTTCTAAGCAGATGAAGTCTGTTAAAGCTTGTGCAAATAGTAGGCATGATACAGCAAAGACAGTGGTAACTGTAGGGTCAAAAAATTCTGATTTAATAGATTTGGTTTTTTTTAGCAGCTGCAGTACTGAGAGCTGGCACTTAGAGCACAACATGGATCCCTAATTGGGCTGTGTGAAACAAGAAACAACTTTTTTTTCCTTAACAAATCTAGCAACGGTTATTCAGAAGCCTTAGAGATTTCCTCTGTTTTTTGAACTCTAAAACTGACAAACAAATCCTTCGTTGTCAGATGCCCACTCAGATGAGTGTGAGTAACTTTAGTACTTTGGCAAAGCTGACTGTCAACTGCTGTGCAGTTAATGTTTATGCTTGGATGTGTGACATCCTAATTGGCAGGCTAGAACTTGGCCTCTGAGAAGTTCCTAGTGTGACTGAACCAGCTTGGCAGTTTTTCAGTCTGCTGAAGAAAAACTGAGGTGAGAACTCTTGCAAATCTTTGGACAGGTAGCAGTCTACATACCAGGTTCTCATAACAAGCAGTTTATCAAGTGTATGTATTACCTTGTGACAGTGTTACTTCTCATCTGTAAAGCTTCTTTCAGTCTTTCTGGGTCCTTCCTGGTCTTCTGTAAATGGTTTGGCTTTGCACTTAGTTCCAAGCTGACTGTGTTTCCTTTTTTGCTTTACAGAGTACCCCAAGACTGCTTCAATCTCATTTGTTTCCAGATAAGGACATAAAGCTGAAAAATGCTTGACGACACCAGAGTGCTTTGTGACACCCGTGTGTAATTAAGTTGTGGCTTGCCAAGGGAATGAGCCTTGCTATAGCAACCTGCAGGTGCACCGATCCAGCTTAATGGATCTGGAGTCATTACTGTGCTCCATCTCCTACTTCAGCAGGTGTCCAGCCTCCAGAGAGTTTGTCACTAGTCTAGCTTTCTCATTTTTCAACACTGTGCATTTTCTGTGGGCACCTTTCCAAAGGTAATGACAGATCCTGACTCATGTTTTACTAATAAAATGCCGCAAAATTCTTAGCATAGGTATGTGTTTCAGTTTATCTTTGTCTGCAGCCTTTGCAGTCTTTCAAAAAGGCAACAACATCCATCTGTTTTCTTCCAAGCTAATATAAAGTTGACAGCTTTTAATCTTAAGATGAATTTGAAGTACAGTCAGTGAAGTCCTGTCTTCTGTGTGTCAGAATTTAAAAATCCTGAGTCAGGTTCTGAGTTTATTCAGTTGTGCGTTTTCCTGCGTGGTTTAGTGACTCAAGTGTTTTGGGGTTTTTTGTTTTGTGGTTTGTTTTTTTTTTTTGTCTACTGTGGTTTTAATCAAGATTGTAAAATTTGTTTGGCTAAAAATCTCCATTTTTCCTTTTCCCCCCAGTGGTTATGAAAGGAAGGAATTACAAAGTCTTCTGGTATGTTCTCCAATATTATGCAAAATACAAATTCCCCAAGTACTGGTTATCCAGCTGGGGAGCTAGGAGCAAGTTCAGGTGGGAAGTGTTGGTTAAATAAATCTTTGAATTGCTCTCCTTTTCTAAGTTTTGGGGTTTTTTTTGTTTTTTTGGGTTTTTTTCCCCAGTTAGTGGTGGGGAAATGGCCTCATCAACTGCTAATAGGGTTTGTCAGCTGGAGTTGCTTTGTTGAGTAATATATCCTGCTGTGAGGGACTCAAGACCATGGCCTGGTAGCAGAATGATAATCTGTACATGCTGTACACAGTGCATGGGTTTCACTCTCTTCTGAGATGAGTCAGGCCCACGCAGATGTCAACATAACAGGGACTTCTGGGGTGCTCTTGAGAGGCTCAGTCCTGGTAATCCCTGTGAATAATCTTGAATAGCAACCAGAGCTCTTTTTGCATGTGAGCTGAAGTGGGAATTGTGTTCATTGTTTGGAATAGCATCATCTTTCTTATAGTCACAGTAGCTCCTGCTGCACACTGGGGAAATGTTGACTCAAATCTGCAGTATTTTCCCTTCTTGAAGCCAGTTATATGCAGGATCTGTTTTGCATAAAGGAATTGTTTGGTCTTGATTGGGAACCTGAGAGAAAATGAGTCTTCTTATTTTATCATAAGACTGCAAGTGATGGGGATTAATAATGCACTGAAAGGTTTGTAGTAGTTGATGAGTTGCAACAATTGTGAAAATACATCTGTTAATTCAGTGAAATGAAGAGGTTCTCTGATCCCAGGATATTTAATATGAAGTTATCTGCCCTGTATTGAGCACTCATGGTCTCCAAAACCAGGGTATGCTGTCTGGTGCCAATTAAATAAAAGTAACAATAATTTCAGGGAGGGGCAAGGGAGGAATAACTTGGAACAGGTAAGCATGGTCACATAAATGTGCTTCCAAGGATCCAGAAAACTGTCTGCAATTGATGTTTGTGTTGGAAAAAATAAATTGTGAAAGTTTCTTTGATTTTCAGTAGCTCTTTTTAATTCTGATTATTAGGGCCTGGAGAGGTGCCATGAGGCACACAGGCTGCAGTAGCACCTGAGTACGTATTTCACAATTCTTGCGTCTTTGTATGCCAGCAGGAACAAGCACTAGCCACCAGCAAGGGAAATGAGTTCAGATTGTCAGAGGGTTGTTTCCATGAAAATTCCTGAAGCGAGAGCAGTAACATAGCCGGTTTGATGTCATGTCTGTAACAGCAGTTGTTCTTCTATGCTTTGACCACACATTTCTTAGGAGATGCTCTTGACCATGCAAGCCCAGTCAGGTATTTATTTTCACGACAGTCAGGGGATTTAAACCGAACTTTTTGCAGCCCCTGGTATTTCAGGGAGTGCTTATCTTCTTTCACTGTTTCTCCTTCAGGCTTTCTGCTGACAAGTGGTGTTAGCAGCTTCTTGGAGGTCAGGTCCTTGCAGGAGATGGCTTGCAATCTGCATGTGATTAAATATGAATAATCCTTTCCCTGTTCAGCAAGGTAAGCACTGCTGTGAATCCCATGGAGGCTGATGCGAATTAAGCATGTGGTGTGGTATTTTCTTGGACAGGATGAGGTTGTACACAGGCCTTGATGATTCGGGAATCTGTAAGAGCCAGTGTTTATTGTGAAGGTAATCATGGCCTCAGAGCAGAGGGGTGTATGTGTCTGCAGGCAGAGGTGAATCAGAAATCCAAATGCATTTGTTTGCCATCTTTGAAAGAATTTATTTTTACAATTCTAATAGTCCTAACCTAAACATGAGTAGCTGCTCTGCCTCTGTGACTGGGAGGATGACTGTTTCTTCCTTCCATGTACCCTTCATGTGTTCATTCCTCCCCCTTCTTTACTTCTCTGTGCTGGAAGAGGGAGGGCCTTAGACTTGGCATGAGACCACTCTGTGCCTCTTTTACCTCTGTTGTGAAACCATGTACAGTTCTGGCCTCACCTGGGGGTGAGTTCTGCAGTGCAAGTGTTTGCTTTTAACCTGGCGGAATAAAGGTGCTTCGGTTTCCCAAAGGGTTTTTCTGCCAGCAGTTTAGCCACGAAGCCAGGGCTCTCCAGCTGCAGAGTGAGCTTTTCAATGGGCTGGCAGCTACCAGATTGCTGAGTCTTGTTAAGCAAAAATCATGTCACAAAGCACACAGAGAGCAAGTCTGGACAGGAGCATGTTTTATGCATAGCTGGGAGTAACTTCTTGCACAAAATATTCCCTTTTTAGAGCAGTGTGGCTGCTCCAGGTGTAAGGGAGAGCAAACCTCTGAAGTCTAGCTCCAGTGTTCTCTGGTTTCTGTGAAATCCTGAATGGAAGTTAAAATAGTGTTTGTTTCTTTCCCCGCATCCTGTCAGCTTTTGGACATGAACTAGTGCACGGCCCTCGTCGTCTGTCTGCAAATAAAGCAAAAACACATTCTGGTGCAATTTGCACAGCCCAATTACTAAGGAGCAATAAATCATACAACCCCCAAGAAAACACAAACACGAAGCCAACGCACCCACCAACCACCCCCTCGCTAAGCCCGGAGTGTCACTGCACTCAGAGAATCCTTTTAAGCTGAGAATGTTTTTGTTTCTCTTCCGCCACTGGGCGTTCACATGCACTTCCTACCCCGGGAGGTCCTGGTCTCCGTTCCTCACTGAGTGAAACAGAAAGGATTTAAGCCAAGGGCCCGAGAGGAGCAAACCCTCCCCTTTCCCTCCCCTCGCACGGCCACCCCCGTGCAAGCAGCACGCTGCTGTGTCTCCTCGCTGACCGAGGCGTTTGGGTGTTTCAGAGCTCGTCCTGGCCTAAGCGTGCCTGGAGCTGCTGATGCTGCTCGGGGGAGGAGACAGTGTTGTCCACGTCCCTCCGGCCGGGCTGGCATCTCTCCGTAGCCACGCGGAGGCTTTTCCCGTGGATTCCTGGGATCGGGCCGAGCAACCTCCCTTCCCGCAGCACCAAGGCGCGGGCCGGCGCACGCCGCTGCTCTGCTGCCCT
>VZTX01004433.1:326-31123 GCA_013400915.1 Pardalotus punctatus | reverse complement strand
CCGCGGAGCAGCGCGGCCATGCCCGCCCCCGCCGCGCCCCGCAGCCTGGCTGCTGCCGCCCCCGCCGGCAAGGCCAAGCTCACGCACCCCGGCAAGGCCATCCTGGCAGGTAAGGGGTCCCCGGTGCTCACCCGGGGACCAGGCTCGCCCCGCCGCTGCCAGCGTGGGCATCCGGCTGGGCGGGGGCTGCCGGACCCGCCCCGGGCGGCGGCGCTCCCGCAGGTGCTGCTCCATCCCGGGACTGCCGCCCCTCTCCCGCTGCCCGCGGAAGGCGATCCCGCTGGAGCGGGGTTTCCCTTCGGTCAGAGCCGAAGAGTTCCCGCAGCTGCATCCGGACGCTGGCTCCGGGGCTCCCGCTGTCCGCGGGGACCGCAGCGTCTTTCCAGGCTGCTTCTGCACCCGGTGGTCTGGCCGGGAAGGTGCCGGTGGGCTCGGACATAACGCGGGGCGAGCGGCACTCGCGGGGTTCAGCAGGAGGGAGCGGGACCGATGGGAGAGGTTGATGGCAGCAGGGACCCCACATGCTCCCCCGAAGGTGTTAAGGGATAGGGCTGAAGTGGCATCAGTCGGTTTTCCCTGCCCCGGCTGTCCTACAGGCTGCGTTGATACGGCACCCCTGGGGGGTGCTTGGTTCCTCCTTTGTGCCTCAGCATCACTCCCTGTGGATCAGGGCGTGTTTTCCCGTCCGGTTCTGACCACTTCCATGGGATCAAAATAGGCTCCGAGTGCAGCAGTAGCTGCAGAGTTAATGCTCTGCCTCCTGCTTGTGGCTGTTTCGAGCTCTGGGCTGAATGGAGTCCAAGACAGTCGCAGGCTTGTTAAACTCCTTTGTAGCTGTTCATTAGCTCCGTGGTTTCTCCTGCCAGTCGCAGGACAATTCCCAGAGTGGAGATTAGCGTCTTTGTTTTGAAATGAGCCATCGCAGCCTCGACATGATTGGCATGTTTAGAGCTTTTGTGTTTGTCAGCCAATTCCCCCTCCTACGATTGTGCCTTTGTTTGTCTGTCCAACTCTGCTCCCCTCCAAGGGCAGAGCTCCAGCCTCCAGCAGCGGGACCTGGGGGAGCGGGGCCACGGCCGCTCCGGCTCTGCCCGCCGGCCCTGCCCCCGCCCCGGCGGGCGGCGTCCCCCAGCGGGACCCGGAGAGCTGCCGGAGGTGGATGCGGGCGCTGGAGCATGCAGAGAGTGCCGAGGCCTCCCGGGATCACGTCTCCGGGAGGGGACTGTGCCATCACTCGGCTGCCTGGCCAAAGGGCTGGGGCACGAGGAGGAGGCAGTCTCCAATGAGAGGATGCCTTCTCGCTCAAGTGAATCCTTTGGTGAGACCTGGCTCCTCCAGAGCTCTGGCCCTCTGTGCTGCCCCACCTCAAAATGAGTTGTTTTTTCAGACCTCTTCACTTAAAGTCTTTGAAATGGGATTTGATCCAATTTTGGATGGGAAGGACAGGCTGTTTCCTTCTTGTCCACCCTTTCTAGTCTTTCCCAACTTGCTGTCCATGTGCAATGCATTGAGCTGTCACTGCCTGGACCAGTGTACTAGGATACTGTCATAGATCTTGTGTAGATCTGTAATTGGGATCGTCAGCTTACGGGTATCAGCCTCCTGTGAGAGAGGTTGCAGCAGACTTGCTCTGCTCTCCCCTGCCAGAAAATTTGCTGTGGGTATGCCTGGAAGCTGTCCTGGTATAAAGGAAGGGATGTGGTGCTTGTGCCCCGTGCCAGGTTAGGCAATACTGCACAAAACTGCACTTGTACCTGCTTGGCAGGGGGCCCTTCTGGGTCCATGTGAGGCAGCAGAGGTTGAAGGACAACCCTATTGAGATGCTGGACTTCTCCTTACAGGCCCTAATCACAGTAATTGGTTAATGGGCAGAAGTCCAGCCAAGCCTCTGTGGCATCTAATTGTATTAGAGAACCACAGAAATGGGAGAAAGCTGCTGTTAACTCCCTGTGCCCTGATCTGCTCAGCCTTCCAGGCCCTTGGTGGGGGATGTAGTGCCATTTGTGGCTGTCTCTGCTGACTTTAAGGGGTTTGCCGATGCTCTCAAAGTTTCCCATCTGACATCTGTTTGCACAACAGGGGTGTGTGCTTCAAAGCTCCATGTTCTGGAGAGCTGGAGGTGTTAAGATGGAACATTCCTGCTGTGCTTCATCAGCCTGCTGGTGGAGTTAAATAAGCCATCATCCCACCCTGGGTGCATATCAGCTCCCAGACCCCGTGTGTAATTGGGATCCTCTGCCAGGGAGGCACAGCTCCCTCGGCTGCCCAGACCTCAACAGGCTGGGGTTGGCTCTTTTCTAAAGAGATGCAAGTAAAGCTCTGTCTGCCAAGAGCTCTTCTCCTTCAGTTGTCGCAACAGACAAAACGCAAGGTTAAAAATTAATTTGCTAATGGGCTCTCCTTTGTCCAAGCAGCTGTTGTGTGCCAAGGCAGCACTTCACCTTGCAGTGACCATGCTGCCGGTGCTGTGGCTCTGTGTGGCCTGAGCACATGAAGACAGCTCAGCCTCTTCTGCTGGGTAACAACCTGTTAGCAGGCAGGCCAGGAGCCCAGCCATGTCTACAGCCTCCCCACAGCCAGCTTTCCCATTTTGTGCTGTGCTTTCCAAACAGCCCACTGGACTCCTGTCCCTCCCACCAGCACCTTGCAGGGCTGGGTGCTGCTGGTCTACTGTGTTCCCAGTACAGGGCCACACTGCAGTGGGGAGCTTGAAATAAAGGCAGTAAGTGGTGAGACAAGAATGCTGATGGCAGAGCTGGCAGGACAGTTGTCAGTCACCTCTGCGATTCCTCCGAGTGCTCCTTTGCTGGGTTTTTGGATGCCACAGAGCTGTTGGGTCAGCTCGAGCCAGTCTGCAGGGTGGGCTATTTCCAGCCCAGCACAAATGGTCTTTGCCATTTGCAGGCAAGCCCCCGCACTCCTGCCCTCCTCTTGAGAACTTTGCTTGTGGTTAGCAGTGCTCATTTGATGAAAGGCTCTGCCTGCCCTCGCCAGAGTTAAATACAACCTTATTCTGTTTTTAGCCAGCTTTGAAGCCTGGGGTCTGGTCCTTCCCACGGAGAAGCTCCCAGTTGCCTTGCTCTCCGCATGGTACTTCTGCTCACCCGGGGACTGCTGCACAGTTGCTTTCCTGCCTACACCTAATCCTGCCTGGCCAGGGAGGCAGGATGCCTGCATGTTGTCCTACAGGGTACTAATTTGGAAAGAGCTCACAGTGGTTGTGGCTACTGCCCTGGTGTTGGGTATCAGTGGGAAATAGCAGTGATGTGCACCAGGGTCCCGGGGAGCATTGGCAGGGGAGAGGGTCTCTGAACAGAGACAAGGGCCTGCAAGGTAGGGCATGAAGCAGGATTCAGCAGGGAGCCCAGGCTTCTGAACAAAGCAGTAATTAGAGCTTCAGTTTCGTCTTCTTTGTTAATCCTTGATATGATCTTTCTTCGGAAATGCTGTACCTGCAGAGGAGAGGAGTCGGGGACTGGGTGTGAAAGCTGAGACTTGCTTTTTGTATAGCAGGTCTCCTTTCCCGAAAGTCCCAAGTCCATCTGGATTTCCAGGGCCGTTGCTCTCAGGGGAGGTTGTGAGGGAAGTTGTGCTGCTGTGGATGGCTGTGGTCCAGCACACTCCCTGGTTTTGAGATGGATGCCTGGTGCTCATAGCAGAGTAGAGGGTGTTTCCCCCTTGATGCTGAGCCGGAGGAGTGGGGTGGAGGCTGAGCACAGCCAGGGGGAAGGATTGGTGAGCGTGGAGGGAGCCAGTGCTGCCAGGTCTGCTGGCCCTCAGTACATCACACCTGGCTGTGGTTTCTCCTGCAGTTGCCTCCTCTGGCTGTCATCTGTTTGGGGAGTGGAGCACAAGGACCATGCTGGCCTTGAGTGCGTCCCTCGTTGCCTGGGAGCCCTCATGGGCTGCAGTGGAAACCTAGAGCAGCCCCAAGGCTCCTGGTGGGAGGAGGATGTCAGCCCCAGGGCCAGGAAACCACACTGGGGTGTCCCTTCAGTCTGAATGGATTCTGTGTGAGCTGGGGTTAACCCTGGGCTGTGAAATGCAAGTTTCAGAGATTTTCACATGCCTGATGCTCTGCTTGACATTCTGCAGGCAACCATTTTCTCTGGGTTGACGTAAATGATCGGAAGGAGTCGTCCATCTTCCTGAGACGATGAGCACCATGAGCTGACAGCTTGGGGATGTTGCAGCATCTCTCAGCTCTGACTGCCCTGTGTGGTGCATGTCAATGCAGCCTCCCTGCTCCTGCTTGTGCCCTGAGGTCTCAGGTCACCTCTTGACAGCCGAGATTGATTGTTTTGGCCATCTCTTCCATCTCCCAGTGCTTGGTACAGCAGTCATTCCCCTGGGCTGGGGGCTGGGAGCTCAGAGCCTGTCCCCAGGGAAATCTCGGTCCTGGCAGTGGCTCCTTCATCCAGCTACAGGGCTGTGCTGGGGGAGTCATCCAGCAGCCCTGGGCTCCAATGTCAGCTCCCTGTTGCATGTCTTTAGAGAGTTTTTTGACACTAGAAAAGCTGGTGTGTGAAATGATGTGGTGGGTTGGCTGGGATGCAGCTCATGGTGGCAGAGCTGGGGCCTCGAGTTGTGCAAGGCAATGGGGGAGAAGGTGACTTGGGCAGGATGAGGAACCTGGCAGTCTCCAAGGGTGGAATCAGCACCAAAGGCAGAGGATGCTGTGACTGCAAGCACAGGGAGATGGCTTCTGCCATCATACTCACAGCCAAGAAATTTAAAACGTACTAATGATTAACTGTCATATTGAGAAGTAAATGCAAAGAGGAAGTGAATGAGCAGGTTGTGAAATGGCAGCCTGATCAAACAGGACAGTTCAGTAAGATTCGGGACAAATGATGCCATCCCATCTGTAGCGTTATCTGCAGCACTGTTTGCATGGGGCTGTTTACCCACAGTGGCACAGGGTACAGAGGGGCATCTCTCATGTTTGCCATTCTCTGTATCCCTGGGGGGGTCAGACTTTGGCCAGCCTGCCTGTAGCACACTCCTGTGACCAAAATAGCTGTGAGTGTGTGTTTACTGCTGGACATGCTGAACCCCTATGGTCCCCACCAGCCTTGCCCCTGTCAGACAGGAGACCTTCCTAATCCCAGCATGGGGACGGACACCGTCTGAGCCTCCTGACCTGTCGTAGCACAAGTTTTTTCCCTTCTAACCAAAACATAGGTAAATTTGTGGCAGTCTGGTTTGGGCAAGCAGCCTTCCCCATCTGAGCACTGAGTCAGGCTTTTGGTGGCAGAGTTGCCCCCGTAGTGGTTTTCCACAAGGATGTGGCTGCAGATGGGTGGTGAAGGGCTGTCCGTGCCCAGCGGAGGTGCCTGGGTGAGGACTGCAGTGCTGGAGCCCTGCTGAGAGCCAGCTGTCCTGGAGAGCTGCAGCCCCAGTGAGGCTCCTGCCTGCTCCTGCGTCCTGAGTTTCACAAGATAGCCTGTGGTGGGAAGTGCCGGGAGGGTGGAGCTGTTAAACCCGTTTCATCGCTGCAGGCAGGGCAGGATTGCTCCACCGCTGCCTCCAGCTGGGCCATGGCAATGGATGGGTGAAGAGCAGCCTGGATGGCTGCCAGGGGTGGTTGGTCCCTCCGTGTGGGGAACAGGAGGCAGCCTGGGCTGTAGAGACCTGTCACAAGATGCTGGTGGGTATTTCTGCCTCCCTGGTTTGTAGCAGACTGATGGTCTTTGGGTTTGTTTGGGTTTTTTTCCCTTATTTTCCCAGCTCCAAAGACTGTGTTGGTTAACAGGAAAGGGCACCAGGTCCCCTCATGAGACTGAGAACTGTAAGCACATCATCCAGGAGCTGGGCAGGATTGCACCCTGTGCCCATAGTGTGTGGTCCATGTCAGCTGCTCAGCTCACCCTGTCCACTTGCACTTTGCAGGTGGGCTGGGTGCTCCCAAAATGGGGAATTCGGGGCTCAGCTTCTGCTGAAAGCCTGGTTGTGCCCTCCCACTGTCCTGAGCCACCCAGCTGCCAGAATGGGGAAGCTCCGTGCATGGGCCCTGGGAGAGTTCTGCTGCTTTGCTTCCAGACCCTTAGGAATAATTCCCTCTGGCCTGAAAGCATCCTAACAAATCTGAAGTTAAAAGGTGCTTTTTATATGGAAATCAGGTGCTGGTATGTGAGCATGTGAAATTACTCTTAAAGTGGAGAGACTGAAATTGCTCTCCAGGTGCTCACTTCTCATCAGAGCTGCACAGAGACCTGCTGCTCCATCTCTCTGCAGGAGCAGAATGCTTTTGCAGGCACAGCCACTTGCAGGAGTGGCAGAGGGGCCAGTGTCCCTTCCTGTCCCTCTGTGGCTCCCAGACAGGGCAGTGAGTGCTCTCTGGGGCACTCCCCTGTGGGTAGGGGTTTGCAGAGGGTGGCAGTGCCAGTCCTGGCTGCGCAGCCTTGGCTTCTGTCAGTCCCGAGGCTCCTCTTGTCTTCCCCACTGCAGCTGCATCCTCCTGCCCTCGGCATCCCCGCTGTCCTGGGGCTGGAGGTGAGACCACCTGGGTCGGGGTGGTCAGTGGTGTCCCCAGAAGCTGCTCATGGACAGGGTGTGAAGCTGAACCTGCGTGTGCTGATGCCATCACGTGTTGTGTGAGCACTGCAGGGACAGCACCCTCCCACTGTCCCCGAAAAAACCCTCTTCTCCCTCCTGCCAGCTCTCCCCAGCACTGCCCAGGGGCTGCAGGCGTGTCCTCAAAGGGCGGCCTCCCCTGGCCTCTCCGCCGGGGAGAGCTAAACTTTTTCTGGGAAAACCATGCCAGGGTATTTTTCCCGTCTCTCCCTTCCCGCTGGGCCTGCAATGTCAGGATAGCTGGCAGCTGAGGCAGACTCACTGCAGGCAGGGAGCCATTCCCGGTGCTGGGAGTGGGATCCCCCCACCGGGGGCACCTTCCCTGGGGCCGGGCACAACGACCTTCCCTGAAGGACGTTCCCTCTCTCTGGCCCTGCTGCATCCAGGGAACAGCCCGAGCCTTGGCCCGGCATCTCCGCTGCCCCGCGTGCTCTTTCACCTCCTGAGCGCTGCTGTTCCTGCTGACTCCGCGGTGTTGCAAGAGCTGGAGCTGCTGGTTAAAGTCCGGGTAAACAGGTTGCAAAGCCCCCGCAGCCCTGGCGAGGGAGGGGATTGGACAAAGCTGCTGCTCATGGGCAGTGGGGTGATTTATTTGCATAGAGTGAGGCTTCTGCTGGAGTAAAACTGTTGTGGGGGGGAGAAGATGACAGCAGGACAAGACCTCTGATGGGTCTTGCTTCCAGGGGGCTGCAGGGCACGTGGCCTGTGCCACCGTGTCTCTCTGTGAGCAAAAGAAAATGGACTAAAATTGCCACAAGTCTTGGAGTGTGTCCGGAGTCCCTGCTCTCTCTACCTTCCCATGGGGTTTGAGGCCAGAACAACACTGGGGAGGATGGAGGGATCCTGGCAGCATGGGTGCCCTGTTCCCCCATCCTTGGCTAGGGCAGCCTCATTGCCCCAGAGGCTGCCAGTTCCCAGGAACAACGTGCTGTTCCTTTGCTGGGCTCCTGTGGATGGCTTTGCCTGTTGGATGCTGGGCAGAGCTTCTGCCTCCCCTGTGTGGACAAGTGTGACCGCTGAGGCTGTGAGCAGCTTGCAGGAGGTGCAGTATCCCTCCCAGTGTGGCATTTGGTGTGGCTGCCGTGAGCCGAGGTGCTGCTTGTCCCTGGACTGCTGCTTGTCCTGGCTGCTTCCCTGCTGCCTGGCTCCTAGACATGCTGGGGCAGGAGCTGGTGCTGGGGGACCGAGAGAGAACAAATATTTATGGTGCTTAAAATGTCCAGTACTTCAGTTCTGCAGCGTAGGAGGGAGGGAAGTGGCCTTGGCAGCACCTGGGGTGTTCATGTGGCTGTGGCGGCATGAGGCTGGTGGCACGGCGGTGTGTGGTGGAGAGGTGCCAGCTGGTGCTCAGCTTTTTGGGGGCTGTTGCACTCAGCTGGAGGACATTGCTCCCCATCATGCTGCTTTCTGGGGCCTGCCAGCTGCTCCTGCAGGAGCTGTTTGTCTTTTCAGGAGAAATTCGTGTTTGGCCAGCCCCCTGCCATGGGACCAGCAGTGTCTGCTGCTCTGATGGACATGCTAAGGACAGGAGAGGGTTGAGAGGGCAGCAGGAGCACCCTGGGGACCCTGGGGATGGTGGCTCTCCTCCTGTGATGCCCCAGGGGAGCTGTTGGCTGGCTGCAGGGCCGTGAACTGGCTCTGTGGCTCCCTCCCACGCCCCCAAAGCGGAAGCGTCAGGGCTGGCAGTGGTCACCCATCACCGCCTCCTGGATAGCGCCTGCCTGGGCTGGGCTGGGCAGCTCCAGCCCCCCCGGGAACACAGTGGGAAACAAGGGGCCTTTGTTTGCTGTGGCAGAGCCGGGCTGGCCTCACGCCCTGTCCCCACGGGGCCGGGATGCTGCCTGGCTGGGCTGGCGTGTCCTGCCTTGGCTACTCAGTGCCACGGTGTCCCCATCCCTGCCGTGCCTGTGGGAGGAGCGGGATGCTCTTTGAGCGGGAAGCTGAGCTCTGCATTGCCCCAGCTGTGTTGAGGCTGGCCTGGCTTCTTGGCTTCCTGGATAGGACAGTGGCAGCCTGGTGCTTTTTGTGCCTGAGCAGCAAAAAACCAGCATAGGGCTGTTTTAAGGTGGGTGCTGCCCAGCTGCTGGAAGGAATGTGGGGAGGCTGCTTTTCCCTTCCCTCCAGAGGAACAGAGATGAGAGAAAGTGGCAGTGCTCCGGGGGATACCAGTTGCCAGTGGCACTGGCATGGGGGGAGCTGGATGCAGCACCAGAGAGAACAAGGGTCTCTCTTGCAGATGTGGAGGCTGTGCAGGAGAAATAAGACTTTATGAGAAAGTCTGCTGCTCCAAGGAGTTGGGGCTGCCTGCTGTTGTCACAGGGAGCAACCATGGGCCATGGTGTCCCCTATCAGCATCCCCTCCTGGGGGTGCTTTGGGGGGTGCTGATAAACAGAGCTGTGCCACGTGGCACTGGCCTGTGCTTGGCTGCAGGGCAGGATAACAACCACTGCACCCAGTCCCAGCCTCTCCCACGAAGGCAGTGTGTTCCCTGCTGGGCTGTCCCCTGGGCTGTGGTGGGGCCGCAAGCCAGGGGTGGCTGCGGTGGGAGCTGCAGTGCTGCTGCGTCACACCAAGGACGTGGCCAGGCTGGAGGAACCACTGGAGGCTGTATGGGAGACTGGCAGCCCATGTGACCCCACGCTGTGCCTGTGAGCTGGAACATGGTTCACCCTCCCTGAGCAAGGAGCAGGGAAGCCCTCAGGGGGTGCTGACCCCAGTGGCTGTGCCCTGTGCCCTGTCCCGGGCTGAGCAGGGTTTGCCCTGTGACAGCTGAGGGAGCTCGGCCCTGCACTTCCTCCTGGTGCTGGCACAAAGGGCTCCTGGCTCCTGCTGCTCAGGTGGGACCTGGCCACACTTTGATGCGAGGAAGTGCTCTGGGATCCGTGGTGGCCGGATGGGCTGAGCCCAGCTCCCCCAGCGCAGCTGGATCCAGCTGCAAGGGCTCCAGCCGTGCTGAGGGGAGCCCCACGGCTGAGAGCCAGCATCCCTCGCTGCCCAGGCCATCAGGAAAGGCTGCAGCCGGTGTAATCAGTGCCCAGCAGCCGCTGCTGCGGGAGCCCGGGGCAGCCAGACAGGCTTGATGATAATTGTGCTTCCTGCTGGCACAGCCAGGTCTGCAGATGGGCTCCTGCTGGTGCGGGGCGTGGTGCTGGACCTGCCACTGCGCCACTGGGTTTATAAATCCCAGTGCTGGCAGCTCACCTGGGAGTGCAGGGCTCCAGAGAGGGAGAGGTGCCTTTGAGGGGGCAACACACCAAACAGGCAGCTGTGGGTTTGGTGTTTTCCCACCCCTCTGCCCTCTCTCCTCAACAGCTCTTGCGATGGCAGGGCGGTGATACCCGTGCAAGGCACAAGGTTGGCCCAGGGCCGTGCTGCTGTGTGGAGTCCTCAGGGTTTTGGTGCGGACAGTGATGTTGTGTACCAGCCCAGACCTGGCTGCTGGAGTTTCCTGGCTCAGCCATCATGCCACCAGGAGCAGCCACATGGCACTGAACGGGCACAGTGCTGCTCCTGCCTCAGTGTCCCTTCCTCTCCCTTGCAGGTGGCCTGGCTGGAGGGATCGAGATCTGCATCACATTCCCTACCGAGTATGTGAAGACGCAGCTGCAGCTGGATGAGAAGGCAAACCCTCCCCGCTACAAGGGCATCGGTGAGCAACCCGCCCCTCTCTGGGTTTGGGGCTCCTGGGAAGGCTGGCTGGTGCTGGGGGGATTTGTTGGGGCGCTGGGGGGTGGTGCTCGGCGTGGCGGGTGACAGCGGCACCGCTGTGCTCTGCCGCAGGGGACTGTGTGAAGCAGACTGTCCGTGACCATGGCATCCGGGGGCTGTACCGGGGGCTCAGCTCGCTGTTGTACGGCTCCATCCCCAAGGCTGCCGTCAGGTACGTGCCCCCATGGCGTGGGGTGAGCTGGGGGGACCCCCCAACAGCAGCAAACAAGGGGGTGGCTTTGCCCTCGGCGTCTCCATCGGCATTTTACCAAAGCCCGGTGGTTTCTCAGGCAGGGAGGGTCTTCTCACAGGGTGTGCAGCTGCTCCTGGAGACAGACCCAGAGCAGAGGGTGTATGCCCCCTTCCGCGTGCCCAGGGGTTGGCACAGTGGCTCCTTTGCAGGTTCGGGATGTTCGAGTTCCTCAGCAACCAGATGAGAGACGAGCAGGGGCGGCTGGACAGCACACGGGGCCTCATCTGCGGGCTGGGGGCTGGCGTGGCTGAGGCTGTGGCCGTGGTCTGCCCCATGGAGACTGTGAAGGTGGGTGGCTGTGGCTGCCAGTGTCCCCTGCCTCGGCACACATCCCTGGGCTGGGCTGGGCTGGGCTGGGAGGGGGAAAAAGCCAGGGATGCCAAACTTTTGGGGACCTGAGGGCTGTGTGCACTTGCTCAGGACAGTTTTTTAGGGGAGGATCTGATGCTGGAAAACCCTGTGGAGGTCAAGTCAGGTGGCCCTGGCCCCTTCCCCACTCCGGGGAGGAGCCCCACACCCAGGAGCCATCTTGTCACCCATTTTATGACTGTAAGCCCCACATGGCTGCATGCAGCAGCAGTTTCCCAGTTTTCCTCTGCAAAATGCACTGCTGGTCATGGGCAAAGGCTTTCCCCATGATCCCTCCTGCTGTTGCATGGCTGCGTGGGTCAGCTCTGGTTTTGGGACTGTCTCTGGAGCAAGGCAGGAGGTGGCCAGCAGCCCTTTGGGGCTATTGCATCTGCATTACCTCAGCCAGGACAAGTGCATCATCTCCTCATAGGTGAAGTTTATCCATGACCAGACCTCTCCCAACCCCAAATACCGTGGTTTCTTCCATGGCGTCCGGGAGATCGTTCGGGAACAGGGTGAGTCCCGGGGAAGTGGCACCCTGGCTCCCTGGGTATTGCCATGCTATGGGGACAGGGTGGGTGGTGGCAGATGGGCACAGGCTGGGACAGGTGGCCTGGGAAGGCTTTTCCCTGCCACTTAAGGCTGCTTTCCCCTCCAACACCCTCTTCTTGCAGGACTGAAGGGGACATACCAGGGCTTAACTGCAACCATCCTCAAGCAAGGATCAAACCAGGCCATCCGCTTCTTCGTCATGACCGCCCTCAGGAACTGGTACAAAGGTACAGTGCCCTTGTCGCCCCAGGCCACCCTGGCTTTGCCTCTGGCTCCCCAACCTTGGGAGCTGGGATGGGCTTTCCATCAGCATACCCCCTACTTCTCATGGGGGATGGAGGAGAACGAAAACCAGGGTGGGGTGGTCCCAGCTTGTGGGGCTGAAGGTCCTGGTGCTGCTGAACAGTCTCCAGCTCAGCACTGCACCCTGACCACAAGCAGCCAGACCTGGCACCTTCCTTGCGGGTTCCCTCGGGAATGTATGTGGGAATGCCACCACCACTCTGCCCTCAACCTCTCTTCCTTCCCAGGGGACAATCCCAACAAGGTCATGAACCCCATCGTAACGGGGGTGTTTGGAGCCCTTGCTGGAGCTGCGAGTGTCTTCGGCAACACCCCCTTGGACGTGGTGAAGACCAGGATGCAGGTACAGTGCCGGGGCACGGTGTGGGACTGCTCTGCCTGCAGCAGGCTGGGGCCACCCACTGCCTGGGAGCTGTTTCATGCAGTCTCTGGGGCAGGCATGTGATGCCAGTGAGGTTTGGTTTGGGAGATGTCTGGGATTGCCCCTGAAACACGGGGAGTGTTTGCACGGAGGTGGGGATGTCCCTGCTGGGTTCAATGTCCTGCAGCAGTTGAGAGAGATCAGTTCCTCATGGCACACCCCCAGATCTCTGCCTCCCCCACAGAATTCCCCAGATGCAACCCTTGCTCTGGCCTCTGATCCTGCTTTTCCCTTCCCACAGGGGCTGGAAGCACACAAGTACAAGAACACCTGGGACTGCGCCTACCAGATCATGAAACACGAAGGGCCCCTGGCGTAAGCTCTGCAGTGGGGGTGGCTGGGGGGGAGGAGGATGGGCAGGGAGGGGGCTGTGAGGGCACCCAACCCCATGGCCCCTCTCTCTATCCCTGGCAGGTTTTACAAGGGCACTGTGCCTCGCTTGGGCCGTGTGTGTCTTGACGTGGCCATTGTCTTCATCATCTACGATGAGGTGGTCAAATTCCTCAACAAGGTGTGGAAAACAGACTGAGGGGCCGGGCCAGGCAGCCCCCGCCTCCTGTGCCCCGCAGGACTGCAGCTGGAGAGCAGAGACCAAACCCACACCCGCCTGCGGCACTGCTGGGGCCAGGTCTGCCCTGCACACCCCAAACCTGGCCACCTTTATTTTTAGGAACAGGCTCTGGAGCAGGTTAAATTACTAGCTGTGTGTTAAAAGGAGCAGGGAGGGAGCTGCATCCCACCATCCTGACCCCAGCATTCCGGTTACGCCCACCCCCATCTCCTGGTGACACTTCCTCCTGGTCCCACATCAGCTGTCAGTGGTGGTTATCCAGGGTGAGGTGTCTCTTGGACAGTGGCCTTGGGGCTCCTGACAGCCAGGAGCTGCCGACTGCCTGGGGAGCAGCTCTTTTGGGGGTGCTGAGAGCCCCCTGGAGCCATGTGGGTGCGATGCCAGGCTGTGCGTCACAAGCTGACAGTGGGGCTGATGCCACTGGTGGGGTCACAGCAGCTCTGGGAGGGGGCCCAACAGCCCTGCACCCCCAGGACAGGAGGGCAGTGACCCTCTGGTGTGACCCCAAATTCCCTCCTCCCTCCGTGCCAGCACTGAGACCACCGGCGTGCAGCATCCCATCCCATCCCTGGGGTCCTGCACAGCTCCAGGCTGCTGAGCAGGGGCTGCCCAAAATTGCACATTCAGCCAGGCCTTTAGTTCTGCTCACTGTGGGCTGGGGTTGGGGTGAGCCAGGTCCCCCTCACCTGCCGTTTACAGCCGAGACGTGTGTGCGAGCCAGGGCGAGGAGGTGCAGCCCCACGCCACAGGCTTGGCCCCTCGGCCGGGGGTGCAGACCCCTTTCTTCTGCCACATTCCCCGCATCTGCCCTCCCGCTGCCTCTCCGTGGTGCCGTAGGTAATCCGTAGCTTTTGGAGCTTCACGCTGACTCACTAACACCCGTGGCCGTGGGGCTGGAGCTCTGCTCTGCCCACGCCAGGCAGGTCCCACTGGATTTGTGCCAAATTTCTCCTGAGGGAGCTGGGGGTGCAGGAGCTAGGGCTCAACCCATCCCTCCTCTCTCTTGTAGCCAGCGATGAGCTCAGCCTTAACACAGGAGGGTGAAGGAGGAAAGCCCGGGCACGGTTTACCTGTGGCTTTCGGCTCTGAAGCCAGTGAGGGTTGCATTCGTTTTTTTTTTAATTATTATTCTGTTTTACATTCGCAATTTGAATAAAATCAGTCTGGCTTTAGCAGCTGTGTTGGTGTCTGGGCTGTGTTGAGGGGGCAGTGAGTGGCTCCTGCCCTGTGGGTGCAGGACGGGGCTCCCCATCATACCAGTGTGGTGCTCCTGGGGGAGCATCAGCTCCAACCCAGCAGTGCCCATTCACAGATAGTCCCAGGCACGGTTGTTTTGTCTCACTCACAGTGCTTTATTAGTAATCCTGGTGAACTGTATGGAGTCCTTGCCCTGCCATGGAGCCAAGGGCTGGGACGGCGAGGGGCGGTGGAGCAGAAGGGAACGGGCTTTGTCCCCCGCCCAGCCCGGGGGCGGTGCGGCACGGCCGGAGCTCGCAGCGCGGCCACCGGCACAGCCCTCGCTCCTCATCCAGTGTCCGCTGGTGCGGGGCAGAGCCATCCTCCCGCGGGGCTCGCAGGCTCCCGGTGCCATGCGGGGCCCGCTGCTCTGGGCGGGCTGGCTGCTGGCCACCGGCTGCCTCGTGGGTGCCGCGGGCAGCTGCCGGCACCGCTGCTGCCCCGGCAGGAACAACGCGTGCTGGGCCCCCGGCGCCCGCCGGGCTCACTGCTTCTGCGACTCGTACTGCCAGAGGACGGGAGACTGCTGCCAGGACTACCACGCCACGTGCCGCCGTGCCGGTGAGTGGCGGAGGGGATGGCATTGGCCGGACCGCGGCTGGGGACACCAGCCTGGGCTGTTGTATTGGGTGGCGAGTGTTTGCTCTTACCTGTTAGCCCCGTGCTTTGAGTGGTAACAGGATGTGTCTGGGGACACCGGCTGGGCCGGGTTTGTAGCAACGTCCCAGTTGTCCCCTTTTTCCATGCTGAATGTCTGACTGGCCCCGGTGCAATGAGAGAGCCCGCGGGGGTGGCCTCTGGTGTGCAGCTGATGGGAGCGTTGTCACCGCAAGCCCGAGCGGTCAGTGTGGGACCCAGCAGGACAAGGCTCGGTGTCACCTCTGCTACTGTCCCTTGCACAGGGACAGGGGAGCTGGAGGCTGCACTGAGGCTGCCAAACAGGGTTCGTGGGCTTGGGCGGTGCAGAGCCAGCCTGCCCTGGGGACCCAAACCTGGGCAGGCAGGCGCCGGCCCCCTGGACAATTGCAGCAGTCAGCCCTTCCTAATCTCCGGGGAGATTAGCAGGGTCCCAGCTCAGCACGATGCACACAGGGATAAAGTCGTGCGGAAGCAGCTTACAATGCCCCTATACTGGCAGGAGTCGGGGGAGAGGGGCTGCTGGGGTCGCTCTGGCCCTTGTCCTTCCTCCCCTCTCCCCGTCCCCGGTGCTGCGTCTCCCCTGCTCTTCTCGTGCCGCTGTTCATGACACTGAAACTCTTCTCCCTCTCCTCCATCCCTGGCAGCAGTGGGCTGTGCTGTGGGGCCCTGGGGGCCGTGGAGCGGCTGCAGCTCCCCGTGCGGGGTCGGCAGCAGGGCCCGCAGCCGCCAGGTCACGATCCCGCCCCGGCACGGAGGGGATCCCTGTCCTGACCTCAAGCAGCGCCGCGGCTGCCTGGGGCAGCACCCGACCTGCGGGACGGCCAAAGGTAACGTGGGCTGCCTGCTGCCCTCCTGCGTGGTCGTCCCCATGTGCTGCTGTCCCCGCTGCCCGTCCCGGGGTGTCTTTAATCATCCCCGTGCCCCTCACAGCTGCTCTCCTGCCAGAGGTAGCCAAGATACTCCCCAACTCCTTCAGCCAGGACTTCAGAGATCCCTGGCGAAGAGCTGGGCTGTCACGGCCGGAGGAGCCCTCTGGGTATGTGTGGAGTTGGGGCCCCTCTGTAGCCCCCTCCCCAAAGCTGGGATCCCTCTGCCCCCCCCTGCAGTCATGGCCCCTTTGCAACCCCCAGACCCAGGCCCCTTCTGCTCCCCCCAGCCATTACTCTTCTCCCTGCCCCAAGCCACGGCCCCACTGCACCCCCTTACAAAACCATGGCCCTTTGCATCCCCCTAGAACCATTATCGTTCCCACTCTCCGAACCATGATCCCTTTGCACCCCCTAAATTCATGGCCCCTCTGTGTCCCCCTAGAGCCATTACCCTTCTCACCTCCCCAATCAAGGCCCCCCTGCCCCCTAAACCCACATACCCTTTATACCCTAATCCATCAAAAAAACCACCACAACCTCCACCCTACCTTCCGACCACCATTTTCCCCTTTTCTCCCCCCATTTTGCCCCCTCCCCAGCTCCCCCCTCCCCAGCTACTGCGGCTATTTCCGCCTGACGCAGGTAGGACCCCCGTGCCGTGGGCAAGCTTGGAGCCGCCGGCTGCAGCGGGACAAGCAGGTGTGTGTGGAATGCTGGGGGAATCTGTCCCACCGCCGGCCCCACTGCATTGGACACGGGCTGCAAGGAGCCAGGTAGGTGCTGACTTGTGGCATCCCCACCATGGGATGTCTCCTAAGGAACATCTCTCCCTGCCTCTGAGGCATTCTCCTTCAATATTCTGATTATAACAAATTGGTATATAAACTATCATTATGTTAAAATATGCCACAATATTATAGTATACCATCATGTTATTAAATAAATCAATAATATGTTATAAACCAGTATTATAATATAAAAATTAACATATTTAAATAGAATATAATATCCCTGTTGGAAGGGACATACAATGATCATCTAGTCTGACTGCCTATATTATATATTATCTATATCCTATATTATATATATAATATCCTATATTATATATATAATTTTTATATATATAATGTATATATAATGTATATAACTGTATTTTATTTTTAAAAATTATATTTATTAATGGCACACCCCAGTTCTCACTGATTTTCCCTTCCAGGACATTTTGGGTGGCTGCTTCTGTGGTGGGGTGCCAGGGCTCATGGGTGCAGGAGGGCCTGCAGGAAGGCTGTGTCTGCTCCCCCCCAGCTCTCATCTTCGTGTAGGATCCCCCTGGGAAGGTGAGCTGAGCCTCCCCATGACACCACTCCTTGCTGGGGAGGCAGGGAATGAAATAAAAATGTGTCTTTCATAATTTCACCCTTCTACAGGTTTGCTGCTCACCTTTGGAGCCAACCCCTTGTGTTTTCCATTAAATATTTTGTTGAAGAACAGAAAGACCCTTCTTATAAAGATTAAAAATAAGGGAATTGCTGAAGTGCGGTGATTAGTGGTAGAAGAACAGCATGATGAGGTTATGTCTGGGTGAGATGATGTGGCAGTGACACGGTGTGATGATGTCACCCCCAGCCATGACATCATACTGTGCAATGAGCTGTGACTGGCAGGCAACGTGAAGATGGCAGCAGCATCCTTCCTCTTGTCAGAGCTCACTCACTGCAGGGAATGTCAGGTGAGCCATGCAGAGCAGCTCAGCTGCCTGCTGGGCTTTGCAGAGAGGAATTAAACAGAGACACGCAAAGTCTGCATGTGGGCGATGGTGCTGGTGTCCAGTTCCAGCCACGGGGCTTGGCAGCCCCCACTGGAAGGAATGAGGCTGGATTGGGTGGTGCTGCTGCCTTTCCCCACTCCTCAGCCAGCCCATGACCTTGCTGATGGGGTCCCTGCTCCAGTTTGGGTGGTGGTACCACAGCCCGTGGTGGGAGAAGTGCCATGCCAGGGCTGGATCTTGCCCCACTGCAGCCAGTGTGTGTTGCCTGTTTGCTGCCCCAGGATGTGTTTGGCTGCTGCAGTCCCCTCTCACACCACCCTCCTGGGCAGGGAATTAAGGCTTCAACACTGGGAATGTTCTTGGCCTGTTTATTTGGGATAAAAGCCCAGGTCGGCCATGGACCAAAGTGCTGGTTAAAAAAACAGGTGGTGGGAGTTGAGCACGAGAGGGTGGGAGAGCTCTGGGGTGCGGGTCCCCTCCTGCCAGCCAGAGCTGAGGGCAGGGAAGCCAAGGACATGGCCCAGGGCAATGATGCCCTGGAGTCCTCAGCTGGAGAGTTGGAATACACTGGGAACAAGGTGAATGTGTCCCACACTGTGAGTGGGGTTCCCCTGAGTTACACCACCAAACCTGCAGGCCTGGCTGCTGGTCAGAGAGAGCATCCAGCAAATGAGGGATGTGGCTGCAGGATTTTGTGTCACACTGCTGCAGGTCTGGAGCTGTCAGTCCCAGGCGGTGGTCCCAGCTCTCCTGGTGCATTGTCCTGATTCAGCACAGGAGCCAGCCCATGCTGCACCAGCAGCTCCTGCACCAGCTCCAGCTGCTGCTCCAGCTCCTGAGTGCCACAGCCTAGCCCTGGCATGGCGGTGGCACCTGCCCCCAGCACCTGCAGCACCTGTGCCACAAGCTGGGCCCTCACCAGCAGCACGGCCAGGGCTGTGTGGAGTTTGGCACAGCCCAGTCCCTTCATCCCCCAGTGGGCAACAGTCCCTGCAGAGAGAGCAGGTGAAGGAGCTGAGTGTGATGGGGTCCCCCGGGGCAGAGCTGGCCTGGGGGACAAGGACACTGTGCTTGTCCCAGGCACTCCACACCGTCCATACCTTGGCTCCAGCAGTGTCTGCAGTACTCCAGGTCCCTCAGCACACCGGGGCCTGTGGCTTCCAGCCAGCACAGAGCTGAGGCATGGAGCGGGCTGCCAGTGGGCGCCTTCTCCAGGAGCTGCACCAGGACGGGGAGCAGCTGCTGTGCCAGGACAGCTGGCTCTGCAAAAACGTTGGGTTCGTCCTCCTTGTACAGGCTGGCAGCTCTGGGGGGAAAGCCAAGGTGTGAGTGAAGCTGAGGGCTGTCCCCGTGGTACCCCACACTCCCTGATGCCAGTCTGCAGGGCTCACTTGTTGGCCTTCAGCTCCTCCACGATGCTCCTGAGATCCAAGATGGGGATGTGTTGAAGCAGTGAGTTGAAGGTCTCAGGGTGCTCCCCAAACTCTCCCAGAAGGAGCTGCAGGAGGCTCTGGAGCCCCACATTGTCCTGCACAAAGATGCAGCCATCTCGGAGCGGCTCCCCTGGGTTCTGCCGCAGGAGGCTGGCGAAACCTGAGGCCTCATGCCGGACCTCCCGCTCCTCATCTTGCAGAAGGTGAATGGCCAAATTTATCAGCCTGAGGAAAGGGAAGGGAAGCATACTGCATGCCCCAAAGCATCCCAGCCTGCCCGGAGGGGAAGGAAGGATGAGACTTCTGAGGAATGCTGCTCCAAGGGACTTTTCTCCTGGACTGTGAAAGACACAACCACCACCCAAGAGCCTGCAGCTTGGGAGGGCAGGGGCTGTGCTGGGGATTGAGGGACCTGCCAATGCCACCTACTGCTTATAAGGGACTGGCTGCTTGTATTAAAATGCCACCCACACGTTTTTTTGTAGGCTGTGAGCTCTTGAGCACTAGACATTTTTGAATGAGTGGGGATTTCTTCAATGCCCTTCAGTTTTTGCAGGGGACACCCTTCACAGAGTCCATTAACCTGCAACAGGCTGGGGCTGGGGCTGCAAGGAGCAGTGCTGCTGGGAGCTGGCTGCAAGCACAGCCATCACCAGGGATGGGCTCAGTGACCTACCTCAGAGCCACGGGGATGAGCGAGGGACGGGCAGCACGCAGGGACTGCTGCACCACGACAGCGCCCGCCATCTGTAGGGAGCGGGCAGCCGCCAGCCGCAGCACCTCGGACCCAGAGGAATGGCTGCACTCCTCCAGCACCGCACACCAGCGCTCCACCAGCAGGCCATCCCCGTCCCCAAACCTGCCAGGGGCCAGGGAAGGAGAGGGAATTCAGGCACACCTTCCTGCTCCAGCCAGGGGACCAAAGGCCACCGGCTGTCCTGAGATTGCAGGAGCCAGGTGCAATGCTATGATTTATGGGAGAGAAGTCATGGCTCTGTTTCCAGCAAGGACTAAGGAAGAATCTGCTGGGAGAGTTGGGCAGCCCCCCAGCAACAGCAGGGACCTACCGGTGGGCGATGAGCAGGCTGGCAGCACACAGTACTTGGAAGAGGAGATCAGGGCCAGGACACTCAGCCTCCACCATGTGCAGCAGCATCTCCAGGCATGAGGAGCCCTGGAGCTTACTGGAAGCTTCCTGGGACCATGATGAGGGATCTCTGTAAAGATGCAGCAAAGCCTCAAGGTACAATCTCAGGAACTCTTTGTCCCTTCTCTCTTGCAGCACCAACCGCAAGCTCTCCTGGTTGACAGCGGGAAAGAAGGAACGTGGTTAGTGGTCCCAGCACTGCAGGATGGGGCCAATGCACTGCACCCACCCACCCTCAGCCTAGGGAGCACCAGGCTTCTCAACAATGGGATCTCAGTAGTCCTATCTGTGTGGTGCATTGGGATCCCCCTGCTTTACTTGGTGACTTTTGAGCCCAGTCATACCAGCAATGTCAGCCCAAGAGCATTCTCCAGCTCCTTGCACGTTCCTCCCTCCCCAGCGATCACCCAGCTCAGGATGGCAAGCTTGGTGTCGGGGTTGGGCTGCTGCAGAAGTGAGCAGACGGCAGCAATCTGCTCGCTGTCTGCCAGCCGGGCTGCCTCGCTGCACACGAAGTGGGCCATGGTTTGGTGGAGGACGGCTGAGCCCACCTGCAGAAAACCAGAATTATCTTTCCAGTGCTCAGCCTTGATCAATGGGTCTCCCTGTCCCTGCCCAGGCTCACTGCCAGCCAGGCCATGGCCGTGATTTTCCCAGCAGGAAGTGGTACCTGTGGCTCAGTGCAGCCCGGCTTTCCCCCCTGCGGGAGGCTGCCCAGCTCAGCGCTGATGGTGTCACGGATGTGCTGGGTGAAGCTGGGGCTGAAGGATGTGGGCAGGAGGGCGAGGACCTGGAGGAAGGTGGCACGGACGAGTGGGCAGCGCTGGGCAGGGGTGAGCAGCCAGCCCCGCACCTCCAGCTGCAGAGCCACGGGGCGCAGCGCCTCGGCCGACAGCCTGTGGGGGGACACACGGCCTCATCATGGGGCACAGTGCTGGGCTGGGCACCCTGCTGCGGCCAAAAAGTGCATTTGGCACAGAGTGACCCCAGGCAGGGGGACGGTACGGCAACACTCACCCCCTGGTGTCCACGGCGGAGGTGAGCAGCGCCCACATCTGCAGCAGGTGCCCGTGGACAGCGTTGTGCGAGCGGATCTGCCCCGGTGCTGCAGGGAGCTGCTGGGCCAGCTGCAGGAGGAGCCTGGGGCGCTGGGGTGGGGGCACAACAGGCACCAGGGCCTTGGCAGCCATCGCTCGTATGGCATAGATGGGGCTCTCTGCCAGCCCCAGCAGTGGCCCAAGGAAGGGAGCAGAGGGGCTGTGGAGCAAAAAGGGCACCATGTGGTGATGCTCTGGCTGGAGTAAAATCTCCCAAGAGCCAGGGCCAGCCTTGGCACCATGGGACCCCTTCCCATTGCAGGAGCCCTTGGCTGAGGCAGAGCATCCCCAGTGACCCCGTACCTGCCGGGACTGTCAGCACCAGGCTGCAGCTGAGCCAGGAGGGTGAGGATGGCGTGGAGAGCAGGGTGCAGGCGGGGCCCACCCGATGTGGGTGCTGTGGCCACCTTGAGCTCTCCCAGCAGGACAGCGCCCAGCTTTGGGTGCTGCCCAAGGAACGCCTGCAGGCTCAGCCCCTCTGATGGGCAGCCATCCCTGTGGCTCCATGGCTGCCCCAGCAGCCGGGATGTGAGGGCACCTGCAGGGACAGAGAAGGCAGTGTCAGGTCCCATCCAACCATGCCAACCCCCTGCACTTCACCCCAGACAGGCTCTAAACCCTGGGGGCTGTGGGATCTCTCTCTGCCAGTACTCACTGAAGAGCTGGATGGCCGCGTTCCTCATGGCCCAGCACGGTGAGCCCAGGCCCTGCAGCGCCAGGGCCATCATGGGTGTGGCGTGGCACAGCACGGCCCCGCCCAGCCCTGCCCCTCGGACCAGCGTCTGCAGCACGTGGAGGGCACACACCTGAGGAGAGCACACGGAACTCAGTGCTCAGGATGGGGGCTCACGCTACCATGTCAGGGGAAGGTGTTGGGAAAACACAGGGGAGCCAAGAGACCATCAGCTCTTGGGCTGCTGGGTTGGGCAGCATGGCCAGGGCTGTGGGGTTTTGCTCACTCTCCACACCTCACACTGAGCACCTGGCACAGCTCCCTTCAGGGGACCCAGCACAGACCACCCTGTTCCCAAAGGGGCTCCAGCAGCCAGGAGCGCCACACTCACCTGCGGGAGGTCGAGGGTCTGGTCCCAGTCCTGTGGCAGTGCCGTGGTGGCCAAGGCCAGCAGTGACTGGATGCAGCGGGTCAGCAGTGGCCGTGTCTGCGCCGGGGCCTCCCCGCTGACGATGCAGAGGAACAGCATGGGGAAGCCGGCAGCACGGCGCGTGATCGAGCTGCTCCGGGGCCCGCTCAGCGTTTCCAAGCCCTGACAGGGAAATAAAACCCACCCGAGATGTGGCTGGAAACCTGTCACCTGGTACCTGCAGCTGCCCTGCAGGGAGGGCACCAGCTGCACCAGCCCCACACCAGCATCTCAGCTGCCAGGAGGGTGCTTGCCCCGGGGAGTGGGGACACTGCGAAACGACCCTGGTGCTCCCTGGGGCACACGGGAAACAAGTGGCACAACGAGTACAGTACCTGCTCCAGCACGGCCCGAGGGATGGCCTGCAGCTCCGGATCCAAGTGCCTCAGCAGAACAGCACAGAATTTGGTGAAGCCCATGCTGCAGCCCTCCACTGCCCCCTGGGGCAGAGCAGTGTCAGGACCCTGCACCCCGAAGGCTGCACCTGCCAGGCCCCCACTGCCCCAGAAAACTCTTTGTGAAGGGGAAGTGAGAAGACATGATGGTGCAGGGATGTGATGGGGCCTGGCACTGGGATCCCAGCCGGGGCACTTCCAGCCATCCCCACAGCCTGCCCCAGAGCAGATCCCACCCCACTGCACTCACCCTGCCTCCACCCCAGTATGCCACAGCAGGGACAGGGCTGAAAAGGTGCGTAAGGGCTCATGATTAGCTCTTACCCAGTGCCGGCACCGCAGCAGGATTTCCTGGAACACCCTGGTAGCCATCTGCAGGGTGGGGAGGGGCAGGAGGGGCCCCAATTCGGCAGGCAGTGCTGGGGATAGCAGCAGCTCAGCCAGGCCCCCCAGGAGCAGCCCAATCTCCTGGGAAGAAGAGGAAGGTCAAGCAAGACTGGCAGGGAGCAGGAGAAGCTGGGATGGGTGGCCACAGGGTTGCAAGCTGGCTAGCCTGGCTCTGCCACAGCAGGGGACTATCAGTGAAGCTGGGCTTCACAAGGGCAGGCAGGGTAGGGGCTGCTTCTGGGGAGGCTGATGGTTGCATTCTCCCTGGAAGGGAGTGAGGACATGTGAGAGCACTGAGGTAAGGACAGGAATTCCCCCATGTTCATCCCCAGCAAGGGTGAATGCCCCAAGGTGGGGTGAAGCAGCAGCTGGGGTGGGCTGGATGATAGATGCCATGCTGGGCTGCCCCTCTCCCAGCGCCAGGAGGAGGGGTCCCTACCTTCACTGACACCCAGCAGCACGTCAGGATCAGGCTGTGCTCCTCTGACAGTAGGACTGAGTCCTCTTCCTCTTGGTCCTGGCCCTTCCCCAGCATGATGAGGGAGCCGATGGCATTCCCCATCTCTGCAAACGATGGGGCAGCAGCTGCAGAAGGAAAAGCCTGGTCTGAGCAGGATGGTGTAGGGCAGTGGGGGGGATGCTTCTGGGGTTTGGGAAAACCTGCAGTCCCCTGTCAGAATGCACACAAATAACAATGGCTCCCGCCCTGCCAGGTGCCCCACTCTGGACTGCAGCTGCACTTTACCCACTGCTCTTTCTGAGCCACTGTGGTAAGGGCTCTGCCAGACCCTCCTCTCAGCTGTTTCCATCTGGCAGGTGCCTCATTGCTTCTGGAAGGCTTTTGCCTCTAGTGCTGCGGTTCTCCCATGGAGTTGAGAAAGGGACCCAAAGCCAAGCCCAGCCCCACCATGGTCCCCTGCAAGAGGCACTGAACCCAAAGCAAGTGCATTCTCCTTGGGCTGGAGGGCTGCTGGGTCAGGAATGTCTGTGATGGAAGTGTCAGTGGTTCCCAAGGATGGTTGCCAGGGATGGTTCCCCTGCCACGGGAACACACTCACCTTGCTCATCAGCACTGGGGCCTTGCTGGCTCTGCAGAGCACCCAGGAGAAAGGAGGTGATGTCTCTCACTGTGGTCACGAGGCGGGTGAGGAGCTCCTGCCAGCTCTGCACCAACTCTGCTGCCTGCATGGAGACGGCCACCTCCGGCACCTGGAGCAGGCACCTGCGCAGGGCTGCGATGGCTCCTGCAGAACACCCACCTCTGCTCACCGTGGGGCCAGCACAGCCCTGGCTCTCCTGCCTGAGCTCACGGCTGAAGTGCCTCAGGGGCAGGGGAGCGAACAGGGCCCTGCGTGAGGGGTGTGCTGGGCAGGGGGAGTGGTGAAGTAGGGAAACCGAGGCAAGGATGCCGCTCCAACAAGGAGCTGTGCCTGAGTCCTGCCTGTACGATTCCAGCCTGCTCCAATTCCCAGAGAGCTGCTGCAGGAGCTGCTCCGTGCCCTGCCCTGCCCTCCCTGGCTGGGGCCGTACCGTGCATCGGTGCGGTGGCTGCTGCCCGCAGCAGGTCCTGGCGTGCCACTGTGTACTGGGCTTGCAGCACATGGAGAAGGTGCTGAGCAAAGCACAGCCCTCGGCTGGGCAGTGTCAGGGCTGCCTCAGCCTCCAGGGACAGGCTCTTCATGGTGTCACTGTCGGACCTGGGGTAACAGGCAGATCCTGCTGTGAGTACCAGGGAAATTCCTGCCCATCTTGTGCCATGCAGCTCCTTCCTCCCCCCGGTGCAGACTCCTGAAGCTCAACCCTCCCCAGCTTGCCCCAGCAAGGATATCGCAAATCCCATCCATAAACACAGCCTGGTGGGGCACCAGTGCTGCTGACACACTCCTGGGGAATCCTGAGCCACCACAGAGAGAGGGAAGGGGATGTCAGGAGCTCATACTTCTGCAGGATAGTTTTCATCAGCACAGCTCCAGCTTCAGCCTCCTGCACTCGGGGGCTGCCCAGGCTATCCTGGGCCAGCTGAAAGAGAGCCACGGTGATGGGCTTGGGGAATGTGGCAGGGAAATACTGGACAAGCAGCTCTGAGGCCAAGTCTCTGATCTGCCAGGACAGAGAAGACATAGGGAAAAGTGGGACACAGGAGAATGGGAAGCATGGTGGGCTTCCCCTCTGAGCCTGCTCAAGGCCAAGGCAGGCATCTTTATGACCTCCCCTTGGCTTTATGAGGCTCACCTCATTAGTGCTGTCCTGCAGGCAGCTCAGCAGTGCCAACAACCTGGGCTGGGAGAAGAAGTCCCAGCAGCCACTCTTCCTGGCATAGCTCAGCAGAGTGGCCATGGTCCCTGTGACAGGGACACAGGGCAGTGGGACAGGATTGCCTGGGAGTATCCTCACAGCTGAGGGTGATACTCCAGGCAGGTTGCCTGTACTCACGTGGGGGCTGGCCTTTCTTCCTGTCAGGGCTCCAGGTGTCTGTGCAGGTCTCCAAAACAGCGGCCAGGAGGAGCAGAGCCGTCTTCTTCCTCTGGTAGTTGGAGCCTGGGCTGAGTGAGGCGATGCTGAGCTGCAGCAGCCATTCCACAAAGCCTATGGGCAGAGAGCAGGGCTGTGAGGGGTGCTGGGCACTCATGAATCCTCCAGGGCTGTGGTGGAGGTGCTGGGTGGCCACCTCACCTACTGCTTGGGCGAGCTGCCCGGCTCCCTTGCCAGGGCCGGTGCCTCGTGGCGCCTTCCCCCGCAGCTGGGCCAGCGAGCTGTCCCGCAGCCGGACCAGCGCCTTCCTCACCGCTGCCTGCAGCAGCTGCCGGAACGAGGAGGAGTCGCAGTTGAGGTTGAGGGGCAGGAACTCCCGCAGCAGCTGCACCTCGGTGCCCGAGAGGGGCTGGTTGGTGTTGGGGCTGCAGCAGAGCAGGCCCACTGCTGCCAGCCGGACGCCCTCCTCGCGGGTGCCCAGGCAGTGGGAGAGCCGCTCCAGCACCTCATCCCCCAGCGGCAGGGCCCCTGCCACGCTCTTCTGTGCCTTCAGCAGCGACACCCAAGCCCGGAGTGATGCTGTGTCCTGGCCATCAAACTGGGAGGCCAGCGGTGCCTGGGCGGCCGGGAGCTGCCGCAGGGTCCAGCTGAGGAGGTGGTTGGCAGCGTTGCTCTGCAGGATGGGCAGGGGGGAGCGGAGAGCCTGGGAGAGCAGGGGGAGCCAGCACAGTGCCCACTGCTCTGCCAGGGCCACCTCTGTGCCCCGCTGCCCATCCCGCCACTCGCTGCACTGCTGCCGCACCAGGACCTTGTAGAGCTCGGCAGCAGCGGGACACAGGTGGTTGGTGGAGAGGCAGCTCAGGAGGTGCTGTGGCAGGTCTGGGTAGGCATCCAGCACCTGGGAGAAAGGCAGGTGACCCTCATCTCCCTGTTGGGCTGAAAGCTGCATATGGGGAAAGGACAGAGCTGGGTACAGACCACGCTGCAGTCACCCCTGGCACTGAGCATCTCTGGTACCTCAAGCTGCTTTCAGCCAGCTTTTGGTGGGCACTGACAGACAAAGCTTCCCTTCCCACTGGCACTCCCCAGGCATACACTGCTGTAGCTCACTACCCCAGGCATGCTACCCCTTGGGGGATGCTAAAGTAGCCCCTCTGGGTGGGAAGGCTGCCTGCCCACATGGCTGAGCTGGGTAGAAGGTGACTGGCAGTGGAGGGAGGCTGTACCACCTCCACAGCAGAGAGCTGACACCAGGACCCCCCATCCCCCTGCCTTCCCTACCTGCTGGCTGCCCATGTAGGGGACGATGGCACACAGGGGCGCGTATCTTGCTTTGATCTGCCATGGCATTGAGACCACCCTCTGCAGCATCTGTTGGAAGAAGGGCCTCTCCTCATCCTGGAAGTGCTGGCACTCAAGGTGGTAGATCTCCAGGAGCGATCGGAAGGAGCTGTGGATGAACTCAGATACCCCTTCCACCTGCGGGAGAACAGCAAACAGGAGGGTTAGGGTGGGCTCCCTCTCATGTCTTGCTGTCCCGCAGCAGGCAAAGCACCAGGCCATGGCCCTTCAGAGCCTGTGTGTGACAAATGCCATGACCTCAGCAGTGTGACTGCCCCTGCCCTGGCAGCTGCAGGCAAGGGGGTGTGTGTGGCTGATGGAGCTGAAACAGGCAGGGGTGTGCTATGGGCTGGGGACAGCAGCTGAGCCAGGTGAAGGAAGGGCTGTTCCTGGCTGCTGCATCACAGCCCTCTGGCACTGTGTCCTTACCGGGGTCTCAGCGTTGCTCCACAGCAGCTGGGTGACCTGCTGCAGGAGCTCGGTGTCCTGGGCCAGGATGTGGGTCCCCTTCAGGTGCCAGACAGCAGCCAGGCCCTCCTGCAGGCGCTGCAGCCACAGCGCACAGGCTGCCAAAGCAGAGAGCTCTGCTGCAGCCCTCACCCCAGACCTGCCTGAGCAGAGCCAGCACAGGCTGGGGGTTTAAGGACCCTGTGTGCAGGGGCAGCAGTTCTTCTGTTAGGTACACAAGACCCCCAATAGTGTTAGTGTCCATTGGGCTGGAACAGATAGTAACAGCAGTTTCCAAACCAGCTACCAAGACCCAGAAAAGCATCTTCCCTGGGAGAAGACAAAGCGCATGGGGACTCCACGCATCACGAGCACAGTGAACCTTTCAAACCTCCCCACCATGACAGGGTTGCCCCCTCCTACCTTGGAAGCAGTAGTAGTGGCAGTCCTTCTGCTCGCTGGTCAGGGCACACAGAGCGGGAAAGACCACGTCCAGCAGCAGGCAGGCCTGCAGGAGCACAGCGGCTCAGGGAGCAGGCAGGCACAGGATTTCCAGAGTGAGAAAACCCTGCCATGAGACAGGCAAGGAGAGTGCTGCCTGGTTCTCCTGCTCTTACAGAGCTCACCTCTGCTCCCTGCCTGCAAGTCCTCAGCTGGTGAGGACTCAGGAGAGGCTGGAGGTGTGCAGAGCTGAGGCTGTGCTCTGTGTTCATGCCCTGGGAGCACAGGGTGAACACTGCTTTGCTTGTGGAGGGGCTTTTGGCACCACCTGGCTTCCCAGCCGCCCAGGAGAAAGAAATCCCTGCCTGGATGTCTTTGGAAGAAGCAGGCTCCTGGCTAATTTGCTCTGCTCAGCAGGATGCATGGAGCTGCTGGTGTGGAGGGGTGCAGCCTGACTTCACCCCCCAAGGATCTGAAGGGTCCAGAGGTGGCTGCCAGCCCTCTCTGAGGGCTCTCTCAAGCCCTGTCCGCTGGGTTTGAGCTCTCCTACCTTGTGGGGGAAGCCTTCCAGCTGGCAGCTGAGGATGTCCATCTTGCAGCACGTCAGAAAACCTCTGGTCAGCACCAACTTCTCCAGCCCATCTGGTTCCAGGACAAGGGGTACTTCCACCACCAGCTCCCCAAACTTCAGCTCCCCAGCACCTGGTGGGAAACGGCTGCGTAGGATGGAAGGAAGGCGGCAAACCCAAATGCTGCTCTGAGAGCAACTGCCATGGCTCATTCCAGTGTCCATGGAAAGCGGCCAGAGGGAGCTGCAGCTCCCAGACACAGCAGCAGAGTCCAGCTTGGCACCAGCCTCTGTCCCCCCACACCCAAACACATCTGTCACCCTTTGCCAGAGGCTGCCCCCAGCTCAGGATGGAGCACTCACCTCGGCTGGGGAGCTGGAACAGGCTGAGCACAGCACTGGCCCCACGCTGGGGCTGGGGGGCCGTGTTCACCAGCATGCTCAGGGCTGTGCCCGCCAGCAGCCTCGTGTCCTTGTTCGGGGCCTGGACTCGCAGGGAGGCAAAGGCACAGCTCAAAACGCCATTTAAACCCCAACCCCATTTAACCACCCCAAGCAGCTACATGGGGTCTCTCAGACATGCCAGACACTGGGCTGTCTCTGCAGGCTTCCCGTGGGGAGGGGAATGGGGAAAGCACCCAAGGACAGCACTGCTCTGCTCCTTGGGACAGGCAGCTCCATCCCTCCCAGGGCTGTACGCACCTTCCCCCAAGCCACCTCCAGCAGCAGTCCCAGGAGGCTCTGCAGGGCCTCACTCTTCCCGGATGTGCTCCACACCAGGGGAGCCACGTCCTTTGGCAGCACCTGGAAGATCTGGAGGCAGGCCTGGAGGAGCAGGAGGTGCCCAGGGATGACTATCAGTATTCCTTACCTCTGAAAAAGCAGCAATAACCCAGGAATGGCCATTCAAAGCAGCTCAACGTGTTACATCCGTCCTGGACATTGCTGCCAGTGCCTGGCCAATCCTTCCAGGGACTGATCCTTGCCCCACTCCCAAATTTGGCTCTTACCTTGATGACCAGGTAGCCCCACGTGCTGCCGGGTGCGGGCTGGCTCTGCAGCACCCGGCGCAGGGTGGTGGCCAGGCGCTGCAGCAGCGGGGCCAGGTTCTGCCGCCAGTGCTGCCGGCCCAGGCTGCTCTCCTCCAGGAACATGGACACTGCGGGCAAGGGGACAGCGTCAGCCCCCAGCCCCCCTGCAGCCAGCCCTGCCCCCAGTTCAGCCAAGGGCTGTGCTGTTGGTAAGTGAGGTGAGAATGGGGCTGGGATGCAGGGGATGCTTTGGCTTGTCTGGTTTCCAGCTGTGGATGGGCAGAGCACTGGATGCTGCTGGGACCTCTGTAGAGATCACACGGATCTGGCTGATCCCTGCTCCCCTTCCCATGAGCACAGAGGACCCAGTTTGTCTGAGCAGGGAGTGTCCTGTGCAATGGTGGTATGGGCTGGGAGAAGCCCTTGGAAGGGAAGAAACAGAGACTGACCTGACTGAAGGTCCCCAGGAGACAGCACCTGTGGGGACAGAATGACAGTTTGTCCTGTGTGATGACATGCTGGGGCTCAGTGCCTCAGACAGGAGGGTCCTGCCAGCGCCAGGAGCTACCCCAGGGATGAGCAAAGGGCTGGCGTGACGGGCAGCCACATTGCCAGCTGCAGCCAAGGGCAAATCCCCATAATGGTGGGAAGAGAAGGACTGCAGACAGCCCAAACCAGGACATCCCTGTCACACATGGTCTCCAGCTAAGTCCATGTGTCACTGCAGAGGCAGGGCTCACTCACCTCTCCCTGCGGTGCCAGACCAGCCAGCAGCATGCCCACCTCCTGGGCCAGCAGGGCTTCCTTCCCCACGGCCAGCTGGGTCACCATCTGTGGAGGGACAGCCCAAGTCAGCCGCTCTGTCCAGACCCCAGGAGATACCAGCTGCCGAGTGCTACTGGGTGAGCCTGTGGCACCTCTGAGCCCCTCTGCCGGTAAGGATGCTGGAAAGCTCCAGAGCTGTGCCAGGAGTGGGCAATGGCAGCCCAGCAAATTGCCTTTACAGACCTGTTCCAGTTTCTGGAAGGAGCTCGAGCTGCTGGTTGCCTCCATCTGGAAAGCCAGGACACAGCGGAGCAGGGGCCGTGCCTCTGCCTCACCCAGCGCCTGCAGACCCTCGCTCAGCACCCGAGTCAGCTGCAGAGCCTCCTCCAGGTGCTTCTCTTTGCATCTCTTGGCAGTACTCCTGGAACAGGACAAGGATGCGGGTGAGAATACCCTGTGAAGTTTGGAGTGGGAGAATACCCCGACTCGGTGGGGTCTGGGATTGGGGTGCCCCAGTTTGATTTGGATTGGGGCAGGGGTGCTTCAGCCTGGTAGATGTTGGAGTTGGAGTGCCCCAGCTTGCGAGGCTCCTCTCTCCCAGCTGCACTCAGCATTGCAGTGGAGCGAGGAAGGAGGGACGGGAGCGGGAGGGAACGACAGGAAATCCTCAAAGCTCAGCGAATGCAAGCCCTTGACGGGTCAGAAGGGCTCGAAAATCCTAAAACCTGCAGCCCTGCTGCTGCAGGGCAGGCTGCAAGGGAATGGGAGCGCGCGAGGGTGGCTCGAACCCCTTGCTGGGTCTCGATCTTCTCACACTCCTTCCCTTCTTCCCTCCTTCCCGACCGGCGCCCGGGGGATGCCCGGGGGACCCGCGCCCGGGGGA
>VZTX01004428.1:627285-640939 GCA_013400915.1 Pardalotus punctatus | reverse complement strand
CGGGCGGGGCGGGGCGGGGCTTGCCGTGCCATTGGGTATAAATCACGTGCGTGGGCGGGATGCCGCTGTCAGTACGCAGCGCGGTCGGGACGGTTGGACCGCGGTGAGGCTCCGCAATCCCGGAGCGCCGGTGCGGACCAGGGCTCCGGGTGGGCGCTGTCCCGGGGCGGTGGCGCCGGCCTGGCCCGGCCCAATGGGTGCCCAGCGGGGGCGGCCCTGACTCGCGTGCGCCGCCTTGCGGCGGAGTAGCGCAGCGGCGGCACCCGAAGCTGGTGCGGGGCCCGCAGGGATGGCCAGGGCGTCGGCTGCTGCTCGGGTGGGAAGCTCACTGCAGTGTGAGGGGGCCGGGATGCGGCTCCGCCTGGGCCCGGAGGTTAAAATAATGTGAAATTAAAGGCAATAAAGTTGTTTCACTTTATTATTACTTTTTTTCTACCGTTACTTTCTACTGCTGTTTTATCGTGTTTACTTTGGTGTTCTAGTTGTGAATACATTATGTTACGGCATTATTGTATTTTTGTTATGTATTTTTTATTCTATTACTTGATACGTGAACCTTATTAAATAAAGCTTGTAAGGCTGAAACACCAATTGTGTTCACCAATATGCAGCCCCTGGGGCTGGAGCCAGCCCCAAAGTGATGTGAAGTTGAAATAAATCCCATGGGGAAGGGGCTGCTTTGGGGCCACCAGCCCCCATAGTGGTACCAAGCACAAACCAGGAGTGCAGATCTCAGGGCCATTGATAACAAGCCCCAGGGTCCCTTTTGGGGTGGGAAACCTGGGGTTTACTAGCCACTCCCAGGTGCTGATGCAGGCTAGAAGAGGCTGTGGGCAGGTGCAGGGATAAGGCCCAGAGTGGGTGAGGGGGTGAGATGTGTGGTGGGGGTTTGGGTCTCTGCCACAGAAGTGGGAGCCCCCTTACGGATAGGTGTAACAGCTTAGAGAGATACTGAAGTGATGACAGTGACTGATTTGTGGCCTTGTCAACAGCCCCGAGGTGCAGCAAGAACCAGGAGCAACTTTTTAGCTGGAGGCAGTAGGAAGCAGAGGAGCTGGAGCTGAGGCAGCAGAGCTGGCAGAGACACAAAAATGGTAGGGCTGAGCATAAAACCATTCTAGGGCTGGGATAAAGACGGTTGGCTGGGAGCTGCAATATGGTGAGCTGGAGCTGTAAAGAAGATCCTTCACTGACAGCCAGGCTGGAGCTGGAGCCAGGCACCTCTTCACCTGCAGAGCTGGAGCAGAAAGAGCAGAGCTGGTGCTGAAATAAAGCTTGTGGGACTGGAGCTGAAATCACTGGGGCTGGGATAGGGACTGTGGGGCTGGAGTTGAAATACTGCAAGGCTGGAGTTGAAATAAAATTTGTGGGACTGGATATAAAATCACTGGGGCTGGGACAGGGACTGTGGGGTGGGAATATGGACAGAAGGGCTGGAGCTGAAATCACTGTTGTGCTGGGCTAGTGGCTATGGGTCTGGGATTGCCACTGTTGGGTGGAAGGAGGAATGTTGCAGAGCTGGAGCTGTAATGGGGCATCTGCCCTGCTGAGCAGGTGCAGCTTCACCTGGCAGTGGTGGGAAGGTGCAGAGCTGGCGGTGAAATAAAGCTTGTGGGACTGGAGCTGAAATCACTCGGCCTGGGATAGCAACTCCGGAGCTGGAATTGCAACTGTAGCATTGAAGCAGAAGTGTTGCAGAGCTGCTGGAGCCAAACTGAAGATCCTGCCCTGAGAAGCTGGAGCAGATTCAGCTGATGGCTGTGGGAAGATGTAGAGGTGGAATAAACATTACAGAGCTGGCAGTGAAATAAAGCTTGTGGGACTGGAGCTGAAATCACAGTGGGGCTGGGATAGAGATGTGGGGCTGCAGTTGAAACGCTGCAGAATTGGTTTTGAAATAAAGCTTGTGGGACTGGAGCTGAAATCACAGTGGGGCTGGGATAGAGATGTGGGGCTGCAGTTGAAACGCTGCAGAATTGGTTTTGAAATAAAGCTTGTGGGACAGGAGATGAAATCACTCACTGGGACTGGGATAGCAGCTTTGGGAGTTGAATAGTGACTGTGTGGTGGAAATATGGGCAGAAGGGCTGGAGCTGAAATCACAAAGATTACGATGGCTGGGATGATAAAGTGTGGATTTGGCATGGGGCGTACAGGGCTGGGATAGCAACTGTGGGGCTGGAGCTGAAATGATACAGAGCTGGAGCTGAAATGAAGATCCTGCCTGGAGAACCTGGAGCAGCTTTGAGCGGTGGCTGTGGGAAGATGTGGAACTGGAGCTGAAACGGCAGAGCTGGCAGTGCAATAAAGCTTGTGGGACTGGAGCTGAAATCACTGTGGGGATGGAGCTGAAATATGAGAGCTGGTGCTGAAATACAGCTTGTGGGAGTGGAGGTTGAATCACTGGGGATGGGATACGGACTGTGGAGTTGGAATATGGACAGAAGGGCTGAAGCTGAAGTCAATGTCTCCCTGGGCTAGTGTTTGTGGGTCTGGGATAGCTACTGTTGGGTGTGAGGCGGAACATTGCGGAGCTGGAGCCATAATGGGGAATCTGCCCTGCCAAGCAGGTGCAGCTTCACCTGGCAGCGGTGGGAAGATGCAGAGCTGGAGCAGAAAGAGCAGAGCTGGCGGTGAAATAAAGCTTGTGGGACTGGAGGTGAAATATGAGAGAGCTGGTGTTGAAATAAAGCTTGTGGTAGTGGAGTTTGAATCACGGGGGCTGGGATAGGGACTGTGGGACTTAAGCAGGAATGCTGCAGAGCTGGAGCTGAAATAAAGCCTGTGCCACTGGTGCTGGAATCGCTTGGGCTGGGATGGCAAGGTAGGGCTGGGATGTTGACTTTGTGGCAGGAATCTGGACAGATGCCTGGAGTTGGGATGGGTCTTACAGGGCTGGGATAGCAACTGTGGGGCTGGAGCTGAAATGATACAGAGCTGGAGCTGAAATGAAGATCCTGCCTGGAGAACCTGGAGCAGCTTTGAGTGGTGGCTGTGGGAAGATGTGGAGTTGGAATTGAAATGCTGCAGATCTGGCAGTGCAATAAAGCTTGTGGGACTGGAGCTGAAATCACTGTGGGTTTGAGACTGTGGGACTGGGATAGTGACAGTGGGACAGGAATACGGACAGAAGGGATGGAGGTGAAATTACGGTAGGACTGCACTAGGGACTGGATCTGGGATAGCTTCTGTAGGGATGGAGCTGAAATGTTGCAGAGCTGGATCCAAAAGGAAGATCCTGTCCTGAGAATGAGGAGCAGCTCGGACTGGCAGTGTTGGGAAGATGCAGAGCTGGAGTGGAAATGGCAAAACATGCAGTGAAATAAAGCTTGTGGGACTGGAGCTGAAATCACTGTGGGGCTGGGGGAAAGGCTCTGGAGCTGGGATAGGTGTGCAAGGGAAGGGGAAACAAGGCAAGGGAGGTGCTGCTGAGGCAGGACATGGGAAGGTTAGGCAAGGCAGGGTAAGGCAAGGAGGGGTAGGCAAGGAAAGGGAGGGGAAGGCAAGGGAAATTTAGGCAAGGCAAGGAACAGGCAGGGGAGGCCAGGAAAACACAGAAAGGGTTAGGCAAGGAAAGGCAATTCAAGGGAGGGCTGAGAAGTGTAAGACATTGCTTAGAAAGGCAGAGTCTTTATTTTTTGAGTGCAGAGGGTGGTGTAGCTTGCTGTAGTCTTTAACGTCAGGACCAGTTGTCTTCAGGACACCCAGCCCCAGAGCTGGCAGGAGGAGTTGAGTGGAGCCCCTGTAATCCATAGGGTGGGTATTGACCTGCTCTGCCTGCTGGGGTCTCACGAGTCCCTGCGCCCTGATCGGATCCACCCCAGAGTCATGTGGGAACCAGCGAGAGAACTCGCCAAACCACAAGTGTAAGATGAATATAGGAATATATTCCGTTTACGTGGAAAGAAAATCCAGGCTCCCCTTGCTATTTGCTGTTTTGCTATAGATAGTACTGAAAAATATCAGTACATATGGAAATTCAGTTATTAATGAGACTTTAATCTTATAGCCTACCTTGTAAAAATGGGTTTATTACAAATTTAAAGGCAAACACTAAAATGAGAACTAAAAGATTATCTTGAATAAACTGACCAGAAGTCTAAGGTTCAGTTTTTGGAGTATAATGTCATTGCCTGTTACACCAGCATAACAAAAGGGTGTGAACAGTTTGAATTTCAGCATCCATGCCTAGTGCTTGATGTAAAATCTGTACTAACGGATCTAGACATTGTCCCATTGCAAGGAGACATGAGAAACTTTGCTGATATCTCACAGTTGTATGGTCTCTACCAGAACACCCAAAGGCAAGGCATACACTGGCTTAAAACTACTAGTGACAAAAAATCATGTTTCTGCTTAATGAAGAAAATAATATATGACTCATCCAGAATAATGGGAATATATTACAAATTCCAAAGCAAGACTTAATGCATCTCTGATCTCCAGATAATTATTTTTAATTAAAGCAAGTAAAGTGAGAGCAAATAGAGCTATAAGGGATAATTATTGAATGAGAAATATGCCAGTCAGATATTTCTGAGCACATTGATATGGGGATAAATTTGCCACATTATGTTGCCTTTTATAAGATGTTAAAAAGGACCTTACCAGCACACATACAGACTCTAAAAAAGGCCTTGAGAACTTTAAGTTCTTCCCAAATTACATTAATAATAGGAGTTTCTCAAATACACTGAACAGCAAATAGACCTATTAATCTCAGGGGCTGACAGCACACATTTCACCCAAGATTTAACAGTGAGAGAGAAAGGGCCACCTGGACTTGTTGTTCTAAGTGACCTTGCTGCTACTCTGCACTTAGCTGTGGGCAAAGGTAGTTTCCTTGAAATGCAGGGCTTTTTAAAAAAAAATGCCTCCAGTTTTTTTAATAAGAGATCGCATAATAACCAATTAGATAAAGCAGCCCAGCTTTAGGCACATCACATTACTGTTCTTCTCAGAACAACACCAAGCTCATCATGAGGTGGTTAAATGAGAAGTGGGGGCCACTTGGCACCTTCCAAGTCAGAGGGGTTCCATAAATGGGCTCTCCTATGGCAGGCAAAGGGATCCAGCAGAGTTAAATTAACACAACCCTGAGCCATTGTAATCACACTCATCCCAGTCATGCTGCCCTTTTCCCCAGAGAGGAAAACACCATTTCTGCTGCTGTTGCTGTCAGCACCGAGCAACCTATGACATGTCCACGAACAGGACAGATTTCAGCTCATCTGGAGTTGCTTTTAATTAGTTTGTTGTACTAGTTTCAGCTTTTTGAACATCTCCCTATGCTTTAAGTACAAGCAGTATATTAACGGGGGTACAAGAGGGTCAAGTAGTGTTAAGCTCTACAAAATGAAACAGCAATTCATTCAGAGTAGCCAGAACTTGCCTTGGTCTGCTTCAAATACCCTACTCACAAATACTGTGTTAACACTCACTCTAAAGCACTGCTAGGATTTCAAACGTGATTCTGTATCACAGTTAAATAATGTTTTGCTGTGTCATAGCCAGTCTCAGGCAGTAGCACTTTCAGCAAGCCTTCTCTTTAAAACAAGTAGTTTGTTCTTGCCAAACCCCACCGCAGTGAATCTCGCTGCTCTGATGTGCAGACTTCCAATTTCTAGCTGGTTCACACTTGTCAACTTTTGGGCCAGCATTTTCCTCTAAATTCTCTTACATTCCCCTCTACCCTTAAAGAATGTCTGTCTTTTGCCAAAACAAACCAACTTCTTTTTCTTCCTTTTTTAAACAGGACAGTTTGCTTGCTCCCGAAAATCTCGTGAACTCTGTTTCATGCTTTATTCATCATCACTTAGCATGAGTGTTTGGAACTTACACAGTATCCCAGATTAGATCAGTAATTTTCTGGTAATGTTCAGCTGTAACTCACCTGCTGCTTAAACAGTAGCAATAAATTAATACAGGATATTTCCCAGAGTTGGTTCCAGCTATAGGCTGAGTAGGAATAAATTAAGACTCAACTCGCATCCTGTATTGTAACTTTTTTAAGTTAATTACTAATATCGTAATAGCAGAACACTACACTCCGTTTCTCTCTGAGGTAAAGAAGACACATTTCAGAATTATTCCTATGCATCAATGACATTGCTGTTATGAGACTTCCAACTGATGGGGACGTTTTGTTCTCAGTACCAGCTGTGGGAATTACTGAAGACAAGAGCAGAATCTGTCCAGATGAACCTGTCTTGTGTTTTTGCATATTTGAAAGTTTTTACTTTTACTAAGGAAATTTAAAGCAATTCATTAAATTAGTTGCA
The DNA here is from genome assembly GCA_013400915.1 of Pardalotus punctatus. NCBI lineage: Eukaryota > Metazoa > Chordata > Aves > Passeriformes > Pardalotidae > Pardalotus > Pardalotus punctatus. Next base: position 634,658 of record VZTX01004428.1, on the reverse strand, counting down.
CCATGAAACAAGCCAATTATTTAATAAATACTTAGGACTAGAACTGATTGGGGCACATTTAAAAAAAAAAAAAGGAACGGCAGTGGGAATATGTTGTTCAGCTGATGCCAAAATATTTCAGAGGTGTTATCTGTTCTTTTACTGGAAACATGTTTTGACAAAAAAAAAAAAAAAAGAAAAAAGAAAAAAAAATTGCAGTGCATGTGCCAGCATCCCCCCAAACTCAAATTTCCTTGGAGTGACCGCAATGGGACTAAACAAGGGAGTCTAATCTAATCTAATCTAATCTAATCTAATCTAATCTAATCTAATCTAACAAAAAAAGTGCTGCTCCTTACCTAAAGCTAAGGAATTAAAAGAGCAATCTAACATTTTCCTGCATTTGCTCTGGTTTGTAAAGTAAAAGCAACAGCTGCATGAAGCTGTTTAAAATGAAAGGCCTCTTGCCTGTGTGGTGAATTATGCAATGCATACAGGGCTTGTCTCAGAATTAAAATGTGGTTTGAGGGTCAAAGTGAATAGAACATAAAATATAGGCACTTTAATGAATCAGTGCAACAATACAGTTTAACTTTATTCAAGGCACAGTGCATGAGACTGCTTTCTAAATTTCAATTTTTACTGGCTTCAAAAAGAGAAAATCACTGCAAATACAAAGACTGCTGTTCTCGTACTAATGTGGAAACTGTGCTATTTTGGCTTTATGTAAAATAAGTGTAATTGTGCTCCTGTATACCTGCTACAGATTCTCTTTAAATGGAAATGTCAGAGAAGAGTTCACAGATGAAGCAGGAGTAGCAACATTTCCAAGCCCTAATGTGTTTGTAGAGGGCATAGGAATAATTTCTCTAGAACACAATAAAAGCCCCTGAAGGTTAAATTAACAGAGGAGTTTGAGTGACTCACACACCGGGAATAATCTGAAATGTGGCTTCTGTCTTAATTGTCACAAATGCAGAAGCAGGTTTATTTCTGTCTGTAATTGTTGCATTTTCTGTACAAACATCGAAGCTCCATATGTTGCCATTTGGAAAATGTAGTTTTCTTGCCTCATTGTTATCAGTCAAACAATGTACCTTGTTGGTTTAAACCAATTATATACAGAAATGTTTCCTGGATAAATGTTTACATTTGTAAATTTAAGTTTTCCTTTCACAAACTGTTGCCTTTATAAGCTGAAAATTCACTTTCCAAAGCATTGATTCTAATAAAGCTCAATACTTCAAGTAGTCACCAAATGCAAACAAATAGAAATTAAGCACAACCAATGTGTGTCTGTGCTTTTTACAGACACGATTTTTTTCTGCAATATTTTGTAAGGTCTAAGAAGGAATGACAAAAGAAATAGCCTAAGGTACAGTATTTATCCCAATATTAAATTCAGCAGCTTCAAGAGCATATGCTGATTCCAGAAAATGCAGAGGCACACATTCCAAAGTATAAAAATACAAGATTTAAAAACCTTCAAAAGATTAGTTAATGATCAGATTTTGGCCTCACTTGGAGATTGCACCCTAGGTTAAAAGTGAAAGCACCAGGTTAGCCAGGGCTAATACAACACTACCAGAGCTGCCCCAAAACAGCTGTTCCTAATTCTCCTCGGTTGGCATTTTGGAAAATCACCTGAGTAGAACACAATTAAGCCTTAGGATGCTCCTATTCCTCACTCCCCAACCAAGCCACCTGTCCCATCCTACTCTACTGTTTATTGTTCCTATAATTTTTATATTGTTAATTTTATATGTTTTGCTGTTGATTTTCTGCTCCTGGGATGGAGTTGGAGGGGAGGAGCTTGGGAAGCTGAGGAAGAGGGGAGGCAGCTGGAGGTGGGGGGAGCAGAGAGCCCAGAGCTGCCCATCCACAGGGCCAGACTGGAGTGGAGGGGCACTGGGGAAGGGTCAGTCCCAGAAAATGAGATGAGAGCTGCTTGGGAGCAGCTGGGCATCAGGGTGGCTGGGAGGCCCTTGGTGAAATGATAAATTAACTGATAAAGGGTGTGGGGAGAAGCCTGGGCTCTTGGAGCCCTTTGGTGAGGTTCGAGGCCAGTTCTGAGGAGATGGAGACTCTGGGATTTGCTGCTGCTCTGAGCTGCTTCCAGAACTGTCTCACAGGCGTGTGTAAGTGATGTAAACTAATTAATCTTATTTACCAGTGAAATGACGTGGATAAATAAATCCAACAATAGCGTTAGGCACGTCTGTGTTTATTTTAACGTCATCTAAATATTGTTAGTCTAAGAGTTGTTGCTGCTAATTATTTTGTATCACATCTGTGAAAGGAAACACGGTGTAGAAATTCTTATGCCTGAGGTTTTGACAGAGCAGGTTATGGAGGCTGCAGAGAAAGGGCTTCCTTCCAGCCACACTGGTTCTGCTGATGCCCTCTGGTACTTTTGGATCACAGGCTGGGGTGGAAGTGCTGTGTCCTGTATCAAATGGTGTTGAAAAAACTTTTCCCTGCAGAGCTCTCCTTGCTTTCTGCCTTTTAATTACAGAAAAAAGCATTCTCTTCCTCATGGCTGGTTGATTTTCAAGTTTGCTCCGTTTTGCTTGGTTTTTTCTTACAAGTCAGGAGGGAACTTTCTAAGTGGTGACTTGCATTGGTACTTGCCATGTTATCCTCCTTAAGTCTGCAGAAATTGTGCATTTCTTTAATTGTCGAACTCATTTGCCTGCAACTGAGAAAATAACTGTGACTACACATCTATTAGAAACAAAACTTTTAATTGAAACAACCAGGCATCACCCATGAAACCTGGGCCACAACGAGAACCTGTGTTCTGAGGTAAATGTGTTTGCAGGTGCTCTCTGTGGCACTGTTTGTGTGTGCATGTGCAGGTCATGCTAAGTGTCCTTTGTTGGTGGGGCTGATGATGGAATTCCGACTGCACTGTTGTGTTTTGAATAGTAACATGCTTTTGGGATAGGACTTGCTGAAACAATATTTAAATATTAAATGTACCCAATTTCAGATTAAAAAAGCTGTATGTGTTATGTGTGTGTTTGAACAACAGCACAAATATACGAAGGATTTCTCTAGAAAAGGAACCACGTGCCTGTGCACTCAGGTACCCTTCTAGCCTTGTTAAATGGACCACAAAAAGCAGGTGTCCTGCTTGTCATACACTACTATTTATTTATTTATTTATTTAGTGACTGAAAGCTCTACACGTTGGGATTTCATTGGGAAGCTAAGAAGCTGCATGCAATGATTAAAAAACCAAAACTGTTTCATGAGCTATAAGAATACAGAAAAATTTAAAAGATAGGAGGCCAGGTACCAGTTTGCATTTTGAGCTGTGACTGTTCAGCTTATTTTAGTGTTTTGGGGATTTGTTTTTTATTTTGATAATACCTTGTCTCTCTTATTTCAAGTAACCTTCTTGCACTGCTAGAGGAAATAGACTTGACTGATACCTGACTTCAGCATCACCTTTTGAATCCTATAATCTTCTTCAATTACTCCTACTGTGTCAGGTTGTGAGTGGAGCTTGTCTGGCACTGGTATTGTGAGAAAAACCAAAACAACAACAAATCCCCTCCGTGTTTTTTTCTCAGCAGCATTGTTGCTTTTTGTTTTCCTCCTCCACAAAGTGCATCATGAGGTGCAGGAAGGGTGCTGACAGTCCTTGTGAGAGCCCCAGAATGTGGGTGCTGTCACACCCACCCTATGGATGGACTTGATGTGCTTTTGACGAAATTTGCTCCTATATAGGCAAATATCTCAGTGAGTGTTTCTAACTCAGTTGACCGCAAGGTGGGGGTTTCACACGTCAGGACAAAGTTTTGCTCCCTGAAGCATCCTGGTCACTTTTTTGTTGTTCCGTGTGCATTTGTGGGCTGCTACACCAGCCTTAGCTGTGCTCTCTTGACTTGTGTCTTTGTCAGGACTATCAAGTGAAGCTCCTTACTCCCCTGGTGCCTTCCCAGGCTGCAGGGAGAAGCTGCCTTTTTCCATCAGAGCCTGCCTCTTTCCCAGGCTGAGTAATGTTCCAAGGCATCCCTCAAATTTGCTGTTAATGCTGTTAACACAATGAATATTTCATACCAAGATGAACACGGCTTCTGAGTCTAAAAGATCATGTAGTATCAAATTTTAAATTAGGAAATGAAATACATTTGAATTATTTTGAAGAAGGCTCTGATTAACAGCCATTAGCATTAAACTTGGCGTTTTATTAAAAACACGTGACATTCTTGGGAAGAAGTCTGTGTCTTCCTAGAAGTACTTTTCTGTATACATTTGTCCTCTCCTTTATGCAGTGACAGGCTGAGGCGCCTCACAGACACTTTTATGAGTGTCTGCACAGTTTTCCCAGAACCAGGATGACAAACCAGCCTCTCCCAGTGACTGTTTCACCTGATGCAGGCAGAGCTGGCTGTGAAATACTTGAATTTTGTGATTCTGTGGTGAGCTTTGCCAAGGCTGTATGTAATGTATGAGGCACTCTCTGAATCCTATCCCTGTGCAGCTCGTACTTTTCCTGCTTTTGGGAAATAGAATTAAGTTTAGAGTAACTCATTGCCTCTGCACGCGCCCTGTTTGGTAACTCTGGCCAGGGAAATGGTGTGCAGCACATCCTGAACCTTCCCGTCCTGTTCCTGGACCCCAGTGAGGCAACACGGACTGGGATCAACACTTAAAAACACCTGTGCCACAGTTAAATTTAAGATTTATATTTTATGTTTACAAATACACCTTTTAAGGTAATGATCTGTAAAGGTATATGTGCCTTTGGGAAGGTACAGACAGGAAAATTAACATTCAGTAAAGGGAAAAATAATCAGCAATCTTTTGTTGCCAGGTTTACCCACATAGTGATTGTAAAATTTTATTTATGTGTTTTTAAGAAGTTGACAAATACACTCCTTGGGTGAACAAAAAGTAATGAAACCTATTCCAGAGATATACACTGAAATGTTGCCTGGTTTTGCTAGTGGTGAGATAACCAAGCATTGAAACTAGAGGCAGGAAAGTAAATATTTCATATTCTAAGACATTGGGTGTCAAATAGATAAATGAAAATTCAAATTAAACCTGTTGGCAGTGTTTCAACTTCAGAAAGTCCACATACAATAGTAAGGTGTTGTTATTACTTTGGTTTTCTGCATGTAAAGTAACATCCTTTGGAAAGCAACTCGATATTCACATGGCTGGTTAATAGTTGGGACAATTAAATGGGAATTGGCCTAATAAGTGTTGGTGGAGGATGGGTGGTGAAAACTATTCTCCAAGTACATTTTCTTGTGCAATAAAATAAATCTCTGTAAAAGAACGGGTCGGGCTTGTTGAATAGTCTTTAAAAGCAGTGCATTTTTAGGAATTATCTCCCCAAACCAAAACACTTTCCTTTCGGATACAATGTAGGTGTGAAAGCGAGGTTGAATCTTTAAGTTGAAATCTTTATATTCTCATGAAGACCTCTGTGTGGTATACAAATATAGCATATAGTATTTGATTGAACGATAATGATAATAATAGTAAACCAGATTAGGCAGAAAATTCCTCAAAATGAAAGAACTGACTGAAATGTTATTGCACAAATACTTTATTTAAAGATTACAATCATTATTTTTCTGTTATAAGTTTTACAGATAGAGTTTATTACAGTACAGTCTCCTGCGCTGCCAAACAAAAAGATGTGAGTTTAATGCATTCTCAGGAACAGCACTTCTGTGCATCTTGATTTAGGAGGAGAAACTCATCTGTTTCCATGAATTATGGGTCTTTGAGTTGCTTCTTTTAAAATCTGGCTGCAAATAGAGCTGGCAGTTATTGAGGCCAGAGTGTAGCTCCTGCTCGCTGGTGATAAGAGGTGCCTGGCAGCAGAGGCATCTGATAGAGGGAGGACAGGCTGAATGTCAGCGCCGGAATGTGAGCAATGGGAGCAAGTCATTGAAGGCAATGGTTTGCAGAAATTTCACTTGGGTGCTTCCAGTGTGGTTCATTTTCTGCCATCTGCTCCAAGACATCAAAACAATAAGATGAAACATGCAATTATCTGCACACGTCGTTTGCATAATGAGGATGGAGATGTAAGTTGTGCTGCCTGACTGTTCAGCCTGGGCCAAAACACGCTGTTTAACTTGTCAGTGACCAGGTCACACGATGTTAGCACGCGGCTGAGATATAAATCAAACCCAGAAACCCGGAGCTAAGGGTGAAGAGCTCAAGAGGGACAATTTCAAACATGCTACATTTAGTTTGTTTTGGGTTGATCCAATAATCCACTGTGTAACAGCTTAATTTCCCATGCTTTAGAAAAGTCGAGAACCTGTAAAACACGCACGGTGAGCCTGTGAGAGCAAGCTGACACTGTTTACAGGAGCTCCCAGGGAGGCTGGCCAAGAGCAGAGGTTTTGTCAGCAAGCCCATGCCGTAGCACCAGAAAGCAAAGCTCTGGGGGAAGCGAAATCTTGTTCCTCAGGGTACTGGGGGCTGGAGTGTCGGAGGTGTCAGCCTGGAAACATCCTTCCTCGTGCCTCAGGGAGCCTGCAGTCACAGTCACTAGGTGTTTTGATTTGAATTGCTTGCTCGTTCACTTGCTTGAAGAAGAAAAAATCCAAGAGAACTTTATCCTTAGTGGTTGTCTAAAAAAAAAATCGCTTGAATACCCACGGTTGCAGTTGTGGATATAGGCAGGTGGAGAAGGGATGTTTTTAAGCTTTTTTAGACGGCCCTGCGCTGTCAGTTCATTCTCCCCGCCCGAGAGTGGTGCTGAGTTTGAAATGCTAGCGGATTTAAAAAGAAAACACGTGGTTCTAACACAATTTTTCTTGTTGCCCAGCCGCTGTGCCGGCAGGGCAGGCGAGCCGGGGAGCGGCACCGCACGGTGGCACTGACGGCGTGCGGTGATGGGCAAGGCTGGGGCTGCGCTCGGACAGCTCTGAGCGTCTGATGGGTGCAGAACCGAGCTGAGCAGCTCCCTCCGCCCTCCCTGGGAAACACCGGGGCTGCGCTCGGACAGCTCTGAGCGTCTGATGGGTGCAGAACCGAGCTGAGCAGCTCCCTCCGACCTCCCTGGGAAACACCGGGGCTGCGCTCGGACAGCTCTGAGCGTCTGATGGGTGCAGAACCGAGCTGAGCAGCTCCCTCCGACCTCCCTGGGAAACACCGGGGCTGTGCAAGGCGCACGCAGACACAGCCAGGGGTGCGTGCGCTGTCACACCGGCAATGACAGCGCACGAGGGATCCCAGCGCATCCCGGCTGGATGCAGAGCAGGGAGGGGAGTGTGCGCAGCCTCGTGGAGGATCTGCGGGAGGTGAACTGGGCTCCAGTCTCTATTCCTCTGCAGTAATGCCTTCTCTACTGCTTTTGAAGATGAGGAAGAAAACCTGATAACTCACCATTCTTATATTCTCTTTCTCTCTCT
>VZTX01004428.1:595860-621784 GCA_013400915.1 Pardalotus punctatus | reverse complement strand
GCCGGCACGGACACACGGACAGAGCTGCCCCTCTGTGTGTCGGACCCGGAGCTCGCCCCATCACGGACCGACTCTTCGCTCGCTGTTCCGTGCGCTGGGGCCCGGGACTCGCCGGGACTCGCCGGGACTCGCCTGGGTCCCTTTGCTGGTGGCACTGCCCGGGTGACACCGCCTGAGCCGTTGGGTGCTCTTGGCTCACACGGGGCACTGCCACTGCTTTAAGGGCTCTGAACATTTCTTCTTACTCTTATTTTTTGTCCCGGTCACAAAATTACCTAAGTTTCTTCATCTTCTTCACCATAAACTTCTGTTTCAAGGACTTAATATTTATTAGACATCTTTGTACACCGCTGGCATTTGAAATAGCTGCTTCAGCTGATAGGTTCTGCTCTTGGGAAAATATTTCCATTTTTTAAAGTTTGGTCATTAACTTGGTATCTTTGTGGCTGTCTTGAATTTGCCAGTGCAGTAGCCTTATTTAAAAAAAAAAAATTAGGAATCTTTCAATATCAAAATGTTAGCTTTTATTTCTCGGAGAATACTAAATTCAGGAAGAAGCTATTTTGATGTACATTTTTCAGGCTTCTACAAATAGTTAGAATTAGAAAAAAAACCCAGTAGACCTAACCAATGTCAGCAGCAGAGAAGGATGTAATTAGAACACAAACTAAAGAAAAGGAGCATCAGACACAGGCTCTTAGGAGGAGTAGGGTTCTGACAAATGTGCCAGTCTAATACTGCAATCCTTGTAATTGTAATACTACATCCCCTTTTATATTGGGAAGAGAGTCAATCTATAAATAACTTGGAAATTTTGTGTTGGTCTTAATAAGTGGTTAATCATATTACAAAAAAAAAAAAAAGTCAGGCTAGTATTTTGAAACTCATTTTATTTACTAAATTTCCTGTAAAAGTAGAATAGGAAACACAATTGCCTTTTCCCCCCCTACCTAACAGCAAGCACTGAATGGCAACTGAATAGTTCTGTATCACAAACTACTAAAATATGAGATTGATAAAGAAAATCAGGTATTTATTTCTGAGTGGCTGTTTTTAAGAATGATTTTTCCCAAAGTTCAAAACTGCAGATGCCTTGTATAGTGGCATATAAAAACCAACTTTGAACATATTTTAATCCTGACATATCTCTAGAGGGAAGATGATAAAGAATCCACTAAAGATTATGCCTGAAATTCCCATGAGCTTTTAAAAACCATGCAATAAGGTGAGCTTGTGTGGGCTGAGTGCTTAGGTAAAGCATGCCTGAAATTTGCTTGAAACTTAGCACAGAATTCTCTTCTGATGTGGGGAATTTTCACCAACAGCACCTGGTAAAGTCACCTCACTTTGTGATGGTGACCTTACATTTCTCGGGCATAAAGAGAGAGAGTCTTTCATTTTCCTAAATACTTTGCGGGATTACAATTTTCCAAAGCAACAAACCTAATTTATACTGCAGCCACGGCACAGACAGGCCATCTATAATGTATGAACTGATGGTTTTTTTCCTCTGCCATTTTTACAGAGGCAGCTTTCTGAGCAGAAAGTTTGAAGCCAAACCATTTTCTGTAGCTAAAGCCCATGAGTGTACCAGGATCTGACCCTTGAAAAGTTCAGTCTTGATGACCTAAAATATTTTTATTTATGGAATGCTGTTTGGTTCTTAGCTATGACTTCGGCATTTTCTAGATCCCCTTTAATTTATAAATGCCCAGGTCTGGGGCACCCAATACAGGAAGGATGACCTGCTGGAATGAGTCCGGAGGAGCCACGAGATGCTTGGGAAGCTGGAGCACTGCTGTGATGAAGGCAGGCTCAGTGTGGGTGGAGAAGAGAAGGCTCTGGAGACCTCAGCACTTTGCAGTACCTAAAGGGGCTACACCAGAGCTGGAGAGGGACTTTGGGCAAGGGCAAGGGGGAATGGCCTCAAGCTGAAGGAGGGAGGATTTAGACGAGATATCAGGAAAAATTTTTACTCTCAGGGTGGTGAGGCTCTGGCAGATGTTGCCCAGAAAAGTTGTGGACTCCCCACCCCTGGCAGTGTTCAAGACCAGGCTGGATGGGGCTCTGGACAACCTGGTCTAGGGAAGGTGTCCTTGCCCATGGTGGGGGAGCTTGGCTGCTTTCGACCCCAAACCTTCTGTGATTCTGAACAATTGCTGGACAGCTGCTATCCCCAGCCTGCACTGATGGATGTTCCCGTCCTCAGCACAGGTCTCTGCATTTGTCTTTGTTTCAGCACGGGGTTCCTGTCAGCCTGTAGCTGCAGCTTCCCAAGGTCACCAGCTGATCAAGCACTCCTCCCAGCTTGCTCCTCTAAGCCGCACCTCAGGGTCTGACAGACTCCACCCTACAGAAAATCCCGGTGCAGTGTTTTGATGTCGATCCCAGCTGCTGTGACCCTACTCTTTTTCTCAGTTGCAATGAATTCTCACAGCCCAAACCTTTGAGCCGCTGTTCCTTTGCAGAAAACGAATACAGCAAATCCCGAGTAGCTTTGTTCCATTTCTCCTTGACTCTGCTAATGCTAGGGGCTGTAGGATTCCTCTCTTTCCCCTGACAGCCCTGCTCAAAGATGCAGAGATGATGATGAGGTTTTATGCTACTTCGGGTGAGTCAGCTCATCCCTACTGAAAACCCTGTAAGCTGCTGCCTCTCTCCTGCTCTTTTTCCTTGGGACACGGGAAGTGGGAGCAGCTGCTTTGTATGCCCAGTGTGATGCTGTGTTACATTTTGGCTCTTTTAATAACAGCTTTTTTATCTCTTGCATTTGGTGGTTAATGGTATTTGTACAAGAAAAACTGCTCCTTGGTCTTCAAAACAATTTTACAGTACTGTGCTCATCAGCACTGGAAGCTCAGTGTGAGTCACTGTTCTTAAGAGATACTGAGATGGAGAAGTAAAACAATAACAAATGGAAATTAAAAGTGGTAGAAGTACACAATGTCTTTTTTAATAGCTCTGAGGGATGATCTGGTTATGCAGTAATGAAAAGTTACAGCTTCTCATTCTTTTTTATTTGAGATAGTGAAATTGCATCTGGAATATCGGAGCAAAGAGTGGAGCACCTCCACAACTCAGAGACACCATATTAAACCTTCCCTCCACCTCAGAAGATACTTTTTCTGTTATTTGGCAATCTATACAATATATTACTTGATTCCTTTGGGAATTCAGGTGTGGTTTTCAGAGGAATTTAAGAAGTTGGGTACTGATGCTCTAAGCTCCTTTGGAAAGCTTAGGTAACTCATGGTTCAACATGGAGAACTGGGCCATATGTTTTCCTAAATCTATCCCATTGCTCCAGCATAGCTGATGCTAGAGCTTTGCAGCCACATCTCAGTAAAACTTGAATTCCTTCCAGAACCACATTTTTACCTTTTAGCAAAGGTTAAGAGGATCTTGTTTTCCATCTGATAGAAAACAGGAACTCAAGGGAATACAGGGAATTTTCTTGTGTTTTTACAACTTGGAGTGGTACAAAACAGTAAACAGGATTTCAGAGTTGCAGGGTAACAGGAACCACCCTGGCTCTGATTGACCAGGCCCTCGCCTGGAAGGCTGCCCTTCATGCCTTGGGTTTAGCTAATTCTGGGCCCCTCACTACAGGAAAAACATTGAGGGGCTGGAGCTCGTCCAGAGAAGGGAAAGGTCTGCAGCACCAGGAGCAGCTGAGGGAGCTGGGGTGGTTGACCTGGGGAAAAGGAGGCTCAGGGGGGACCTTCCCACTCTGCAGCTCTGAAAAGGGGGTTGTAGCCAGGTGGGAGCTGGGCTCTTCCCCTGGGTACCAAGTGACAAGCCCAGAGGCCATTGCCTCAGTTCGCACCAGTTTGGATTACAAAGGGTGCCTGTAGCTCACCTGGCCCGGGAATTGGCACCTTTGGGATAACAAAGGGCACCTGTGGCTCACCTGGCCCGGGAATTGGCACCCTTGGCATAACAAAGGGCATCTGTGGCTCACCTGGCCCGGGAATTGGCACCTTTGGGATAACAAAGGGCATCTGTGGCTCACCTCACCCTGATGCTCCAGTGCTTGGACTGGGAGAGATAAAAGCCCAGGGGTTGCTTTGTTTAGGGTCCCTCCTGGGAAGCAGCAGCTTGTTTTTTTATTATTTAGTTGTTGCACCAAGATTCAATTGTTTTAAGGATCTGGATGGCTGAGACCCTGCTGCAGGAACCCAGGGGTTGAGCCCATAAGGAAACNAGGAGCAGCTGAGGGAGCTGGGGTGGTTGACCTGGGGAAAAGGAGGCTCAGGGGGGACCTTCCCCCTCTGCAGCTCCGAAAAGGGGGTTGTAGCCAGGTGGGAGCTGGGCTCTTCCCCTGGGTACCAAGTGACAAGCCCAGAGGCCATTGCCTCAGTTTGCACCAGTTTGGATAACAAAGGGTGCCTGTAGCTCACCTGGCCCGGGAATTGGCACCTTTGGGATAATAAAGGGTGCCTGTGGCTCACCTGGCCCGGGAATTGGCACCCTTGGCATAACAAAGGGCATCTGTGGCTCACCTGGCCCGGGAATTGGCACCTTTGGGATAACAAAGGGCATCTGTGGCTCACCTGGCCAGGGAATTGGCACCTTTGGGATAACAAAGGGCATCTGTGGCTCACCTCACCCTGATGCTCCAGTGCTTGGACTGGGAGAGATAAAAGCCCAGGGGTTGCTTTGTTTAGGGTCCCTCCTGGGAAGCAGCAGCTTGTTTTTTTATTATTTAGTTGTTGCACCAAGATTCAATTGTTTTAAGGATCTGGATGGCTGAGACCCTGCTGCAGGAACCCAGGGGTTGAGNGGGAATTGGCACCTTTGGGATAACAAAGGGTGCCTGTGGCTCACCTGGCCTGGGAATTGGCACCTCTGGGATAACAAAGGGTGCCTGTGGCTCACCTGGCCCGGGAATTGGTCCATAAGGAAATCTGTGAGTGTGGGGTGGCCTCAGTCCCTGCTCAGCTGGTGCAGGTGCCGGAGCGGCTCCTGGATGCTTGGACAGGGAAATTTCCTTAGCACAGGGGAGGTTTAGATTGGAAGTTAAGAAAAATTTCTTCTCTGAAAGGAGGGTCAGTCACTGGACAGGCTGCCCAGGGCAGTGGTGGAATCACCATGGCTGGATGTGGTCAAAAGCTGTGAGGATGTGGCCCTGGGGGGTTTGGCTTAACGACAAACGTGGTGGTGCTGGGCTAATGGTTGGACTGGATGATCATAGAGGTCTTTTCCAGCCCTAAGAACTGTATGAGTCTATGGCTCCCTACCAGCTTTCCTTTCAGACTGTGAGTAATGCCAGCCCCACAACAAAATGTGTTTTAAATTGAGGAATTTAAGAGATAATATAGCGCTCCGTAGAAAATAATTTAGAGAGTCATGAAGGAAATAAGAGCAGGGTTTCTAGGGGTTTCAAATGTTATTCTTCTTTAGTGCCTTTCCATTGGGCCATTTTCCCCATCTGGTGTGAAACCCAGCTGAAGGCAATTTGAATGATTACATTTGCCATTGTCTGTCATCTCAAAGGCCTCCCCTGCAGTATCCTGTTGTCAGCTTCAGCAGAGGAGCTGGTGGGTTAATGAGGGAGACTGAAATACCTTCTGATCCAGACAGGTGGAATTTCCAAATCACACAGAGCTGGCAGGACAGCGCAGGGAATCTTGAGCTGCCACTGCCTGCAGCTGGAATCCTTTGGTGTACAGAGCTGTTCATGAACTCTGAGTTTAGGATCTAGCAAGGGAAGGAAGGACTTCAAAGCTGTGCTGTGCTCTGAGTTTTTATATGCAGCTTGAAGATCCCAGCATTTCTGAATATGCATGTGTTTTATCGAAACACCATATGGTTTTGCTGACCTATGCAGTGTTGATATTTCTCCCCTAATTTGTATATGTTTCTCTGTGCACTGCCTGGTTTAGTTCTAGGAAAATGGTTAGAGTGCTGCTGAGTCAGTGCAGCTGGGATAATGAGCCGACCTACTTTTCCTGTCTCGTTGGGACATTCCATGCATTATTGGAAGAAAAAATTAATTGCTAAAGATAATCCTTTCCACGGTAAAGTCGATGTGGAAAATCACTTCATCTATCACTATATTTTCTTTCCCTTTGCATGATATTTGTCCATAAACCCAGCCATGAAAGCAGCCTACAGCAATAACACTAGGAACAGTGTTAGCTGAGAAAAATATTAAAGTAGCATTCATGTGTAAAAACTGTGCAGCCCAAGGTCATAAAGCAAGTACTCAAAGCACCAAAGGGTGGGCTGGAGCAAGGTGCATTCTGTAAACTTTATAATGGAATGGTGAAGAAGTGAAAAGTCTTGATTCATTCAGTACCTTTTCATACGAGCTATCAACTTTTAAAATGAGCAAGGACCTCTGCAAAAAACCCAAATCTTGATTCTTATCTGCAAGTCCCTTATGTGCTGGCTTTAAGGTAAAACACTGTGTTCTGTTCTGTGATATGTGTAGAAGTGTTGTAGCAGCTGGAATTGATTTCAGTAAAATAGGTCTGAAATCAGGGTGATGTGACTTCCAGGTTCACGAAGTTACACATTCTACCCCCCACACCTGACTTGGCCAGAATTTACCACTTTATCTGAGCGTTTATCTGACTTTGTGGAGTTTTTTTCAGCAAGGTAACTCACCTGTGGTAATGCTGGTAGGAGACAGCACTGAGATTTAGCCTAGCTTGGTGATGGTGATAGACAGGCCATCAATTTGGGGATTTCTATGCTGTGTGCCTGCCCAGATCCATTCCTAAAACAGCCCTGGGATTGCTGCCAGGGCCAGAGAGCAAAGTCCAGTTTCATGCAGAGGCCGTGGCTTCGGTCCTGGCAGCAGTGTAGTGCATCCAGCACACCCAGTGTGCTGCCCCAGGGTAGTTCTGCCCCCACTACTGGAATGGGGCTTATGTTAGAGTTGGCTGAGCTGTCCCAGCGTGGTGCATCCTCACACAGTCATGGATTATCCTTAACATGATCTGTGCAGAGCTCCCTGCATCCTGAGCACCCTGATCAGGCAAGGGAGCCAACTTGAGTCGCTGTGGAGCATAGTGCTGTAGAAGAGATGACATCAAAATGACAAAAAAGAGTGGCCAAAGCACAACAGTTTATGTGGAAATGTGGGCACGAAAATTGCCTGGATGGCAGCCATTTCACTGCTGAAGTCACCCTGGTACCCTGTTTTTCTAGAGCTCATGAAAGAATATAAATTAACAGTGCCAGCTGTCTGCATGGAGCACGTTTCTGGTATTTGCTGTGTAACAGTGTCTTTCCTACAAAGCTCCTCAATTTTCAGTGCTGTGGGCAGAGCTCTCTGTTCCTGCCAGGCTACCAGAATATCTGCTCCTCTTCTGCCAGCAGAGGCTGGCAGCAAACCCAGTGTGTCTGGCACAGGGAGATCAGTGCAGATTTTCTCCCTGTGTGGAACAGGTTCCCCTGCTGTCTGAATACACCTGGGCCGTGCACCCCACTCTGGGGTCTGCACGGAAGGAAGAGGCTGCTGCTCATCCGTTCTTTTAGCAGATGTAATTTGTGGTTTTAGCTTTGGTTTTAGCACCAAAGTATCTCTTGAGCAGTCTGAGTTTATGGCCATGCCCAGTTGTCTCAGAGTTATTGGGATAATTGGGATTTTTGTCCTTCCTGGCTCTTCCCGTGGTCTGGGGGATGTTCTGGGAGCCTTTCTCCTAAAAGGCTTTACCTGGGTGAGGAGCCACAGCCTTCTCTGTTCCTATCATGGATTGCATTTTCCTGTTTTATCTGTGTGTTCTGGCCTCTCTCTAGGGGGAAGGGGCAGATTTATGTTTCTTTATCTCCAAGGATGACTTAACTGATGCAGCATTTCAGCACTGAATATTAAAGTCACAGAGATGGTTTATGTAGCAAAACAATAAAGCATTCATAACTCTCCCTCACATGAGAAATGACAACCACACAATTTAAAATAAATCTTCAGCTAACTCTAGACATATGTAAAGCTGCTCGATATTATTAGTTTTGCTCTTCCACAGTCCAGTCATTTTCTTCATTCTCCTCTGAGACTTCTGCCTGCAATTTGTCTCTAAACTCAGCATTAGATATGCTGTTTCAATGCAGTTTTGAAAATTGTGCATTTCTTTATTCTAACCCATGTTTCTGACATACTGAAAACATGGTCTTGGACACTGCTTCATTTGGAAGACTTAAGCATCATATAAGTGAGCTGCCTTCCCGTGTTAGGGTTGAACAAACTGTGATTAGGAAGAAAACCACTTTTTATTCATGTGAGAGAACATATTTCCAATTAAAATACATGCATATAGTGAATAATTATAGATTTCAGTGTTCATTTTCTGTTGATTTCCACACTCCCCCCTTCCCCCAAACAGACATGCTCTTGCAATTTTGGAGCTGTGAAAGTGTAATATTTAGTAGTATTTGGGAAATAATGCTAATATCTTTTGTTTGAATTCTATTCAAGATTTCACTTGGGCTGTGTGCTGGTGGATTGCCATCATAGCTGGAATGAATACACACATCATGTGCATAAAAGAAATGACAGGTAGATACACAGAAAGTACATTTTTCTGAATGGGAATGGTTCAAATTTTCTGAAGGAAATAACCCCCACAGACTTCTCTGAGAACAAGGTGGCTCTTTGAAAACAGCCAGAATTCTGTGCAAAGAGAAAATTCTGAAGCTGACCCAGGGTGGGGAAATTACTTGAAGTGACTAATGTAATTAGTCACATTACTAACGTGAGGTGCCTTAGGCCTGAGGGGTATTTTAATCCCATGAGGATTAAATCTGTATTATGGATGCCTGTGAGGAAAGAAAAGAGAATTTTGGATAATGAATGCTCATGATGTATTGTTCATGGCTTTGGCTAAATTCAGCCACCCTTCATGAAGGCTAAATCTAATTAAGGTATGTTTTTTTCCCCTTTTACAGGTCTGTTTATATCTTTTAGGGTCAGTATAAGGTAAAGTTATCCTGCTTGTATGTAAAATACTTGTACTTCCGGTCTCTTTGTGTACTTGCAAGAGAAATTCTTGTTTTCTCTGTTAGGTTTTGAACCTTGTCTTCTATGATATTTTTTCCTATTTGCACCCTTTCCAGTGATAGTTTATATTTGGAATCATTTGTATTTTCAAAAGCAACTGCAATGCAATCTATTTAAAGGCATTGCAAAGCAAAGCATGTTTGGTGTATTTGCAAAGAAAACACAGCCTAATTGTAAGATATTCCACTTATTTTGAATTGGAGTACTGGCTCTGGAGCCATGGTGAAGTGTAACTGTGGGGTGCTCTGGTGGTGGTAATGTGTTATTAGACATACAATGAGTTTTTCTCAGTAACGCCAGATAGAGCAGTTACCAAACAGCTGGAGATGAATCACACCAGTTGTAGTTTCTGGGCACCACAAGAGAGCATTTCCCCCTAAATTTTGGTACTGATGATAGGAACATTAGGCTTGGGTCTGATATATGTTTGCTGAACATTTTTGAAAATAATAACACACAAGATTACTGAAATGGAAGGTTTTTCTTCATTTGCCTTGATTGTTAAGAAGTGGTTTTTATTTTGGTTTTTTCACTTTTCCATGTGCATCTACTTTTCACTTTGGCTTTTTTTTTCTTTCTCAGTTATGTTAACATTTTCCTTTAGGCCTTTCCTTTATCCCCTTGCAGTGTTCTGCAAGGGATAAAACAATGTTTAAAATCTCTAACCATGAAACTGTCCATTTGTCCAAACAAAAGGCCAATGTGTTACATTCCTTGGAGTTTCAACTTTTTTTTTTTCCTTTTTACACTTTCATAAGAAGTCCTGTTTAGGTAATGAGATTTAAAATGAAGAAAATAAGTATTTAAACAACCTGACCTTAAACTTTCCTGCTGTAGATTCATCTCGTGTCCACTTCCCCAGAATTCCAGTCTCGGTAAAAGAGGGCTTTCTAGGGAAACTGAAGAAAACCTGTCATGATTTTAAGCTGGGGTCTGTTTGCAAAGCTATCAGGAATTTGGTAGATTTATCATAGTAGTTCTTGCAAATGATACTGCTCCATGTATGAACTGTAGTATCAGCTATTGGAGCTGTTCTTACAGTAAGAAAATCTTTGTTTCCCCTAGTCCTATTTGTGTCTTACTAGGGAAGAAGATGTTGTGGGGTCCTGTTTTCCTTCTGTCACAGACAAGTGTCCTATATGATCTCCTTCCTGTGCCAGTTTAGTCCTGCCTGGCCACGGAAAGACTTTTTCTCCAGAGCTTTAAAGGTTTTCTTGCTTACAGAAGGATTTAAAAGGGAGTATTTCAGAAAAGGCTTCAGGATTCATGAATCTTTTCCTGGATACAAACTTATGTTCTTGATTGTTGAGACACTCAGAATGGTATTACTCAAAAGCAGGTTCATCCATTATTTAGGTGTTGATGAGACCCAAATTTCTCTGTATTTTGGTGGGCTGGGTGAAGAGTTAGAGCTTTTAGTTATGGAGACTGAGAGACAGAGAAAAGTGTGGTGCTCTTATAGTGCATTGTCAGGAATACAGAAATGATTCAATTGCATTGTCTGCAGACCCACACTGAATGGCAGTGATTCTTCCAGAGCACACAGAACTCTGCAATTAGCATTAATAATGTAGGGGATTAAACATTTTGCAATTGATCATACAGTATGAAATCTTAAGGCTTTTATTTTAGTACTTCAATGAGTTCCTTGTTTAAATTTGTCTTTAAAAATACTTATATTCAATTGTGTGCACAGCTGGTCTGTGTAATAACCTGCTCTTTAACGTGCTTTGCCTCTCATTCCACTTGCTCATCACTCTACCCCTTGCATGCTTCACCTTAAATTAGCTTCCAAACTCCTGAGAAATGGCAGTGAAACAGAGTTTGGATTTGGATATCCCAGCACCATTCAGTAGATGTAAAACATGAAGGGGCTGTATGTGCCCTCTGTGAAGTGATGAGGCAGAATTTGGCCAGGAAATGGATTTAAATAAGAAGGAAGGAGCTGTGAGTGAATCCAAAGAAATGTTATGCGGTTTAGCACAGTGTTGCCATCTGATGTGACTGAAGATGTAAGTTGTGCACATTTTCCTGCACAGCAGAGCAGCAGGACAATTGATGTATTAGCTGCTGCAAGGGCTGATGTAATTTGCTGCCTGGAAGGAAAATCTTGAAACACTAATTAAAGCTCCCTATTTTAAAATCTTTTCAATAGCTCCATTTTTAATATAAGTGTGAATGTACTAAAAACAGGAAATGCTTATTTTGACATTGTAGCTGGTGTCTTGTAGAGGAGTTTGTTTGAGAGTCCCTGTGGTAACGTGAACAGCTCTGCCAGCTGAAGGGGATGAGGGGTCTTGGGAAGGGTAATTCAGCACACACTGCAGCCACTGGAATAGTTCTTATGGTCAAAGCTCCTTCTCCCAGTATCCTGGTCTATTGCTGCTGGTTTTTTTTCAAGTTGTTGGCTGTTACAGCCAAACTCTTCTTCTGGTTGTTTTGGGAAGAGGTATTGCCTTGGAGTGAGTGGTGTTTTTCAAGCATGGCGTATTTGAATGTGATTCCTGTGTTTGTGCTCTTCTTGCTAGAGAGGAACTTAATCAAAACCAGCCAGTGTTTAGCATTCCACTGTTTCATAAATTGTTGGCAGGGATTCAGAGGTCTTACAGTGCAACTGGGAAAATTGAAGGTGTTCAAGGACTAAGAGAAGAGCAAGGATAAGCAAGCTTAGCTGTCTGCTTGCAAATACAGAGAAAATGTACAGGGAAAAGCCACAGTGCCATGTGGGGACTATACCATGGAAGTACAACTCTGTGCTGAATTACATTCCAGAATAAATAACCCACATCTGCTTCCTGGTGTTTGTGCTTCAGTGTGGCCACGGATGCATTGGGATGTTTAGAATTTATATTATTGTTAATTGACTAGAGAAATCTTTAAATTGGGTAGGTATAGGAGCAAATCGGATGGAGCAATCCTATTTTACAAGGAAAATCGTTCTTCATCTTAAAATTTTTGGGATATGTACTATGATTACTAAAATACTATTATGATTTATGAAAAATAACAATGCCTTTTAGCTATAAAGTTTATGTTAAAACAGGATTTTTTTTTTCCTTCTGGAAACTTAGTGTCACAAGACAATGCTACAATAGTTGGTTTCTGTTCACACTTTCTCATTTTTATTTTTTTAGTGAAACATGCTACCTAATCTAGACTAACCCCTATATAATCCAAGTAGATTTTTCATTTTTTTCAGGTTATCATGTAAGGCCAATGAAATAATAAAAGGGACACCCAATCTGGCTGTTAAGGCCATGACTTTATACAATGCTTTCATTTGAACAATCAGAATTTATGCTATATTTTAAGGAGCTTCTTGAGTGATGTGGTTTGCACTTCACATTAGTTTCCCCCTGAATTTTCCTCTGAAGTTATATAATGTCTTTAATTACACAAAAAGCTAAGAAATAATTAACCCATTTTGCACATATAAAACCTCTAGGTGAAATGCAGTAATTTGTAAAGTACTTATAATAAACCCTATATTACACTAATGAAATAATTAAATGAAAATAGCTCCTCTATATATTTCATCAGGGATTTCGTAGTGTACTTCTTTTCACTGCATACAGGTACTAATGGGAGAGGAAATTCTGTTTTGCCACTATTTACGGGTGGGGTTTTTGTTTTAGATTCTGCAAATGTGCTTTTATTCTATTGGATTTTAATTTAAAAATTAGTTTAAAATTCAGTTGGATTAGGGATTAGGTGAATGTCTGATGAAACTGTGGAGTGAGAAAGTAGAAACTATTTCTCACAGAAACCGGGAGCAGGTCAGGGTGTCAACTGTGCTGTACAAAAAGAAAATGCAAATATTCCTGTATTTAATCTAGTCATTAGCCTGGAAATTCCAGCCTGGAACTTGAAAGCCCCGTTCAGAGCTGGTTGTGCCCACAGCTGCCTGCCAGCTGTGCTGTGTGACTTCACTGCCCTGCCCTGCCACATTTCCTGGGAAGCAGGAGATTGTCATGGGGAGACACTGGGGGAACTGGGGGGAAAATGCCTCTGTTCAGGTGGAGGATGATAAACCATCTCATCAAATGAGAGTACGGGTTGGGAGAAATGAATGGAGAGACGTGTCACAAACCCCCCGTGAAAAACAAAAGTCATGGAGGGATCATCACAGGATGGATTTTGTAACCTTGATGGTTTAAATCTTCTAAAATTAACCAGAAGACTGAGCACCCTGGTCTTTTTTCTTTTGCTTTTGCTATGCACTAAGTAAATATTCTCCCAACTCTGTAAAAGTGACTTCTTTTGAATTGGAGCCAAAAAACCAGCTGAGCAAAATATTTTGCTCCACGGCTGTCCTTGGAGCACACACAATTCAAGTGCCTTTCAAAGCAGGAGCATCCTAATTACCTGGAGAATCTCCCAGCTGCTTGTAGGAGTTCTGCTGGGTGACCGAGGCAGGTACAAAAACATCCCTGTCCCACTGCTGCAGCTCTGCTGTGCCTAACAGGGAGGTTATTTTATAGATCTGATTCTTGTAACCCCTGTCCTTTCTGGGTCCTGTGAATAATTTAGTTTCCAACCTTTAAATCTGTACAAACATTTTGTGATGCTTTTCGGTTCTGTGATCACCTCGTCTCTGGTCCCTCTGCTCCCAACAGTGCTGACATTTTGTCAGAAGGTGAGCAGTGCTGCTTTCTGCTCAGCCTTGTGATGTGAGCTCGTATCACTGGCTCGGGATAATGGAAGGGCAATCACCTCCCGTGCTTCCATCCTTCAGTGAATCCACTCTCATTCAGGTTCTCTTTATTCCTGCTGTGAGCAGATTCCTCCCACACAATACTGAAGCTATCTGGGAGTGCTGTTCATTTCATCAGCATTTCCTTTTTGTTGCCCATTTAGGTTCTGTGGCTCTTCTTGCCTCTAAGTCCCGTGCCCCCCCCCTTTTTTTTTTAATAGTTCTCTTTTATATTGCTATTTCTGTTTAGAATGGGATGCACTTCTGATTCCTCAGGAATACATTTCTTTTCTATTCTCCATTATTCCCCCCAAGCTCAGAATTTGATGCTGATTGCTTTAGCCTCAGTACTTCATTGTGCTTAAGCAGCTGCTCGGATTTAAGTAGAAGTTAAACTATTAAAATTTAAACACACGCTTTTCCCAATTCAGAATGGATGTTACCTGTAGTGTTTTCCTAAACGGGAGGCTAAAAGCCTGAATATGAATATAAATTTAATTAAATCTTTAGTGAATGTTGATCTCATACCTGTAAGATGCACATACTTAACTGTTTTCCTAAGTATAGGTATTTTACCCTGATTTTAAGTTCTTCCCAGCAAGAAGAGTATTTTTGTTTCTCTAATTAACTGACTAGAAAAAAGATCTAGTGCTTTTACAGATAATTAGGGGACGGTGTTTTACTAGTTCACTTCTCTATTTTCTCATTAGACAGGCATCTATTCATCATTCTCAGATTCTGTAGACAAGATTTTTCTGCTGACTATGGACAAGTGTAACTTATTCTTATACAGAGCTGGCAGCCAAGCTTTGGTTATAACATTATTTTGTTGTTGGATGCTATTCCTGAACTGCTCTTGTTAAAATGAGTGTGTATATGTATTTACTTACCTCTCTCTTTCACTGATGGAAGAGAGCATTTGAAAAATGGGGGCCAAAACTCTAAAACTAATATTAAAAATGTGGTTTTAAGACGGTTTTATAGCACATTATTTTTATATACACCGAATATAGACAATTATTACTCCCCTCCTACCCCAAATCTTTTGGAATACTCTGCTTTACTTCCTTGAAAATATTTGTTTATGGACAGCAGAAAAATCAAAATAAGTTCATACTACAGGGATAGAATTAATGAAAAATGCAAGTTGAAAAATTCTCTCAAAATATTTCAGCTTGATTTGCTTTGAAAAGCTTCCTTGTCTGAGTAGAATGACTGGAAAAGGGTATTGTACAGGAAAAGCCCTGTTATGAATGCCTGAAATTTTTGAAGTTATTTTTGAATAGATTGATTCATATTCAGATTAGCTTCCTGCCAGATGGAGGGAATTTACAGTAAATCAGTTCTTGGCAGGAGAGAAATAAAAAATTATCAACATCTGCTTATTTACAAAAGTTGTCCTATTCTTTTCCTGTATTGGTGGGGCACCGATTACCGACCCAAGGAAAGTTTTATGGCCAATGAGCTGTGGGATGTTAAAGCTCCCAGGGATGAGAAGACATTTGTGTTTAGCACAGAGGATGACACCAGAGCACGTTTGCCCAGAGAACACAGCGCCTCTGCACAGCACAGCCCCGCTGCTCAGCGTCCCTGCCATTGAGCTTCTGCTCCAGCACTTGCTCTTGGTGCAGGAGAAGCCTTGCAGTTGCCAGAAGTTATTTTGGGCTGCGATCTTGCAGACGTGTCCCTGGAGGCAAATGGAAAGTCAAACATTCCACGTTCACAGAGGAGGAGGACTCATGAGTGTGCAAAATCTTAATAGCCTCCTTTGACCCATGCAAATCACAATATTCTATTAATATTTTTGTTCCCGAGTTCATACATTGTTGGATAAGTTGGATATTGGAACGCTGAGATATTAGGTCAATATATTTGACTGCTACTTTGTAATGACCTTACTGTGCTGGGTGTGCCTGAGTTTTTAATAAGCAGTTTGTTTACACTATTGACTTTTTAATGTACATGCACATAAAAAGAGAAAGCTCAGGCCTTCTCAGTGTCATTGATGTCCAAAGCAGTGGCTCAAAGCTGCTGAAGTCAGAGGTTAGATGACTGAAGCAGGAGTTAACAGCATCCTTCTGGTATGAATAGCTAACAGCAATCCTTCAGTAATTGCAACTCGGGATCAACAGTAGCTGGAAGCTACAGGCAATGACAAGGCACAGCCATGATATTTCCCACACCTCTAACCTTGTTTACCAAAAACATCGTGCTGTTCTCGACCTAAATATTTCCAAGTGGAAATAGATGTAGAACAGCTTCTTGTTGTATAAGTTTGGAGCTAAAACACCCTTGGAACATTGGCCATTTATTTCCTTTACCTCCCTGACCAAGAGGCAACACCTGGGCAGGGGAACATGAGTGGAGACAAAGGCACCGTTACAATGGGTGCATGCTGGAGATCACCGGTGGCTGCTCACATGTCTTTGTTGAGGTGATCCTCGGCTGCAAGGTCACTTGAGCATTTTAAAACCCTCCTGAACAGCCTCCTCCTGTCAGTCCAATTCTCCCAGCGTGGCCCCCTCCCTTCTACCTGTGCTGTTGGCTGTGGTCTGTAGGAGCTGCTGGCTCTGAGTGAATCCTGGTGCTCCTCTGACTTTTTTCCCCAGCTCAGGAAATCCCCATGTGCTGCAATCCCCTGCTTTGCTGGTCACCTTGGCGAATAAAGTCACAGCTTCCATGCCTTTGTGAGATTTACGTGGAATGTAATCACCTATGGCAGATCTAAGATTGAAATATTTTCTTCTCCTCTTATTTGTGAAATTCTATCATCCTGACCTAGAATGCCAGACATTTTGATTCCCCCCAGTTAAAAATGTAATTATGTCAGATATTTTATCGGCAAATCTACCAGGAGATATTATTTCTTTCTATTTTTCAAACACTGCCTGTCAAAGGACTTAGAATTAGCACTCTTGTCCTTGGCCAAAAAAATGCCAAGGTAATAATCTCAATGATGATAGCCAGAAATGGCTGATGAATGAAGCCTGAAGTAATACAGTCATTAGATTGCATTTTCTCTTTTCTGAATGTATAGATATAATACTTCTGTTTCTTCTTAGGTAGTAGCAAAAAATGTGCTAGTGTAATTTGAAAATTACACTGGGAGAAACGCATATTTTCAAATAATTCCTACTTTATGTTAGTGGTTGATATGCAGAATTGTAGGTGTTTTATAAAATGACTGTATTTTGGAGACTAAATTTGAACTTCTAAGTGAATTAAAAGATTAGGCCATGATTAATGTTTAACTTACTCTGTAAAATATATCTCTATTAGGAAAGCAGCATTATAGAGTAGTCATTTAGTATGAAATTCAGTGGATTTAAATAGGTATAACATAGCAGGGTTGCAGCAAGAAAAGACCATGAGGGGAAACACAAAGGGGAAACACAAAAGTTCTGTAAACTCCCGATACTGAAGGACAGCAATTAATGAGTAGAAAATGAAAATTCTGTTGATTTACTTTTCAATTGCTTTGCAGAGTAAGGCTCTGTGTCTTTTAAACACTTGGATAAAAGAAATGTTCCATGTGACACCTCTTGGATGCTGTGGGGAGGCAGAGTTAAATGGGATGTCCAGGGTTTGCAGAATTATGTCATCTGAAATAGAACTGATTCTGCAATTTCTCTGTATAGATTTACAGCCCAATCCTGCAAGACCCACACGTACAAACCCCACAGCAACTCTTGAGGAGAATGCGCTGCCTTTTAGAGAAGTTAACTGAAATAATTTCAAATAGGTGGGTTTTAGAGGCAACAGCAGAAAGAGGTAGACAGTGCTTCTCCATCATGTGTTGTACCTTCAGTCATCTCAAAGCTGCCAGTGTTAATAACATTTCATGGCAGTGAAATGGAGGGATTTGAATGACTGTCCTGGAGCACCCACCGCACCCAGAGATGCTGGAATGTGTCTGCTGATTTTCGGTGTGTGGTTTGGTTTGGTGTTTTCCCCTCCGTGTCCTTCCCGTTTCTCAGCCAGGTCGTGATCTTCTGCAAACCCCTCTGTTTACAAGAAATGTATGGAAACAATTCTTGCACTTAAATATTGCAGGGGATTGGTTTTGCCCTCCTTAGGGACAAGAGAGTCCCAGGCAGTCAGTGCACTCAGACTCCTAAACACATTTCTGCTTTCACAGTGTGTAGTTATGAACACAAAAGAAAAGGGGAGGAAGCCAGGGACTTTCTGGGTGATAGGAATTATAATTGTCTGTGTGTTTCTGAGCGTTAGATTTCTGCTGAAGAGCAAGACACTCTAGGCTGTGCCATAATTATTCAGTATTCTATCAGGGAACACAGAACACATCACTGACCTTGACTATCTGGGCAATTGTATTCAAGAAAATGACAATTAGTTTATGCAAATAATAAAGGACAATAATTAGATAAAATATAATTTAATGCTTGGAAGATTTCTGAAAATTAATTTGAAGTTACTAATGGTGTAAAATGTCAATTGCTTTTCACAAATGTGTGTTTTGTTACAATTCATGCTCAAGGAGTTTAATATATACGTTGCATATGGTAACTCAGATCTTCCTCCAGTAAAGTGTTGGAGCACTTCAGTTGGAAGATTTACTGATATCAGGGCAATTAATTCCCTGAAAAATCTGTTAGAAGTGTTTTATTATAAATTTGTTTGTGGTGGCAGAAGCAAGGGGCAAGGTTCTGCAGTTAAGTTTGCAGCTCTGCCATTCTGACTCCTCTTTCAAACATTGTTTGCGTCTTCAGGCTCTGCCTCCCTGTGTTTGGAAGAGAAATAATGAGGAAAGCTGAGTAATTTTGGGGCATGGTGAAAACGGAACAAAGCAAGCTGCTTTTGCAAGGGCTTTAACAAAAGCTTTTACTTTTGAAAGGCTGATTAATCATTTTGCTGGGGATTGATTGGCAAACACTGGGAAGAATCCTTTGTTGGCCATTATTGACAGAGGGGTTGGCTAGACGTGGTAATGAACCTCTGCAATTTTGTTCTCAGTCTGCAATAGTATTTCATTAGACATTTTATAAGATAAGTGAAGGAACAGTTTTGAACTCTGAGCTTTCACTACATATTTACTTACTCTCTGAAGTGTCCCAGAGAAAATTTGACTATATAGGAGTATTAGGATGGACAATGACATTTGAACTGAAGTTAAAATAATTCTCTATTAAAATACGTTTTTTTTGGTGCATATTTAAAATGAAAAATGAAAGTGTTTAATTTTAAAATGGCCTGGCCCAATGTTCAGCAGGAATGTTTTAGCTAAAGGCTAAATTGGGTCTGTATTCCCTTTGAGTTTTTGTTTTATTTTAAATAGTAAGTCTCTGCATCCACTGGTATTGCAGAATTCTGGGAAAAAAAAATACTTGTGCCTTATTTATGTAAATATATTGGAAAACTTTGAGTTCAATCAATGGCACTTTTTTCTTTCCTGCTTCTTTATTCTTTTCCCCTACATGTTGAGGGACTACGCATACCATAAATAGATGGATAAATATATGGGATGCTTTTCAAGTTAATTTTTTATAGTCTTGCTTTCTTAATTTGACCTAAGAATGGGAAAGTTTGTCCCATGTGTTTTGTCAGAACTTATATCTAAAATAAGGATCAAATCATCTGACTCTTTGCAGCCATGGAAAAGTATTAATTGGCAATAACAGCAGAACAATACTTTGACCTTCCACAGCCCAAAACTATACTATTATTAATTCACATAAATTGATTATGTTTAGTAACAGGAGCAGAGTCCACGTGCAAAACAGTTTTCAAAAATATTTGTGTGAATGTTAACTGTGCCTCTTTCAGGTGTCTCTGTGCTGCTTCCTGGTTTCTCTTGCTCTGGCTGTGCTTTTGCCAGAATAAATATTCACAGGAAAAGAGAATTTTAAAACTACATATTTTAGCACTTCAGTTTGTTTCCCATCAGAAATTCCTGCAGGAATCTGTGATCTTAGATTAGAATAAACCATGTTTATCTAATTATGGAACCTGTGCCTGATTAGGAAGGTTGATGTCTGTTTTGAAAAAGATCCCACACCACCACCTGTGGTAAAATAATTTAAGATCGTGTAAGGTGTGGATGTCAGAAACTAAATTATCTCATTTCTGATGCCACCTGGGTCACTTTAAGCAAGGAGGTGCCCCTTTTTCTCTTTTTACATTGTTCTTTTCTGTGTATCTCAACAGCAGGAACAGCAAAGTGATGTAACCAAGAGAAAGAAAAGCCACTATTAGAAGCAACAGAATCATAATCTTATAACAGAAAGCAATTCTTTTTGGTATAATTTGTAACTTAATTCATAGAAACTCTCAACTGGTCTTAACATTTTCATGGTTCTGAAAAGTTTCTGTAGCCATACCAAAGTTCCATTATGCTCTCTGCATTACTATCAACTAGACAAGTTTCATAGTCATTCTATGTCCAATTTGAAAGGATAAAATAAAAGTGTAAAAATCACAAAATGACAGAATTGTGAATGATTCAAGTGAATTTGCTCAGGAGGAAAAGATACTTAGTGAAAAAGATCTTTCCCACAGTATATTCAGTTCATTACTTGCTTTTAAGATAAACTTTGTGGAGTGTAAGTGGAAGAGGTTGATTTATGCCCTACCTCTATCAGATTATGCAAAGAGCTTGTGCATCTGCACTCTGTAAACATTTTGAGCCGCAGACAGTTTTGTTTTCTTTGTTATTGCTGTGTTACACGAGTATTGCAAACACATTGCCGGTAATAAAATGTTAAAAGCTTGCCAAAATCATGAGGTTCTATACACTTATTATTAAACTGAAGAAGTGCTGGATGTTTATCACCAGCTGCTTTTCTGAATGCAGTAATGCACTAGAGAGGCAGAGTACTGAATCCAGTAAGTGTTGAGAAGATAATATCACTTGTCTTGTAAAGTATCACAGATTGGTAGAAATGTTTTCAATTCAATTACGGGTTCCAACCTCAATTACTTCAAGAATTTTTCTTGTTAAATTATGGAGATGCTCCCAGACAAATATTCTTTCATGTAATTATTTTTCATTTGATGATAAACAGAGGAAGCAAACCCAATATGGTCCAAATTTTGCATGCATAAGCCAGGTGGTAAATACACATTACTCTCAGTGTACCTGCTTACCCATGAGTTTAGGATCAGTTTATCTGTCATGACACATCCAGACGAAGGAATTCTTTCCTCTGGATGAGCAGTTTGTAATCTTGCCAGAGTGCACCTTTGGGGCCCAGCCTTTCAGATGTGATGGCTCAGTGATGGCAGCACAGTCCCCGTGTCTCCAGGTGGGAAAAGGAACAGCAGGATTTCTACTTTACTGCTCATCCATCCAGGCCTTGTGCAATCGCTGGGTGATGAAGTTGCACTGCTCATTTCCTGCCTCGCTGCAGAAAAATGATCAAGTGCAAGTTTTTTTGCTTTTGCATATGCTGATACAGAAGGTTTTAGTGAGAAAACCAGGGGGAAATGTTTTGTTTCAGCAATAACAGAAGGGGTTTCTGTGTAGTTACCCTTTGAGAGACTTCCTCCGCCCATTTCTGACTGGAGGTTGTTCTGTCTGCAACTAAATGGCATTTGGAGCTCCCTAAAGATGTCTGGATTCCTGAGTTTTTCACTGGCCCCTGGACAGAAACTTGTATTTCCAAGGCTGGTAGTGTTGCTGTGCTTGTTAGTGAGGGAAGGATGCTTGAACATTAAGGCAGATTCTTGTGGAGAACAAAGGATCTGGAAACAAGGATACTGCTAGAGTTGTATCTTCAGAATCGGGATAGTTTTTTTCTGTGATGGGTTGGCTAAGTTGTAAATATGGATAGTTTTCCATCTTTCTTTTTTTATTTTTATACCTTTCAGCATTTTTACTTTCCTTTTAACATTTTTCTCCTTTTCATCTTGTTCCTTCTATTTTTCTGATAGCATCTGCACTTTTCTGTGGAGTTTACCCTTTGGCTGAATTCTGTGTGATGGTGAAGTAACTAAGGGCAAAGTGTTCTCTAGATTATCTGAGCTAAAAAATTGATAAAAATAAAATATGTGCTCGCAACATCTTTTCTATTGGCAAAAGCTAGTTTAAAATGTATTGTTGAGAAAAATCAAAGAAACTTCACTGATTGTCCTTTATGAATGAGGTATCTTAAAACAAGCAAGCCTCCCAATAAAACCCAACCCAACAACAAAAAAATCCCAAACAAAAAACAATCAAAACCCAAAAAACAACCAACAACAACAACAACAAAAAAATCCACAGCCTTTTAAAGCATTTATTTCCATGGAATATGTGTGTAGCCATAGTGGAGTGTCTGATATGCACCACAGGACCCATGTAATTATTTAATTCTTATGAGATGAAATGGTCTTTCTCAGAGGTTTTTCATTTATGTTCATTGCTGGATTGGAAACATGAGTGCACCAACCTGACAAGTTCAGCCTCTGAGTGGGAAATGAAGTTGGAAATTCCCCAGGCACAGATTATCCAAAAAACCATGTTCTTTTGCCACCTCTCCATGTCCTAACACTACAAATTGTGAACATCATCCTCAAACACATGAAATACCTGTAGCAGATTTGGGTCCCGCTAGCCAAGAACTAGAAAAGGCAGCGTGTGAGGTCTGTGTGGTTTTTTGGCACCCAAGGCCCCCTCCCTGCACAGAGGAGCCGTTCCCGCTCCCAGGAAAGACTCGTGGCTCTCACAGGTGGGGATTTTTCAGGGTAGATGCTGCAGTGATCCTGCTCAGGATCCCATTTGCAGGAAATGAAAGTTTGCTGGAGCTGTTAATGCCTCTGTGCTTCTCTACCTTTTGAAAATCAGTGCTGAAGAGCCACAGCGTGGATAAAGCATTATAGGACAAGTGGTTTATCACAGATATCATGAATAATGCATCTCAGCTTCACTGAATATATGCAATGGCACTGCTTACATTTTTAAGATAAGTTTTAAAAACAGTGTATTAATAAACATAAAAGGTATTTCTCACCTCAGTGATAAAGACTACATGGCTGCAATACACTTTTGTGACATAAGCCATATTTCTGCAGTTAGATTTATTAGTGTGAAGAAAATTGCTCTTCTGAAAAACAAGTAATACAGACACATTATTACTGTGGCAGAAGGTGTTATTAATCCACACCCTGCCTCTCCAGTTGCACCTACTCTGTTTATTATCTGCAATAGCAACATGACTGTAGCTTTCTCTAACAAATCCTGGAAGCAGCTATTTTATTGTGAGACTTTTCCTGCTTGCTCTTTATTTTCATGGGGTACTTTCATGTCTTGATGCAATTTTAGAAGGGATTCACTTGTTATGCATAAGTAGAGGTGTATGTTGAAAAGATCTCAGTTTTTTTTTTCTAAACTTCATGTATTTAAAGAAAATAAAACCAAATGAGAATGTTATTGTGCATGGTGCACAGAGTGGGAGAGGAAGAATTAACGAGACATTTGTAAGAGCTGCCTGAGAAACAGCTTTGAAATCTCACACAGAGGCTTAGTGCAATCAAGAAATATAAAAAATAAGTGGGAGCAGGAGCAATAACACGAGAAAATAATCCCATTTACCAGATGGTTAGGAGAAACCATTCTGGGGTGGCCTGTTGAATAGAGATACTCCAAAAATGTCTGGTAATCCATGTGTGTGGAACAGGAGATAGTGAAGCCCCTCCTGTATTTCCACTGCAGTCCTCTGCAAGTTCAGATTCCTGTCCTGATTCCCCTTCTCTGCAGCTGAACTAATTACACTTCCCAGAATGTGCTCAGCATTAGTGAGGTCATATCTGAGTAGCCTTTGTTTAGAATGCAAAGACCAGCAGAACTTGATGAGGTTCTGATAAAATACATATTCCTGAGCAGTCAACGCTTTACTTGGGCATTCATTTCAATCTTGTGCCTCCTGTAACTCAACGTGAGAAAGGATTATTGCTTTCGTGTCCTTTCGTGGTGTGAGGCAAATAACACTGCAGATCCCTTTCACTTTCTTTTGATTTGGTCGACTTTTTGCTCCACTTTTTTTGCATTAGCTTTATTAATAATGAGAAAGAAATTGTTTAGGGTTCAGTTCCTCCAAAGATATCTATTTTTGCTTATGGCTGTTTTCCAGGAGCGTGTGAGTGGCTCTTGCATTCCCAGTCCTCCTGCACGATGTCCTCTGCACAGACACCAACTGTGCCACAGCTTAAATAAGATGATGGGTGAAGTTGAGCCCAGGCTGCTGGGGTGCAGCTGGTCACATGAATTTACTGCAGCTGGGAGAGAATATTGCTCCACTGCTGAATTTTGCTAAGTATAAAACAGACAGGATCAAAGTATTCGCAAACAAGACCCTAATGGATTTCTTTGAAGTGAAACTGTCTGAATTATTTATTTTTAGTCTTGTGTTGCATAATTGGCTTAGAGAAGTAATGCTGTATCTAGTTGTAATTAAAATAAGGTAACATTTTAAATTTTAATAAATAGTTTCTTTATTACTATGACACAGTGATTAAATAGGGTGCAAACCTTATTAAGTCTTGTTTTTGCTTGATAACAGTGCATGGCTGTAATTGACTCTTGTTTGGTCCAGCATGCCTCTAAATTACAAAGAAGAAAGCTATCAGATAAAAATGAAATAGCACGGAATTTATACTTCACAATCCCTTTTGAAATGCAAATGTTACAAAACTTATTTCTTATATGTTCTCAAGTTACGTTTGATATTTGTAAAGATTGCCCATCACTGCCTTCAATTACAAGTCCACTTATCAGGGATAACCTCTGTGTTATTTGTACCATAATTGATAAATCTGATCCTTTCATTAAGATGAAATGAAGCCTTCCCTAATAACCATAACAGAGCCACATGGTGTCTGAGTGAAAAATACAGTGCTTTTTACTGTTGTTTTGACTGTTAGAATTTTGACAAAGACACACAAAACAAGTGTGCAGTAAAAATACAGGTTGCCCTTTCCCTCCCCCAAATGTTTTGTTTGTTGTGTGGATCTGAGGTAAGAGTAAATTAAAATAGTCTCCAGTGAAGTCAGTCAGCTGTTTCAATGGCAAAAATTTTGTTTAGCTCAGAACATTTTTAAGAACCATCACTAATTTGATTTTGATACGGCGAAAGGAATACACTTCCTTTTCCCCACTGCAATTTGTGGGAACGCTACCATAGCTTGAGGAGCATCTGCAGTGGGATTTGCAGCTTTACACTTTGGGTCTGTGTGTCTGTGCCCGGTGGAAAGAAGGTGCAGTGGACAGCCAGGCTCAGCTGTGGCTCCTGCTTGCCGTGTTTGTCACAGCAGCTCTGAGCCACAGAGGTGAATTTGCAGCGCTTGCAGGGGTGAGGCTGTTCTGATCAGGATGTGTTCTGCTGCTGGAAGTGAAAGCCCACAAGAGGAAAGCTTGATTTGACATTTCTGGCTACATCTGAAAGTATCAGTCAGGGAATTTATATTGTTGAAAGGAGCCTGTGGGGATGTAAAGTTGGTGGTAGAAAGAAAAATGATCTGAACAACACAGAATTTGTAGTATGGCACACATCTGCTCACCCAGGTGGACATATTCCCAACTCCAGAGTTCCTGTTGAAAGAGAAGAAAAGATCACATAGAAAACAATTATTATTGTTGTCTGTATCCAACCAATTGTGTCATTTTTGCCAGAATCACATTCAGAAGATAAATGATAATATTTACATAACAGAGCAAAACACACAGACTACCCTAGAAAAATGCCCAGGTGTAATGGAAGAATAGCTGTTGGCCTTACTGAAGTGCTTTGTATGTCCAAATACCTAGCTTTTTTGTAGAAATTTTCCCCACTCATTAGTCATTTTGGTTCTTATCCTCTGCAGCTCCCAGCAAGGCTTCTCACTTTGTTCAAACTGCTAATATTAACATTGTCATTGCAACTGGCCAGTGACAGCCTAGTTTGGCATCTGCTGGCATCTATCTGTGTAAGCAAACTGATTTTGCTGCTAGCAACTGAAAAATGCCTACTGTCTGCTTCTGAAATGTCTTTTATCTGCATGCCATCCCTCTCTTTGCAGATACCATCAAATCATTGTTGTTCTCTGGAATTCTAAAATGGTGTTGCTCAGTTTTCCCCATCAAATCATGAGCCTGTTTTTCCCTCTGCAGTAGCAGCTCTGTCTGTATGATGCCTTGTTTTCTTCGAAGCTTTGGTACGAAAATGAGGGCTTTAGCTCTTGCCCATCATTCCCCAGCACCTTCTGCTGAAAATGTGATCTTTTTGAAGGTTTGGGAAATGGCAAAGCATGCA
>VZTX01004428.1:509379-594804 GCA_013400915.1 Pardalotus punctatus | reverse complement strand
CCAACTCCAGAGTTCCTGTTGAAAGAGAAGAAAAGATCACATAGAAAACAATTATTATTGTTGTCTGTATCCAACCAATTGTGTCATTTTTGCCAGAATCACATTCAGAAGATAAATGATAATATTTACATAACAGAGCAAAACACACAGACTACCCTAGAAAAATGCCCAGGTGTAATGGAAGAATAGCTGTTGGCCTTACTGAAGTGCTTTATATGTCCAAATACCTAGCTTCCCTTTAGTTTTTGTAGAAATTTTCCCCACTCATTAGTCATTTTGGTTCTTATCCTCTGCAGCTCCCAGCAAGGCTTCTCACTTTGTTCAAACTGCTAATATTAACATTGTCATTGCAACTGGCCAGTGACAGCCTAGTTTGGCATCTGCTGGCATCTATCTGTGTAAGCAAACTGATTTTGCTGCTAGCAACTGAAAAATGCCTACTGTCTGCTTCTGAAATGTCTTTTATCTGCATGCCATCCCTCTCTTTGCAGATACCATCAAATCATTGTTGTTCTCTGGAATTCTAAAATGGTGTTGCTCAGTTTTCCCCATCAAATCATGAGCCTGTTTTTCCCTCTGCAGTAGCAGCTCTGTCTGTATGATGCCTTGTTTTCTTCGAAGCTTTGGTACGAAAATGAGGGCTTTAGCTCTTGCCCATCATTCCCCAGCACCTTCTGCTGAAAATGTGATCTTTTTGAAGGTTTGGGAAATGGCAAAGCATGCAGAACGATTTTTTTAGCACTTAAACCAGCATTTGCTTCTCAGTCTGCGACTTCACATTGATTAGGTGGTAGATTTTCTAGATTAACTCCTGACCACTAAAGCACTTTTGTTCTCTCCCATGCTGTTGGGAGATTTATTGATTTAATTGAAGGTGTTCTTGAGTTTTTCAGCTCTACATATGTCTTTTCCTCCTTAAGCTGTGCACTTTACTCATTTTTATCATCCTCTGGGCTATGCCTGTTTTTTTTCCCCCAGAGGTTATGAGCTAAAACAAAGGCTCAACTACTTTTGAAGAATCTACTTGTAATTAACTTGACTTTACCTGACCCTTAACAACAGATCAATTACACCTATACCTCTGCCAGCTAGGGAACTTTCCTGGGGCTATATACAGATTAGTCACAAGAATATGAAGGTAATTTAATTGAAAGAAAACAGAAATGGGTCATTTTAACAATGTAGTGGCATCTTTGTGTCATATTTACTTGGAAGCTTTGTATGTCTGTGATATTTTTATTTTTCTCTCCTGCCAGGGATTTCTGAAAATTAAAAAAGCACAAGTTATTAAAACCAATGAAACATAGAGATGGGGTTACACGAATACAAAACTCTCTATCCTTGCTCTCTCTCTTCTGTGGCAGCAGTAGTAGGGGCATAGTGAAAAAACACTGGGTTTTTTTTCAGTTCAGGTGGTGGAATTATTCCAAAGTGATTTGCTGTTCCTCAAAGTCATACTTCAGGTTATATAAAGGTTTGTAAAAGGTAATGCAGGGTCTGTGGCAGCTGTCAAGAACTTGCAGAAAAATACAGAGTTTTCTCGCCGCTCTGTGCAACATTTGAAATTATACTGGCTCATTTTGAAACTCCACATTTCTGTTCTTATTATAGAAACCTTTAGCAATTTGTAGTTAGGCAAAATTGCCAACTGTAATGATAAATAATAGCATATGGGTGTATGCAAATAGAGAAAACACCCTTTCATTCCATATGCAGTATGATACAATTCCCATCATCTCCATTCCATTAGCATTGCAGATCTGAAACTTGCTGTGCTGCCAAGAGAGTTTACACAGTTTTGTTGAAATCAACAGAAACTGTGCATCTGAAGTTTTAAGAAACCCCTGAGTTTTTCTGCTCAAGCATGCCTGTTGTTTCTTTTTCATGTTCCAAACGAGTCAAAGGAGGACAATTTGGATCATCAGTACCAGAGAACTACTTTTTACCTCTAACTTTGGTTCAGTGTGTGTCCAGTTTTATCAGTTTTATTTCAGACTGCAAAAATGTTTTGGTTTTTTTTTCAAAATCTGATCCCTTTTCCCCCAGTTGACAGAAAAACTGGGCAGAACAACCTTTTTTATTTTTTTTTCCTTCCTGTTGTGTATAATTATGAAAAAAAAATAAAATCTATGGAACAGATTAGCTGAAGGCAATAATTGGGAGTGACAGTTGCAAACCTACCAAAGAAATCAAAGTGGAAATTTCTGGATAGCACACCAGTTTTTTAAATTCCCATTGTTACAAAGAAATTTGAAAAAAAGAGCTCCCTACAATGTAAATGTATGTTATTAATATGCTTTGCTAAAGAACAAAAGTGATCAACAGGAAAATATATTTACTTGTGGGAAACTTTCATGAAAGGAAGATTGAAGTGGAGAGAAATATATCAAAGTAGCCAATCAATAATAACAGTGAAATCATCTGCCAGACAGCGTGTGGTAAAGCCCTGCACTGAGGTTTAAAGTATTTCCATCACTGTCTCTGCCCCACTGGTGCTGCTGCCCTCCCTGCAGAGCCCTGGGCTGCTCTGGCCAGTGCTCACAGCTTATGGGTTAAATCACCACAAACAGCATGAGCTGAGACGCTGGGGATGCAGTGTCTGATGGACAAGCACCTTAATCCCCTTTTTCCATGTCCAGGAAGAGGGTTGGAAGGCAGGTGAAAACAGAATAATCTTAATATATCAGAGGTTCATTGTGGTTTATGCAACTGGGCTCATAGTGTTAAATTCTTTGGCTGTGACACACAGCATGAATTTCCATAAATTTAGAGTTCTCTGGATGTATCTAGATCTTTCCTGTGCATGTGTGAAGTGGCTTGGAAGCCTCACTGGGGAATTTGGGAACAAGGCTTTGTTTAGAAAGCTTACCTGCTACGGTTTTTTCAGTGCCATTTTGGTTTGTATTTAAAGAAAAACCTTATGTAAATAAATAGGGATGAATTTCATAGATCATGTTCAAATAACCCAGCATTACCTTGGGCGCTGTCAGGGCTGTGATACACAGGCAAAGGCACAAGTTGGTACTGATGCTCTCCCACACTGCTTTTCCAGCTGCTGTGTTTGCCTCAGGTCTGGCTGACCCAGAAACAGTGTGATTAGAAACTATGGATTTTTCCTCTATGAATTCTCTCAGTTGGTTCTTGAAGTCAAGTTAACATTTACCTTCCTCAGCATTGTGCAGCAGAACATTTCCAGGCTTAAATGTATTTGATTGGAAGAAATTTTTTTTTATGGTTGCCTGGCCCTCTGTGGTATTTCTTAAATGCTGCATCACATTAGCCATCCTCAAACCCTCTGCTACAGAGGCAGATTTAAGTGGTAACTACACCCTGTAGTTATAGGATATTTATTTTCTGTTAAGTTAGTTTGGATTGCTGGGTAAATACCATCTGGTTGTAGCAATTTGTTACTGTTCACTTGTTCTGAAAACTCTTCACATTAATATTTCTGTTTGAGGTAAATCCTTCAGTGGAAATAGCCTTCTCAGTATGACTAATTCCCAGATCTCTATGGTGAACTGGGCTGTGTCTTTCCTGAACATTTTTCTTATATTGTGATCATCAGATCCTTCTGCATAGCTGCTGGCAGGTTTCCTAACAATGTACTTCTGAGAAGTTTTATGTTTCGTTTTCATGCCTTCTCCAAACTCTTGGTTTGCTTTATTGTGATATTACATAGAACTTGCTATATTTGTTTCTTGTATGGAGAAGACTTCAGATTTTTATGATGTTTTTATTACTTTGAAAATATTGCATATACCATTGTGATTAATGGTGCCATATTTTTTCCTCTTGCTTTTTTCTTAGTAGTTGATATGCATGCATCTGAACCCTCAAACACACGGTTTTGAAATGTCTCTTAACACCTTAAAACAAGAAGGTAAAATTGATTCTCAGTGCTGACTGCCCTGCCTGCTTGGGAACTAGATCTGCACATAAAGTTCAAATGTTTTCCCTATGCTCTTCACTCCATTATTTACTTATTATGTGGCCGTCTGAGGTTCCAATCTAGCAACATTTGCTCTTACAACTGAAGTTACTTTCCTGTTGCTTTTGTTGTGACTGATGTCACAAATACTGCCTTGGTCATATCATGGTCAACAATGCTGATGAATCCTTGCCATTGTCAGGTCTGAAGGCAGAAGTGTGTTTACAACTGAAACCTGAATCTGATACTATGAAAATGATCCAGGTTACTTTAAATGCTTTAAATTGTTTGGTTGCTCTGTTTATAATTCAGGTATATTTGGAAGAACAGCTTGAGGGATCATTCTTGGCTATGCCAGCAGACTGGGGGATTATTAACCCCTGATGCAGGAAATGTTTATAGATAGGTGAAGAATGGGCTGGACTTGTAATTTTGTGCTCCAGAGCAGCCTGTGGGACCATAAACTTGTCATTTAAAGGGTTTTCATTGCTGTTGGAATTCTTCCATTTGGAAAAGCAGATTGTTTTATGCTCAATACTCAAGAGGAAGCCTCCTAAAGACACTTGTGCAGTTTGCCGTTCCATTGGACTACAAGGTGTCCACAGACTGAAGCCAAGAGGCAGGAGGCAATTCCAGTTTCTACTCTGCAGTATAAAACTGTGTAACTCTTTTGAATGGCGAGTTTATCAACAAGGTTATTGCTGAATACTCTTCACGACTTTTTGGAAGACATCCCTGACAGCAAGAAAATTGTATGGCATAGAAAAAAAAAAGCCTTAGATGATTTAATGTCAAGGACAGTATCCCACATATTTCTGAAGGTGTCAGCAAGTAACTGGCTACAAGTTTCTGTAAGGTTGCTGTGTTCCAGATTGAGCATTAAAGTGGCTGCTAACTGACGGCAGTGGTTCACTGTGCTGTTCATCAAAAAGGATTATGCAAGGGAGTGACACCTTTAGTGCAGTCAATGAAGTTTGTGAAAACATTGCCTTGAAGGAACTGTTTTTCAGTGACCATTAGTGATGCACTGAAAGTGGTTTGTGATTTGGTTTTGTTCAGGGACTGAGGAATCCGGTGTCCAGGTTCACTGACTCTTTGCTAAGAGGCACTTTGTCTCAAAGACAATAGCAATAATTTGGAGAATGTCCTGGAAATAGTTGCCAAAACTGTAAATTGAACTGTGGTCTGAGTGCGGAAGTGCTGCCAGTTCTGGGCACTCCCTGATGAAGATCAGTCACAACATTTCACTTTGCTGCTCTGCAATGTCATGTGGCTCAGCAGGAGCAGGAGTTGGATGGGTGTTAACATGGCTTGATGAGATAAGACCTTTTATTTTAAATAAAGGTAGGAAA
Source organism: Pardalotus punctatus (assembly GCA_013400915.1). Taxonomy (NCBI): domain Eukaryota; kingdom Metazoa; phylum Chordata; class Aves; order Passeriformes; family Pardalotidae; genus Pardalotus; species Pardalotus punctatus. The sequence goes on along the minus strand of VZTX01004428.1, from coordinate 589,524 downwards.
TCGTTATTAGATGAAGAAAATGATGGGTTTTTGCCAGTCCTTGTTTTACCATAGGGATATTATAATGTGTAAAGTCATCAAAGTGTGAACTTTAGGAAAACACCCAGGGAAACATTTCAATGATATCATGGATGACATGCTTTAGAACCTTGAGAGCTGATGATTAAATAATCTCAAATTTGAGTTTTATGCTGTTAGAATTTTATTAGAAAGAAGTGGGAATAGTGAAGCCTATCTAAAGAAGAACTCTTATTGTAATAATACCTAATTTGTGATTTTCTCCCAAAGTTCTTAAATTTTATTGTAATATTTCTATTTTACTCAAACTGAATTAATTAATTTTTTAGAAACAGCTAAATTTCTGAAAGGCAGAAACCAATTTCATATCCCAGATGTGCAACTCAGTACAAATCAGTGTAAAAGATGGAACTACAGAAATTTCAGTGAAAGAAAATTGACTTCTGCTTCCTGTTCATGTGCTGTGAGGCGTTTTATGGTTGTCAGGGTTATTCAGGGTTGTATGGTTCTTGGATTATTCTTTCTCTTTATATATTTTTAAGTTTTTTCCTTGGTGTTTAACTTCATCAAACTGAGCTTTCAGAAGCAAGTCAATAGCAAGCAAATAACTGGGTGTATCTCTCGAATCTCACAGGAAATTTTTATTCAAGCGAAGTCTTCAGTGAAATGTGAGCAGCCTGGAGGACAGCGGCTTCTCAATGTGCCGATGCCATTTTAATATTGTTACTTCAATGGTTTCTCCAAAGCACTGACAAAGTTATTGCTTGGAAAGTTTATGTTGCTAGTGCTAAAGGTTACTTGTTTCATTTGGAAAGGATCCAAAACCTGCTTTCTAAATGGCTGTTTTGTTCTGCACAACAAACTCCCCAGCATTTTAACTTGAATTGCTCTTGAATTCAAATTAATGCCATCATATTTACTTTCAAAGTGGAAAACATTTTCAGATGTAGCAAATCCTGTTGGAGTCATGAAAGCCAATACTTGAGAATATTTGGATATATTAGCACATAGACCATGACATATTTCTTGCATATGACTACCTACAACTATTTTAGAACCATACTCCACAAGTTTCTTAACTTGATAATGATTTCATAGTGCTGTTGTGAGAAGCGCCTCTTAGGCTATAAGCAAATTATAGAGAGGCAGTGGTGTCTAGTGGTTTTTGGTCCACCCTCTGGAATATGTTTTTTTTCCCATACATTTTTTCTGAAGTAGAGATGCTTTGCTTAACATGAAAGTTTGCCAGCATTGCTCCCCGTTATAAAGAGAAAGATGCATTGCAATTTGGCAACTCTGAGGCTTTTTCTGACCCACTTCTTATGCTTTGTATAAATAATTAAACAGCTGGTAAATCTGTCCTGTCTACTGTGTTTTATAATGTAATAAATTCTTATTATTCTTGGATTTGTCTAAGCCAAACTGGATCCTGAGCTATCTGCAAAAATAGTATTGCTGCTTTATTCAGTCTGTGAAGGGGAACTAGCATTGGGGATAGACAAAGGCTGAAGAATGGTGGAAAAGTTAAATTACTTGTCCATTGTAACTTGGTGGCAGAGCTGACACAGGAAGTCCTTTTTTTCTGTCTTGGCACAACAGCTGTATCTTATCATGCTCTTAAATTTTGGAATGTGTTTTGGCATACATACTAAGGTAGGGCATAATCTCTCTGGAAAAGGGCTGATGAGATGATTTGAGTTAAAATATCCCCACCTTGTTACAGGCATGGATGGTTTAAGGGCTGGATCAAGTGTTTAAAAGTGAGAAAGGCTTGACCATTCCGGGTTTATTTGCGGTTGTGGGTTTTTTTGTTCTGTTTCCTCCTTTTTAAAAAAAAATTTCGGTGATTCATAGTAGCTCTGCCCTGCATCCTCTGTGGCTTATTGCCCTTCCCCAGCTAAAGGCTGTCGGCTCCTCACAGCTTGTTTTTAGGAGTCCTTCCTTTTCCAAACGAACCAGAATGAGCCTGCTCAGCTGGAGGGCTGTGCTGCGGTCCAAGTGAGCTCATGTGCCATCTGCACCTTCCCTGGTGAGGAGCTGTGACTCCACAATTCCTGGCACGGCCCCGTGAGGTGCCAGGATCAGCCACCCGACCTCGCTGCCTGCTGCGATGGGGCTGGAGCTCAGCTCTCACAGTCGGTTCCTCTTGGCTTTAGTCTCCTCCTGCACAGATGTATCTTTTCTCCAAATGTGGCTTTGGTTTTAGTTATTAATCAGTCATTTATTTTAGTATATTAATTTCTTGATCATTAGAACACATGATGAAATCCTCTTATGTATGTTCTTCCACCCAGTAGTCAGTTGTTACCAAGCCAGTTATTTAAAGAATTGTTTACACGTGGTAATAGCACTGAAAAAATTCATGGGTGAATTTTATGGTTAAAATCATAAAATAGTGACAGCATAGTTTAAGAACATTAACACATTTCTAGAAAACAATTCCAGTTGCATTCTGTACTGGGAAGACAGATCATTCCTGAAGTACTGCAGTCAGTAGCAGTAAATTATTACAGAAAATATTATGTGTCCTTTACAGCCATTAAATATAATCTCTGGATGTGAAAATGGATGTTGTAGTTCTATAAAACCACTGTTTTTCAGTTCACATCTTCATGTCTAAAAAAAAAAAAACAACCCATTCCCATTTAAGAGTTCCGGTAAAAGAATCCATGAAGAATTCAGCTACTACTTAGGCAACTCATTTATTACACGGATAACACAAATTAGTTTACTGCTTGATTAACGCAAATATAAGCAATACACCAAGAAGGGAAAGATTTTTGTAATTATTATCATGGTAAAGTAAATTCTGTGAAACTTCAGTCAGCAAACAGGCTATTGTTCACAGGCTGTGCCCTTGAAAATAAATGCCAGATATAACTGAAACATATGAACAAATCTGAAAGCTAATATGGACCTGATCCAAAGGCTACTGAAGCAAATGGAAAGATTCCCACTGACTCCAATGAGCTCTGGCTGAGGGCCAGTGAAAGTAACGTTCAAGTTACCAAAGAGCCAAGCTGCCAAAATGCAATTGGAAATTTTTCTTGTCCTTTGCCAGGCTCCATGGGAGGGACATCAGCTGCCTGGGCTCTTGCAACAGAAAGCACGCATTTGGGATGTCCATCCACTGCTGTACAGGTTATTTATAAACACTGAGGAGTCACAGACTGGGTGAGGTGGGAAGGGACCATAGTGGTCACCTGGTCCAACCTCCCTGCTCAGGCAGGGTCATCCCGGAGCACATGGCACAGGATTGTGTCCAGACGGCTCTTGAGTGGCTCTGGTGAGGGAGACTCCACAGCCTCTCTGGGCAATGTGTTCCAGTGCTCGGTCACTGCACAGTAAATAAGTTCTTATATTTAGGTGGAGCTTCCTGGGCATCATTTTCTGCCTGCTGTCTCTTGTCCTGTTTCGTGGCAGCACCTTTTTCTGAGGCCTTTTATTCAGTACCCTAAAACCCGTCTGCCATTGTGCTAAAGATTGGATGTGCTGAGAATTTATTTCTCTTTCTCTGTGTCATTTCTCTCTCTCATTTCATTAACTGTGTCCTGTGACTATGACAATACCTGCAGGTGCTCATTATTAATAGGCCACAACCATGCACACCTTGCTGATGGAAATTCTACCCAGTTCGGTAGAATCAGCTCTGGTTTGGAAGTCAGGTGGAAATATTTCCAATTTCATTGCTAGTTACACTTCTTACTTGACCAACTGCCCAGGTTTGGTGACTCTATTTTAGTGATAACCTGTTTTGGAAATAATATTGTCTTGATATCAGGCAGTATTTGAAGTGGTAATTAATTTCTGGCACCTTTAGGGCTGAAGACCTTTACTGAGCATTCAGAACTGCAGCTTCTAAGTAGTGGTTGTATAAAATGAACTCTTACTGAACAGATTTTTTGACTGGGATTGTACTTTTCAGTGAGAGATGCAACACTGTGTTAAATATAAACTTTGTTTACCCTAAAGAGTAAATTTTGCTTGTGATGCTAAATTATGCTAAACAGAACTACATGGAGAACCCCTTATTTAAGTTAAACTCAAGACAAAATGCCAATCAAGTTTTATTCAGTTTTTGTTCTTTCTTGCATTTGCAACATCCTCATTTATGGCCAGCTATCATAAGAAGATACATCAGAGTGCAAACACGTGTTTATTCCAGAACACCGAAGAAAACATGGAAAAATGATTTCTTCAACCACAGTAGAAGATATAGTATAGTCATGATAAAAATAAATTACAGTGATTGAATTAAAAAGATTTAGAATCACATTTTTAAGTTACAGAGGGATTTTAAAATTGGTTCAAGATTGTCTATTTGTATTTTTTCTGATAGGTTTCTTCTCTCTGTATAAAATGGAGGGCTCAGTTCCTATATTTATCAGTCAGTAAAATCAGTTTACTTAGCAATATGCAGCTGCTTTCAAATCCATGGATAACTCTTTCTTGTGGCCTACAATATCACAATGCTATGCTTTTTTTTGCTATGCTTTTTTCAGGTAAATTGGAAAAGCAAATCTTTAGGACTTTATTCCCAAATTCTGCCAACAGAGCAGTCTCCAGCCTTTTGGTGTGTTGAAAAATCAAACCTGAATACAACGCCACGTGCAAAAACTTGTGGAATATCATTACCTGAAAAAGAAATAATATTTTAATTACCTAGTTTAGCTAGTGCTTTGAAATAAGAAATACCCATTTCACTTATGAAAAGCTCACTATAATGTATAAACAGAGCACACATCAAAGGAAGCTGGGGATTTTTCTGGTGAGAAAGTTGAAGAAAGTTGTTCCTTGACAAGTTTTCAGTTTAACTGAGCCCTTTGCCCAATTAATTGTTTCAGTATCTGAGGCATTTCTACATCAAGACTGAAGCAGCTCTAATTCTTCTCTTCTTGTTGACAATAAAATCTTTTATCTTTACTCAAAGAAAAGGGTTTCATTTTCTCCTTTCCTTTTCTCACAGCTGGGTTAAGATAGATGTGAGTGCGTTTGTTCATGTATTTTTGCAAAGCTGGAAACTCTCAGCTGTTCCTGGAATTGACGCCACTGTAACTTAAGGACTTGCAGCACAAGAATATTGGCAGCCTTATTAGTTAAAAATAGCTCATCTAAAAGATGTATCTTGGTTTAGATGTTGTTAACACAGAGGCATCAACACATGGCAGAAAATCCCCAAAACAGGATTTTACCTGTTAGAGCACTGTGGATCTTGGGATGGCTGAAAGACAGCAAATGGCAGTAAACTGAGAACACATTAATAAGTTGATAAGAATGCTGATAAGCACTGCTTCTTGCTCTTTCCCTGTCTCTTCTGCAGCCCAATAATAATTCTGAGTGTGCAGTAGAAAGATTTTGACATTTGTATTATGGTCACTGTCAACTTATTCCTCCCTCTCCCCTGAACATGCAGCTTCAAAAAATCATTATGGGGAAGTAAAGGGGCCAGATCAGGCGGCTCTCGCTGCACTTTCAGACAAACTCTTGCCATCTTCAGGCTGATTCATCTACTCTGAGTTAAGGATTCTTTAAAAACCCACACAGACTCCGGGTGACACAGAGAATACAAATATGCTAAGGTTGCTTTCCAACTCCTTGGAGTTATTTTATCAACTTTGGCATTGGTAAGGCAAATCTAAAGTAATCTACCTGAGAAAAACAACTGCTTGAGATGTCAGGAGCAAAGGGTATTCTAGGGCATTGAAGCTCTCGTTATCACATGCATGATTGCTACAGGAAAACTAAAGCTAAGCCTGGCTATGTATTTAAGCATAGAATTTAATAAAGCAGGGATTTTACTGACATGCACTAGTTCGAAGCTGACATAGGCAGAAAGACATGAGACATTGTTTCCCTCAGATTATTTAGGTACAACATTCGCTATTCCTGTATTTGAATTTGTACCACCATCACATCTGCAATTACCACACTAAAAAACACTTAAAATGTTCTAGTGAAATCTATTGTCTAAAAATATGTCAACTTTCGTGTCAAACGTGAAGATTGAAGTTGTCATTTAAGCAACAGAAAAATGTCTCTGCTAATTGCACATTTAAAGCAAAAGAAGTAACTGAATTAATTTCACTCAGGTTTAAGAAAAAGATGTGATTTGATTCATATCACAACATGTTGAGCTTGGTATTAACACTTAATTTGACTAAGACATAATCATACAGTCAAATTTCACAGACCATTGAACAGATAGTTGAGAGGACAAGTAGTTCAGCACAGCTCCTGTCACTTCTTGATCATCAGAAGGTCTTGGTGACCTTATAAAAGGCTGAAAGTCACTCTCATTCAGGGCTCTTTGGGAACTAAAACAAGCTGACAATACTTTGCCAGCTCCATCCCAAGAGGTCCAGTGATTTCCAATGACAATAAATGAGCTGTCTTTCTGATCAGGGTAATTGTAAAATTTTGTGATGTTTCTATACCCATCAGAGCATTACAGTCTGTGCAACCATGCTGAGCTTTGAATGGGCACTTACTGTGCTGTGTATTGATCTTGGAGCCATGATTGAATGTTGTATGAGATCAATGCCTAGTGTGCAGCAACAGCAAAGCATTCAGGGATATTTGGATTAAAGCAGGATTTGATTTGTAAATGAAGTTTATGTTCATATTTACTTGTGTTTTCTCTGAAATAAATCTTTTGAAGTAGGACTTCTCTGGGCACCCTGCAGGGGAGCACCTTTCCATCCAAATGGACTTTGGTGCAGGAGGGATCCTCTTAATGGGACCTTAACTCTCAGCTAAGAATTCACAAGATGGAATGCCACAGCGAGGCCAAAGGAACTGTCCTTGCCTAGGACAAGGACAGTTAATTTGCTGTGACTAATTGGAAAACATATTTGCATATTAATATGCAAAATGAAAGTGCAAGCTGTGGTTTTGCCAAGCAATGGAATCATGTAAAAGATTGATTTATAAGATAGCATACTCGAACTCTACATTATTTTGTATACCTTGTCCTCTCAAAAGGAGGAAAGTTGCTGAATTAGGAATGAGAGACGCCCACATTTATCAGCACAGAAAATGAGAAGATGAACTGAGAAAGGGAAGGACATGGCCAAACGGAGATAAATCCACAAAAGTTACCCTATTTTCATATTCAGGTAGTCCAGTACTAAAGAAATGAACTATAAAAAGTATACCCAGAACTTGTATACCCAGACAGCCCAGTCAAGGCCATTATCTTTGCACCAAAAGGAGGCTTTGAATTTTGTCCCTTCATTGATTTCTGTACAGCATTTGTAGGCAATGGTACACTACAACTGGATATTTTAATAAAAAAACCTGAAGGTAGAGAAGACCTTCTTACAGTGTCTGGGCAATATTTCCTTTCCTTTTCCACTATGAGACCACTAAAGGTAGAAAGGTAGGAGATGCATTTGAGAAGCACAATTTATAATCTGGTGAAGCTGCTGATTTAGGCTTAGCTGAGATGGGCACAGTTAATGAAACAGCTTTATGAAGCTGAAAAACTTGCAATTTACGACTTGCAGTTTTCCTAAGCTCTTTTTAAGTAGGGAGAAAAGGAAGTGCTCCTGCACTTCTCATCTGGAACACTGGTTACTTGTCCAAACACACTCCTGGTTGTGAAAAAGGGGAAGGGGTATGAAATCCTGTTTGTTCTTTGAACTACTTCAGTAATGTTTCCCTCCCAAATGTTTTTGTTGGACATGATTGTATCATGATGCACCTCATCCCCTGGTGCTGTTTTCTCCAGTAACAGGTGGGGATCTGTTGAAGCAGATAAAGGTGAAGCCATTCAGAGGCATCAAAAATATACACGAAAATGATGCTCTTCTCTCTTCTCTCATTCACAGACCCTCTCTGTCATATTTGGGGATGTAATGATAGACATTGCCTTCTCCTAAAGGGTTCAGATTTCTCCCTCAAACATACACGGCATTTTGAAAATACTGAGCAATCTAACACGCATCCTTCAATGTTTATATAATCATTCAATTCACCTGAAAAGTAAGTTACCTATATTATTTATTTATTGCTATTTTTTGTCACTAAAAAGAGACTTGAAACAGGAAACTGCTAAGGCTATACCACTGGTTTTTTTTCTGTATTATTTAATAAATATTTGGGCCTAAAGCTGTTATGCCTTGATGTCTTTAGACCTTGAGTTTATATAGATATAGGTGTACACTTCATTTAATGAAGGCCAGCAAAAGTGGAATTGTTAAAGGCTTGTTGGACATAATCCAGGGGAACATTTTCATTGCTACCAGGCCTCAATATACAACCTGTTCTTCCAGCAGTCACAAAATTCCTCTCTCCCTTGATCTATTTGCTTCTTTATTAGCAGCCTAGAACCGGATCAGCTCATACAAGATTATTTCTGCTCAGATTCTAATACTTTAGATAAATTTATGTCTATGAAAACTTGTAATTTTCCGTGTTTTGATCAATGTGCACATTCTGAGCTCATCCTTGCTAAAGCACTCTTTGCTGAAGAGCCTATGAGCTGGAAATTATTTCACTTTGAAAAACATCCAGTATATTATTAAAACCATTTCCTTTGTCATATCCCTACCCTGTTACTCACTGTTCTCTTCATAGGGGCTAATTAAACGTTATGCTGCTAATCAGTGTTGATAGATACAAAGTACTGTAATGTCTCCTGGCTTTATGGATTATGCTAATGGCCATCTGCCTATTATTGATAATTTGTTCTTCAGTTACTGGAGGGGGAGGAAGGAGCAGTTTGGTTAACTATAAAGAGCAGCTATTTGGTTTATGAGGTATTCAGCTGTATCACCAGTTGTCTTTAGCTATTAAAGTTACTATAACTGCAAAGTATATATTTTCATCAAGGTCTGAATTTTCTCTAGTTATTGTGTATGAAATTTGTATCTTCAGACAGCTAGAATAAATCATGAGTGATAAGGACTTGATGGCAATGAGCTTATTAAGTACCCAACATGTTCAACCAAAGGTAGATAGATACATGATTAAATTTCATACTGCAGTTGTCTAAAATGCTATTGACTATGAAGAGTAAAAGGCCATGAAAAAAATCTAACTAAATTCTGTGACATGGAAATCTCTAACAAAGTCTGTATGTATAAGAGACTGCCTCAAATAACTGAAAATCTGAGCATACTCCATCAAGAGCTGAAAAATGTCAATTATAAAAATCTGGAAGCTCTGCTCGGAGAGGTAATGTGTACTCCTGTTTCCAGGTAGTCTGATAGACAGTACCAGATATTCTCCAGTATGGAACACGTTGGATAACAGTCCTTTAGCTGCCTGTTAAAATTTGCAAAGCTATCTCGGGTTGTACGGAAGTTTTTTACTTAGTTACTTTGACTGTCTTGTTTCTCAGCCAGAGCAGAGAGCTCTGACACACAGAGCAAGGACAGATGGAGCCCTGATGCTGTGAGCAGTAGAGTTAGCTGGAAAATATCCACAGCTATTTCAAAACATGAAAACACAGATCACTTTTCTGTAGCACTTCTTATTGCTTCTTGATGAGCTACTGCAATATAAGGAAAAACTGAAATTAGAAATTTGGAACATTTGGGTAGGATTTTAAAATAAAACACAATAGGGCTTTTCAAAAAAACTTTCCCTGGCACTATTTGGGAATCATGTCAACACTTAAAAATAAAGGAAATGTTCTAAGAAGTAATAACGTTATTGAACTTACACATTTTGACTTTTCTTTCTTGGAGAACTATGTAAGTGTGAAACTTTTGGACAGATTAAATTTCACTTTCTTCCAGGACCTTAAACTAATCTAGAAATACTCAGTGCTGAGAAAGGGAAGCTTTCCAAAAAGAACTTGAAAACTCACTGAAGGAGACAGGATTGTAATGTAGAAGGGCATAGTCTGACTGATGGAATAGCAATTTTTGGCAAACACACTCAGTGGTAACCACTGTGTGTTCTGCAGCTCCTGCTTTTCATTAGACTTTACAAGCAGTGTGTGCGAATAGCAGATATCAGTAACGACCTCAGCATTCCTTGGAGTACCCAAAACTTCACAAAACCAGGAGTTTGTATCATGATGCCTGTCAATGAAGGGTACCACTGAGAGTTCCCTCAGGCAATCTGAAGAAACTCAGCTTGAATTCTGTAAGTGCTTTGAAGAGCCATTGAAATGCTGTATCAGTAAACTGAAGCACTGAACAGCGCAGTTTTCTCTGAATACAGTCCTTATAAACCAGAAAAGTATGAATGGCTAGATTCAGCACAAAATGAAATTATTGCCTTATATATAATCTCTTTAAAACTGGCTAATATTCTCCCATGCAGCAGCAAAGCAGAACTGCTGTGTTTCTTACAAACTTTTACTTTCTAGCCTTACAACCTGGCAGAGGTTTTACTCTGTTTTCAGAGCCCTGATGGCACTAACAAGCTCTTGTGGGTCTGAGCCACACCTGGAGCCTGTTGGTCTTCCAGCCCCTCTCACCCCGTCCTCCCTTCTGTCCCAGGATCCTTATTTAAGGAAAAGGTCCTTGTTAAACCTTGGTCCTGAGCCTTTGTTCCTGCCTGAGCAGTGCTTGCAGGTGCTGGTTGCTGGTTTAGCTCCCACCATGCCTGGTCAGGGGCTGACTTCCCAGCTTCAACTCAGACCTGTCCCATCCCTCTGGGCCTGCCTGCTGCTCCCTGGGCTGTGCAGCATCCTGACCTGTGGATTGACTGGGTGGCTTGAGCTCACAGCTGCCCCCTCCCTCGAAACTGCCTGATAACCCGGACTTGTCTTGACCCCGTCTGCCACCCCTGGCTTGCTTGGGTTGGACTCTCTGGGATGGACCCATTCAGGTAAAACCCTGTTCTCCTGCCTGGATTATCCCCTCTCAGTTTCTTGTGGAAATGCCTGGAAAGTCGAGTTGCCCTATAACAACCTTTTTCTCGTTCCTGGCTTGTCCACATTTTCAATTCTGTATTTTGTAGGATAGACCCAAGAAGCTGCCCCTTCACCCTATAATTGTGGTTGTTTTCTTTTCTTGTTTAATTATTTTTAAATTTTGTGTAGTGCTGTAGGTATCTTAGATTCCCTAGGTACTTGAAGGTGGAGTATTGTAATTTTCAGTTATACCTCATATTTGTCTACTATGGCTAAAGACAAAAACACAGTCATCAGGGATTCCCCATGACTGATAACAGGTTTATATCCTAACAACACTCCTATTTGCTTCCCTCAGGGTCACTGCTGAATCTAGCACATTGCTAGGACTTCCACAGAGGAGAAAATATTCTTGAGGCTAGTATTGTTATATCAAGCTTCCCATTTGAAGAGCACCATAAAACCATTATTAGTTGCTTCTAGAAATGGAAAAAAAAAATAATTCAAGAGGCATAGCTTAATCTTATTATTGAACAATGCTGGTCACTTTGGAAAGTACTGATATTTGAATTTTTTTTATTATTATTATGTTGGTCTTTTGAGTACTTTCCTGCTTATGGAAGGTCAGTTGGGTACTCCAGCAATGGATATTTGTATATCCAGGAGAATTCTGTTTGTATGTCCAGATCTTTATGTGAAATCTAGACAGACTAACAGGATGCATATTCTATGAAATATCCCAGCATGGTACCTGTTAACCACTGTAATAAGGAATGATGTCTGGCTTCTCAACACAGCCCTAAGAAGAGTGGCTAGATAGAGCTGCCAATGGGGAGGAGGGAAATAGCTCTTAATTGGAATTCCTCAGGGATAGCTTAAAGGAGGGGAACTCCCTCCATTTGTTTATAAACCACTTGTCCTCTGGGGTGAGGAACGTAGATGCTCTTTCGAAAAAAATGTTCTGGATAGCAGCACAGAAATCAGCCCTGTGCTTGTGGAAAGGACCATTACCAATGTGAAAGGCTTGCTGGCACGAGTAAAAGCCACTTCTGTGGGTTTATTACAAAAAGTTACAGCAGGTTATAATACCAGTGGTCAGAGCAGCCAGGTTCTGGTGTGTTCATGCCAGTGCTATGAGCTTTTGTTACTCAATGCAGTGGTCCTCTGAAAATAAATTAAACTGCAAAACATCCTTGGGAAGGTACCACACAGATGATGGGGCAGCTGCAGAACTACTTACTCTATGTTTTCACGGGGGAAATAAAAAGACACATTATGCCTAGATGAATATTTTTAATTACTTGTGACTGAAGTGGGCTACAGCTGTTTTCTATATCAGTATAAGGAGTTTCAAATAAAGGACTGCAAAGTTTGCAGTCCCCTGTGCAAATGAGCATCCTAGGGGATTGGTTAAGGCAGTCAAGAGAAATTCAATGCTTAAACTAAAAAACCACAGGAGAATAGACGTGAAAGCATTGTAGCTGGCAAATTGATCTTTACATGCAGCATCTTTTGTCCAAACCCAGTGCATTTCTTTGGATAGTCAAGAAGGGAAATAAATGTTGAGGAATTGACTTGAAAGCGATTTGTGCTGGGAATGATTTTTGTGAAATGTAGCTTTGAAAGGACCTCACAGCTCTGTCAAGGAAAAAATAATGCTTTCGTTGACCAGCTGGCAGTAGAGTTTAAAAGCAGCCAAAGAAAATGAAGCAAACTGAGTGCTTATAGCAATTTGTTGGTATAGTAACCTCATGACTCGTGTTTATCACTGAAATCAAGTTGTTGCCTCTTAAATGAGGCAACACTTCATATGACAGAAGCACGACTTTAGTGCAGTTAAGCCATAGGTTAGACAGTCACGGGTTGTTTAAGCCTAATGAAAACAAAAAAAAGCATCCACGCTGTTTTTAAGAGTATTTTCCTGTCATGCCTAATTTCTGTACCAGCCAGCATTGTCTGTGAGAAGCTGAGCAGCTCACTGGAAACATCCCGCTGATTCACAGCTCAGTTTCCTCCTGCAGGTTTTGTTCACAGTAATCTGCGAAAGAACCTGTTTGCCCTCTCTGGGGGTAACAGCAGGAAACAAATCTTGTCCTGCACATCACAGATTTGACTGCAGTTCCACATGGCAGCCTGTGTCAGTGTGGGATTCTGCTTTCTTACCACTGCTCAGAATATTGATTGTTAATCAGATTGTCAGGGTACCATGGATATTTAAAAAGCCTTCCTTGGTGTTACAAAATGGCCTTGGGTGCTTTGGGCTTGTTTTCTGCATGGGTCAGTGTGGGGCTTGTGACTGTTTGGCTTTGTGGTGCTGAATCTTGCAAGCAGAGCTTTGAATTTTAGTAGGAGTTTCTTGTGTGTGTGCTCCAGCTGAAGAGGAGCAAGGCAGCAGAAAATGCAAGATGCTGAGGATGCTAAACAGAGGCACATGGAGATATTTTTTGTCATGGCCAGGGCACATCTGTCAGTGTAGTTCACAAGTTGATTACAGGACCCCCAGAGATAAATTTATTTAACTGTTGTAAACATGACACTAGCAGTAAATAATAAACTTACTCAGGCAACACTGTCTTTTGCTGTGCTTTGTTTTGGACCAAAGGTTGAGGAAAATGTGTGTAAATCCTGAGGGTGTCAGAGTGAAAAATAACAGATGAATCTTTAGATTGAATTTTGCTGTGAGGGCAAGGCCAAGGTGTGACACCTTTGCAGCAGTGAAACCTATTGATCCTAAGAGGATACAGCACTTTACCCCTGTCAGCATAACAGTTCCCAAATTCCTGGGTTCGTCTGAAACGGAATGTAGGAGCAAATCACAGCGTGCACATTTTCACTGCAGTACTTTAGGAGCAGAGACCCCTCCTTTGGTAATCAAAAAAGATGAACAGCTGTTAAACAGTGGCTACCAGAAAAAGAAATGATCCACACACAATATGATGGCAGACATGGAAGTCTGCCAAGGGTGCTAAGAATTCCTCACGGAGAGTTAGATACTTGTCCCTTTTCCCACAGTCTCCTTCAGTTTAAGAAAAGCGTTTGAAATGTAAAGTGATCTTTTCCCTACGTCACTTTTTGTATCTGATATCAGCAGAAACGGAGATTGAGGCTGCAAGAGCACAGCCAGGTATGCAGCTTCCTGCAGTTTTGGAATCTGTGGCAGTGACTGAACAATTTCCTTCTCAGATGAGTGACCAAGTTGTACATTAGCAGCTGCTCACAGAGTGCATGTGGCCTTAGCTATTGTGTCTGTGTGGCAGCAGGGGATGCAGCCATTTCACCACTGACGGGTGGACTTGAACCTTGAAAACGCTTTAACGATGTAAATTTTTTCAGGTTTCAATTAGAAGTAGCTCTGGCTTGGACCTGCTCTAATAAAATATCTCACAGTTCATCCTCAGGACAATTTTTTCAGTGGAGGACCCTATCTTAGTCAATATTAATCTATTAGCAGTGTATGAACAAAATTCAGTTAAACCCTTTCTTTAAAAGATCAGAGGTTTTGTTGAGGTGTTGCAGCTGAAGCTTCCAGCAGAAAATTATGTCCCTTTCAGGTCTTGTGTTGGTACTTCATCTTTATTACTTTATCAGGAAATTGCATCACTTACCATGTTGGCTTTTTAAAGATGAACAGTGTTAAAAGCTCTGGATGCAAACAGAAAATATAATGATGTCACCACGGTCTTAATTTCTAAGTAAAGCTACAGAAAGGAGAGGCTAATGCAGTAAGTCTGTGTCTGACCTGCAATGACTTCCACTTTTAAAAACCTTAAATACTGTTTTGCACAAGACAGCTGCATAAATCTTCGGGCGGAAAAGTGAAGAATAACCTGAAAACTACAGGGGGCACGTAAGGCAGAACTGAATGTAATTAGCTAAAATGGGACTTGGCTGGGACACTGCAATTAATTAAAAAAATATTATGTAGGGGTTGAATGACCAGAAGAAGTGAGGGAGTCACACTGGAGCGATGGCAGGGTGAGTGATTTATGTTGAGGAATGGCAGGTGTGACATGAAAAGTTGTTTTTGGACTATTGTGAGAGTGATGCTTCTTTTTGTCTGATTCTTCTGTAGTAGTAAATGAGGGCAACCCACCATGAAGCAGGGAGTTTCCAGTAGATGAGAAGTATAACTGAAAATGAGAATACCTTAGTTTTTCTTTATTGCTAGGCCTTGGGGGAAAAAGGTACTTAAATCTGGGGATTCACTTTGCCTTTCTAGAAAATAGGATAACAGCACCGTCTTATCAAAAACAATTTGAAGCTTAATTCCTTGTGAGGTGGTGTGATATTTTGGAAGAAATTTTTCTAAGATGTCGAGCAAACCAGTCCTGTTCCAGCTTGAATGTCTTAGAGTCACAAGCTGTGAAGTGGTAGCGTCCACAGGGAGCTGAAGCACACCTGGGGAAACTGCTGATGTGTTCATTTCCATTTCTGGAGGCATTTGATGTGGGACCTACTGATCAAATGAGAAAGAAGTAAATTCCAGACCTCTAGAAGGTAATTTGTCCTGAACTCAGAGTTGGAGATTATATTAAAATCTATTCCTCAGTCCACTCTATTTTTTTAACCACCATCTCTCAGCTAGAGTTACCTTCAGAAACAGGGATATTTATTTTTTTTCTTCTTTTTCCTCTCCTTATTGGAACATAACTTGGTGAGAATGGAGTGACTTAAAATCTGGTAAACCATACAAAAAACTTAGAGAGATCTTATTGTTTTTTTTCCAAAATTCCTTTTCAGATGAGCAAAGTGGAAAACGAAGTCGCTATAATTCCATTTGTCCTGTGGTTCAAATATTTTGCAATTCCTTATTATATTGTGAATTTTAGAATCAGAGAACCTGAAAACTTGATTTTTGGCTAAAACAAGGTAAATATTCATGCTTTTCTAGTGAGCTCCTTTATGTTAAAGCCAAAGGAGAGATTTTTGTTTTTTCCTTTGATCTGCCTCCTGTAGATAGTGGATCACACATTCAGCAAAATATGTATATTTTGCCTTTTGCAGTGCATGTCAAATATGTGGTTATGGTTGTACCATCCTTCTGGTAATGCTTACAGCAAAGTTGATTAACTAAAACTTAGCATTAAAGCAAATTTAAATCTTATCTGTAATGCAGCTTATCTATTTTCTCTGTTTGCCTCAGGGCCTAACCACCTGGCAGGTAGTTATTTATTATAGTCTGAACTTGTACCCTAAGCACTTATTGTAATTTCCAAAATATCATTTCATCTTATCTACTCTTGTAGTTTTCTGGTTTGTAATAAGATTTTGTCAGAATATCTACCGAAGAGCTCTTTTTCCTCCACACCAATTTTTGCCACTGTATAAGCTCAACTTAATCTGCTCCATGAACAATTACTACTAAATGCATTTTAAAAGTTTATTTGCTTATAACATTGAAAACCAGGTGTTGATATTTCCTATGTGCTCCTTGCAGAAGCATGATAATGTTTGGTTTAGAAAATAAGACCTGCTTTATTCAATTTTTTAAGAAAACATTGATTTTTGTCTTGAACTTTTGTTATTTGCTCTTAAAAAAAGAAAGAGGACTCCCTTTCTTAAGCGGAATGTGTTGTGGAGAAGATGAACTTATCAGTTAGAATTTGAGCCTAAGAAAATCAGATCTCAGCAATTAACAGAATGGTGCTTTTTTTCCTGTAAGATATATTAACTGCACAGCAAATATGAAGCAAACAATCACGGTGGCAGGTCTTATCAATCAGATAGAAATGAAATACAAAAAGGTCATGCAGGTTGCTCAGCTGAAGTAGTGCTCTCTCCTATTGGAAATCAATGAGGGTTATGGGAATATGTCAGATTTGACATATGAACACATGTCATATGCACTTTTTTCAGCCTAAAAAAAAAAGAGGAATCAGGGTCTACAGAAAGAGCAGAGACAGAGTATTTTGTGTGGGGAAATAGAAGTTCCGGGGGTGGGATTTGTGCAGTGTCTCTTACTGGGTTTATTCTAGTAGCTGAGCAGCTTGAAGCAATAGGGGAGAAATATAAGCTTGACAAAACATTGCTAAAATAGGTCTAGAGGAACAGAGAAATTGACAGGTGAATAGAGTCACCAGACTGCCAAAAATATGTTTCAAACCAAGTATATTTGTTTTTTGGTTTTCAGAATTGAGTGTCTTGAAGACACAAGATACAGGGCAGGTTATTGTGCAGTTGCTGGGGGTAAGAGAAGGGAAAGATGAACTGAGATTTTTTTGTGCATAAGCTTATGAGGGGAAAAAGCCAGCCCTCTGCTTTTGTATCAGCCTGGAAATGAATCTCTGTTGACACAGATTTCGCTCAGTGTAGAATCAGAAAAAATAAAATTTCATATCCCTTTTTCTGTAAAATCACTTAAAAACATTGTGAGCCAGAGAATGAGTATTCTTAAAGAATGGTAAGAGTTCTTAAAAATGGTTGTTGAACCTTCTGCATACCTGAAGATATCCTTCTACTGGGACATTTACAAGCTAAGTCCAGAATAATGTCTACATAGAAAGAAAACCATAGCAAAACAAACAATACATTATATTTTCAATCTGTACCACCTATTCACCTCACAGTAACAGTTATCCATGGGCAGGATGAGACAGAACACATATAATAGAACACAAAATAATACCCACAAGGGTATATAAAGTTATTTTCTGTAGGATTGGATGCTGTTTGGTAACTGAGCAGCTGAGGTGAATCTGTGCCTGAAGGATCTCACACATTTCCATGCCCATCAGGAAGCACCAGAACCAGACACTGAATTACCTGTGACAATTTTGAGAGTATTTTGAAATATTTACAGGATGAAGAATTTTCTCATATGTGAATTAGGCTTTATACTGAAACTTTATGAATCTATATGAAAAGGAAAGAGTTTCTAATATTTTAGTACTCCTGTCCCTAGATGCTTGTGAAGAACAGTAGAAAGTGTGTGAAGAACAGTAGAAAGTGTTTCAAGATCACACCTACCATTTTATTTTGATGAATCCCTTGTGGGAAGTGCTCTGAAGTAGAGAGAAATGCAGTAGTAAAGAACTGTTGATATAAAACACAAACAGCAGTGGGAGGATGGGTGGACTGAAGGTGGAAACCAGGCTAGATACATCTAAGGCAATTTAAAGGAATTAAAAGCACGTAGTAAAATGAACAAAAGAGTGATAGGAAAACCAGAAAAACAGGATTAGAGTTCAACACTGGGAGAAGACAGGGCATTGTGGCTAGCTGATGATATGGATTGTAATATGCCTGGTGAAGCATGACAGAAGGAAAGGCTTCATTTCTGTGGTTTGATTTTGGTGTTTATTAAGACAAACGGAGTCTGAGACAGGACAATAAAAACAGAGCTGTGTGCCAGGGGCCAGAGAGGAGGAGCACACAAAGTTTATGGAATGCAGGAGTGCTGTAGCTCCCGAGGATGAGGTTTCCTGCCATCTCAGGGATGTCTGATCTCCACAGCAGTCCCTGTGGATGCCGCACTCCAGAAGAGCTTGAGGAGCCGGCACAGGTCAGGAAATTCGAAGGGAAGGCTGGGGCAGCCCAGGGCGGCTGAGCAGGGCTGGCAGGAACTCAGCTGAGGGTTCATTACGGCACCACTGGAGCTTGGAGAAGTCTGCAGAACTTTCAGGAGTCCCTTCGGAACTGCAGGCTGACTGACAATGTCCCCAGGGTGCCGGGACTGTAGGGAAGAGCCTTCCTGCAGACAGGAAAGGTGACATCCCCAAGGGTGCCTTGTTTTCCTCTGCCTCTCCAAGGACTCAGACTGTTCTGAGGGGATTGGCCATGGAGCTGGGTACTGCATCTCGGCAAAAATATGTGATATTCCTGATATTGCTGTCGTTAAAGGCATGCTTTAAAAATTCAGGAGTCTGGCACGAATAGAAGCAGATATCTGGACTGCTTGATTCCATGATCTATTTCAAACATACTTGACAGAGAGGCACTCTGTGAATGTTTCCAGGCTTTTCCCCTAATAATTTTTGATGCTGTCACCTTCTTTGTATAGCTGAGGTTGACAGCTCATATGTTTCCATGAAAATACTATAGAAAGTGTCAGGAAAATATTAGTATAATTCAGTTTATAAGGGCAATTAATCAAGAGACTTGAATCTACTGGAAACGAGGCTTCATTAGTTCCAGTGCTCGGGAACTGTTTGTTCCCTACTGAATTTTAAACTAAAAGGCATGTTATATTAAAAATGGAAGAAAACAAGAAAGACCACGCTGAACTGAAATTGCTCACCCCCCTGAAAAACCCTTGCCTTTTCACATGCCAAATGCAATGCAGCCAGAACAAAAAACCTGCTGTCTGAATGAACTGGAGCTTACCCATGCTGGGTTCACAGACAGAGATATTCCCAACAGGACGTGCTTGTTTTCCTTCTCAGCCATCTCAGCAAGTCACAAACCTGACGGAGAACTCCTAGGGAGGGCTCAGTTTTCAGGCATTCTGCAATTGTCATCTTTTCGCTTTTATATGTGCTAGGGAAGTGTTCTACAGTAGAAAAAATGTCGAAGAGCAGCTTTTGAAGTGCAAGGACAAATCAATCAATTAAAAGCTGTTATGAAGATAAGAGCAACGCTGCCTGCCTTTCATGGGATCTTTGTTCACACCTAAAAGTGAAAGGTTCCCATCTAACTAGTCTCAGGCACAGTAGTTTGAATTTATGGTTGTTTGCAGCTTAGCAGATGATGTGGAATCTGGCTATACATACATTTTGAAAGGTGTCCACTGAGGTCTTGGCATAAAAATGTGTTTGGAGGAACAGTCTTTGTATTCCATGATGAAAGTGATTGTGTGCAGCCAGTTCTTTATTCCAGTTTTGACAAATTGGTTTGATTTGTCCTTCTCAGGACATTAAAAGATGAGCATTAAAGAACTTGAAAGCAAAGGATGTGTTTCAATGTAAATAAACATTGAAGTCATAATTATTAAGTTTCTAAGTTGCTGGAAAATAAAGTAAGCATAAATAAGTGAATAACATACTTTTAGTATCAGGATTTTTTATTCATCTGACCCCTTCAAACTTGCATAACTATTATTCCTGAATTTTTTTCCTGTTCACCTTAAGGTTTCTTGGTTTGTGAACTAGAGCTTATAAGCAAGAAAATAGGAACTTTTTCTTCTGTTGGAGCTTTCTGAGACCTCACTTCTGCAATGTAGAACAAGGGTTCTGCTTTTCCTGGTGGCAAATGCTGTTTCAATTCTGATATTCTGAAATAAGGTAGTTATTTGTGATGCTATACATGCAAAAATATATTCCCATATTTCACAGGCCCAACAAATTGCATAGGAATGTGACTCCTGAGAATAAAATCAAACTTTATTTGCTTCTGAAATTCTTTTCTGTTCTGACTTAGAAACTTAGCCCTGAGCTTATAATTGCTGGTTTATGTTGGCTCACATAAAAATATACAGAAAAAGCAATCCAGAGCTCAAGGGAGTAGAGAAAAAGATGAAATAGAAGCCTGAGTTACAAAGAAAACTAGAGTTAGTAGTGGCTTTAGTTATCTGCTTGTTGCAGAATATTATGAAACAGACAAAGAGTGTATTTAAATGAGATTTATTTTATAAACCAGTTAAACCAATTAAAGTTACAGCAATATCAGAATAGAGATCCATGGTATGAAATGGAATTGATACTTCTCAAAGGACTTAAGAATTCCGAAGATTTTACAAAGGGTAGTTCAGCTGATCTGGGGGTTATGGTAAAAATAGGTTTCCAGTTGTACCTCCATATCTTATCTTTATCCATAGACTGGGAATATCCAGTCACAGTTTAAAATAAATTTTCAAAGACGGATTAGAAAAACTGCCTAGGGTGAGTACTCCTTTTTTTCTTTTTTTTCCTCACAGCTAGATTGAATCTGGCTCTTCTGACTGTTTCCATGTTTGCTTTTATTTACTAGTGGTTCTCTGAGTATTAATACTGGTAGAAATATAATGACAGAAATATCTGGTTTGTTTTTAAAAGACCCCCTCTTTTTCCTGTCTGATTTCGGTGCAATATATCCAAGTTATTTTTCTGCTGAAATGTTTCTGATTTGCCTCACTTGAATGTGTTGGTTTAGTGGCAACTTGTTAATGAAGTTGAAATGATTCAGTGAAATCAAGAGGAGAGAAAATAGCTTTATGAGGATTATATGTTTTTCACTTACTAAGGATGGATGAAGTCCCCAAGTTAGACTTAAGCCATTATTCCAATGATTTGCTACTTCCTGGTGAGATGATAGCTAACAGCCAAATCCAGCCGAGGTTCAATCTTGTCTAAAGTACATTTTTCTGACAGTGAATCTACTTAGATTGTACCTTAAACTCCATCCAGACAGGTTGAACTGACAATTTGGTATCAAGCCCTTTTAAAGTGTGTGTAATCTCTGTGAACAGCATGGTAATATTCAGTCTTAGTCACTTTTAGTACTTCCCCATCGGTAGAAAGGAAGAAATAAATTATTAGTTAGAGCTACAAAGAAGAATGAACTAATTTTGGCTATGACTTCATATTCACAAAAGATAAGACAGAATTAATGCATAAGTTTTTTTAAAAAAAGAATTTGTCCATCTTATTTTCTCCATTTTGTCTTTTTGGTCTCAAGTCTATCTGAACATCACAGATACACAGAACAGCACTTGAATGTGAACTGTATCTTAGAATAAATACCTATTTATATTTATTCCTAATTCTTATCATTGTGTGCAATTGAAGTGTAATTTGTATTACAGCTCACAGTTACATAAATGGGAGATGTGACAGGAGAGGCGCTGTAATATTTGTGATAGTGTGGGGAAAACTGCCTTTACATCCTTTTAAGTTTTTTCTAAAAGAATGCTTTGAACTTTTTTTTTTTTTCAGTCTTCATTTTATTGAAAAATTGACCACCCACACATCTCCTGCTAATGCATTTCCTTCTGTGAAAGAGTTGGTTTGGTTCTGCTCGTGTCATGTGTGGATGACACAAATGTCTTTCGGTGCTGTTGCACCTATTTTACCAAGGAGAGAACAATGATCTCTAGGGGTCTTTCTTTTTCCTTTTTGATGTAAATGTCAAGGTTTTCCCTTGGTTTTGCAGGGCCCATCCGTTTCGCTTCACCCCCTGTCAGGTTCAAATCTTTTACCAGCTTATCGCTTGCATCAGATGGCAGCTGGCATGGCTGAGGTTTCTCCCGCATGGGTACAGCCAGGCTGGGGCTAAAATGTGAGAGCTCTCTGCTCTGCTTGTTCTGCTTTTACAAAAATAACCCAGGTATGCTCAGCCCAGGTGCCTTCAAATGAGTTTTCTTCGGTAGTTAAAGTGACAGAATAACACATTAGCATTTCAGTGAGGCACTTGGTGATTCATTTTCTTCTTGAAACTTCTTAATTTGCATATATTATCTTGTTCTTTTTCACTGAAATTAAAGTTGTGAAGAGGCTGAAATTTATATTTCAGCCTTGTTGATGTGTTTATTCGTATTGTATTACATGCTTGGCTCTTTTTCTTCTACCTTCTTGATATAATAAATGGTTTATTCACACAGTTCTGCTGCTTTTTTGTTTTTTAGTGTTTCAAGGTGTCTGAAAAATAGTTCTGAATTTTGAGACAGTCCTTTGAGATCTCCAGTTCATTCCAGACCAGACAGTCTGAATTCTGCAAGTTTGAGTCCATTTCTGCATTCCCAAAACTGAACTGCAGTACCTGTGCATGGCTAGGGAGGAGAAGTTTGTAGGGTTTAGGATGACAGAGGCAAACGTGCTGCACACAGAGGGTAAAAGGTTGTGATGTAATTCCTCTTGATCCCCCATAAGCTTCAAGAGAGTTTCACTATTTTAACTAAGGCTGCTGCATAAATAGCAAATTAATCCACAGCTGGTACATGTTTGTTTTGAGGGAGAGTTTTGAGCTTCTCTAACACACAAATTTAGCAAGAATTGCACTTACTGACGTCCTCTCCCAATCCTCCTTCACTTCATGTTCTTTCCCTTCCTGAGTTCCAAGCTGTTTTCTGGGGCTTCTTAAGCCCTTCCCACTTGAATAGATTATGCCAATTACCTTGATGAGCATTCCTAGGGGGATTTTTGATTTGTATTTTCCCCCCAGCTACCTTCCTAGACAGTGCTGTTAGCCCATCTTCAAAGCTGCTGAAAGCTGAGAGCTCCTTGTAGAGCCGGGAAACAACTGGGGAGTTCAGCACCCTTTGAAAACACGCTGTGTGTTTATCTCCTCTATTTGATCAGTGCCTTCTTAAGTCAGGATTTCACTGATACCCACTGGTAACGTTAGTTTGGCTCTCAACCCTGCACAACTCAATTAGCCAAAATTTACTTCCCTGGGTTTGTCTGCCTGCTTTCTTCTTGGTGCTTTCTCTGTAGATCAAACTCTTCTTTTGGAGTCAGAGAGCTAAAAAGCTGAGCTAGCTAAATCCCCACTGTAGATTCATTCAGGATTTTTATTATGACTCACAGAACTTGACAAAATGAAAAACAAACAAATAAATCAGCTTTCCCCTGAAATTTTATTCCCTGAGTGACTTGTTTCACCTCTCACAAAGAAGGTGCAGAGATAAGGGAGAATTGAGGCTGACTATATAAAAATCTGAATTAGAGATAAAATATTTTATTTTGCTAACCCTTCTCCTTCAAAGAGCTGACTGACCTGCTTAAAGAAGAGGATATCCTCATCTCTACAGCAAGGAGACCGAACAACAAAATCATTTATTGCTGTAAGTTTAGAGAGTTGTCCGTGCTATTCCTAGATGCAAAACATTTGCAAAAAGGCAGTTTGAAATCTGGTTTAGAGTTGTTACAGCCTCCTGCCTGTAGGACAGACAGTACTCCTGGGGCTACTGGCATCCTGGATTGCTCGTGACAGAGGAAGAGAACCTCCACAACATCAAAATCCAGTTTTTTGCCAGCTTTGTGAAACATGTTGCAGATCAGACATGTGCCTGCTAAGCCTTCTGGGGCTTCTTTCAGTGCACAGCCCCATTGGGAAGGTCCA
This sequence comes from Pardalotus punctatus, assembly GCA_013400915.1. Taxonomy (NCBI): domain Eukaryota; kingdom Metazoa; phylum Chordata; class Aves; order Passeriformes; family Pardalotidae; genus Pardalotus; species Pardalotus punctatus. Next base: position 565,724 of record VZTX01004428.1, on the reverse strand, counting down.
GTCTGCTGCTTAAATGATGTTCAGGGTGACAGAGGCAGCACAGCAGCTCCTCTGCCAGCTGTGGTGGCTCTGAGCAGGCTGCCTGGTGTCCCAGGGGTGTTTCTTTTCTCCAGCAGCTCCTTGGACTGTCAGGAGGGACGAATTCTCTTATTTCTCTGACACTGACTAGGTAAACAAACATGCAGCTCAGGGATTATGGCTAAAACAGGAGGACTCAAAAACCTGACCTGTGCTATATAAACCTCCCTCTTGAGGAAGCATAGCTTGTCCTCAGCTCTCACTGGAAATTCTGTCCTTGTCATAGGAAATGGGCAGTTTTACCTGAGAGAGCCTTTGGCAGGATGGAGGAGGAACTGCAGCCATGTTTTGCTTCTTTTAAAACAGTTTGCTGCATAACAGACAAAGTTCTCCTACAAGAAGGTGTATTTTACTTCAAAATGACCAATTTTAGGAGTGGTTCATGGCAGGAACTGGCAGGGTGGAGGAGCTGAGGTGCTGGGGAGACAGAACTGCGCTCTGTGAGCATCCTGTGGCTGTTGTGAAGGTAGAGAGGCTGTGCCTGGGAAAGGGGAGGTGTCTGCTCCTGTCTCACCTCACACTGCACAAGTGCACTTGGTCTCCTGATCCCTTGCTGCCCCTGCCACAGATTAAAGCCCTCTTTTCACAGCACCCTCTCTTTTCCTTTGAATTTCCTCCTCCTCAGCACTTTGTGTCCTACTGGGAGCACGAACCTGCCCATGTGGGATTTGCAAAATAAGAATGGGGAAGCATTAGGGTCTCCAGTCTGAGTAAGGTCTGGATCTGAACCTGAGCAGGCTTCACCACTGTCTTATGTGGAAATACTCATCATCAATGTATAAAATATATAAAGATAAATTCATAGAAGTTGAAGCTTTCTTCCTTATTTTGCCCCACTGCCTCTTCTCCCCAGATTTAAGATGAAGAATCAGCAAAGGGAACGTTGGTAGCCTTAGGCAAAGTGCTGTGGAGATGAGAGTGGAAAGGAGGAAAAGAGGAAGCTGAAAACTTTCAGCACAGTCTGTCAGCCTTGGGCATGGAATATGAACCTAACAGGTCTGGAAAGGCTTCACCAGTGACTAATGATTGTGTTCTTCCCTGCAAACCTTTTGTAATATCTGCTCCAAATTATGTTTTTATAGTTAAATAAGTATGTGGGACAACTGAATGTGCTATTTGAGATCTCTGTGCCCTGTCTGTACTTTTTCATGGATCACTTGCCTGTACTGGACAGGTTCAAACAGTGGCCGTGTGGGAGCCACTGTAACCCAACCCTCAGATAAATTTTTCTCTTTAAAGCAACCTTATATGCAGGCAAGCCTCAGGGTGAGCTGTGAAAGCATGAGAAGTGGCTAAAGTAAGAAGTATTTCAAACTAAGGCCACAGTAATAAAATAATTATGTCTGTTATTGGTGGACTTAAACTGCTGACTAAAACTGTGCTGCATCAAGGTGCTGTGACAGCAGAATATCAAACTGCCTTTAAAATGAGCCCACTTTGGAGTTTCTGGACCATATTCACTGGTGTGTCACTTCTGTTTACACTGGTGTGAAATTAATTACAAGCAAGCATTTATTGCAGTACGGTGGAATAGGATGACTGTCTCTTCATTAATTACATGCCAGTGAGACTGCAAATATAACCTACTTCTTCCCTGGTGGAGATGTGCAGAAAATGCACTGAAAGTCTCTGAAGGAGTTCTTTCAGGTCTGAATGCACTAGAAAAATGAGTTAGAGAATGCTATTTGTTTTTTCCTTGGGGATCATGCTGTATAATTGCAATATGGTCCTTCTGGAAAGCTCCTGTGATCTAATTACAGCACCTCTACTGTGATCTCTTCTGCTTAAAGAGTGCCTGACCCAAAAAGAGTCTGAAAATGTGGGGTAAGAAGTGTGTGGCCAAGCATAAGTAGAGAAATGGATATTTTTTCTTATCATATGATAGTATGTGTTAACTATTTGCCCAGAGGCCTAAGAAATAATTTTTTTTTTTTTTTAGTATCTAGGTCAGATATCTAGTGTGAAAATGAGATTTTAAAGAGTGCATGTTTACTTTAGTGATATTGTACAACATTAATTAATTGAACATTAATTGGGTATTGTTAAAGGGTAAAAAAGGCAAATAAGGCACCAACATGAATATTCAATGGCTTCTTTTCACCTGAATATACTTGAAGAATCATAAATTCCTCAAAACAAGTGCTCCCCCAAATAACCCTTGAAATATTGTTACCCAATCTATTCATTAGGTAACTAGGAAATGTGTAAGTAAGCTGGTTTGTTTTGTGTTGCTTCCTTTTGGTTTCTTGCGACTTACAAGCAGTTTTACTCAAAGAGAGAAGGGAAACCTGTATTTTATGCAAGGATAATACGATCTGGTGGATTCTCAAATGCAATACATATGCAAATCAGGAGCACTTGAAACAATTTCAACCACTTTTAGAATTACATCAGGGAGAGCAACATAAAGAAACTTGCCCAGAGTCACTGCACTTATTAGGAAATGCCTCAGAAACCTCCCTGGTGAAATGCAAATGAGATTCATAAGTCAATACAGGAGATGCAACAGAACCAGCTCTGTGAAGATCAACTTCCCTGAGACATCCTGACATGTCAGTGTTAACGTCCCTCTTTCAACTTCTTGCATTATAAATTCACAGGTCTCCAATCCGTTGTATGTTAAGAATTTGTAAATTGAAGCCATGACCTTTTTAACTTAAAGCAGCAAAACCCACAGAAGAAAGCAAATCTTTATAGAGCTAGCAGTTGGGATGTGGCACAGTGTTGAAAATAAAAGTACGACATGTTTTTTTTCTTCCAAAGGAAACCCTACTGTATTTTAAACATAAATTTTATCAACAAAAGGCATTGTGTTGGTTTCCAACTTTCATGACAGATGACTGTCAAGTGTCACATGAGGCTATGGCCAATAATTGGCATTCTGCTGTAGGCTCAAATAAAATGTTAAGAAGGTTCTTAGCAAAGAGCAGCCTTCCTCTGCCCATCAGGGTTTAACAGCCAGTTGTCAAGATCAGTCTGAGCTGGTCATTAGAGCAGCATTTTTGCTCTTGTTCTCAGGAAAACCTATCTCTGCATAACACACTGACAACAGCAGACAAACAGGAAAGCAGATAACTTCTCTCAAGTTATATTTGAAATTAGCGCAGATCACGTGTTTATAGAATCTCTGTGAACGTTTTTCCTAATTATTTACTCTGATCTGCATAGCTAAAGGAACAGTAGAGAGGGATATATAATATACAACCAGATATTTTTTCCTGCAAGTACATTGAGGAAGTAATGAGGTAAAAGGGTTTTATTTTTTTCTTTGCCTGGCTGGAAAAGTTGAGGTGGAATGAAAGGTGGTGGAAAATTTCTTTGTGAACCCTCCCCTCACCCTTATATGCCTGCATTTCAGCACTGAATCTCGTGTAGTGGATTGCAGTATTTTCAGTATATTTCATCTAAGAGTAATGATTATCTCATGTTTTCATCTGAAAACTTATTGAAGAGAATTCCAGTTGAGGACACATTGTGGCTTGTAGATTCTTTAATGTATTTAGAATGGCTGTTACACTTTTTCTTTAAATGTGTTTTCCTTTCCGTTTCTATCTGCTTGCTGCTTTGGCTTGACTTTAAACTGCAAATTTTTGGGGTGCAAGTAATGCATTTCTCTGTGCAGATGTGCAGATGTACTCAGTACGCAGAGGTACTGTGACCAATCTGTTGACTCTGAGGCTTTGAGAAACAGTCAGCTTTAGCTGATAATTAGTAAAGCAAATAACACTAGGAGTGGAGAGATGAAACTCTAACAAAATTTGGTTAAAGATGTGAGAAGGAAAGAAAAGAGAATTAAACAGAAATGAAACCCATAGGCTGGGTAGGTGACCTTCTCCGATGTACTGCAGCAGTACACAGGTGTTGAAATAATTGACATAACTTAAAGGAGAGTGAGACTAATGCCATGATTAAGCAAATCAGAGCTCATGCTAGCCAGAGCTTGGATTGTTATATATTATCTTAGAGCATTTCTCTGCTGCTGGGAGGGCTGGAGGATGGATGTGGAGAAAAGGGCATGGCCAGACTTATATTGGTTTAAATGACATAACATTTATTCCCTTGAGCTGTCTCAGCACTGTTAATGCTGAGTTAATTTAATGTTCCTGTGGACACCCTGGTGTTCTGATCTTTGTTGAAGGTGACAAAAGTAGTATCTTTAAACTATTTGGAAAAGTGAATGATTTCCGTGTGCTTCCATTTAGGTAAACTGTTTAAATACAAGTTAGCATTGAATATGGATGTTTACTCCTTAAGTTCTCCTAGAACATAAACTGTTGCTTTTTGTTATTCCCCTAACGACAATAGATGGGACACTTTATGGCTGTTACTGTACATATTATGAATAAAATACCCGCCTACACTGAATTACTCAAACGTAAGCCTCTGTTTCTGAAACCAAATATTTACTGACTAAAGAAAATTCTTTAAAATAGATTTTGATAAGTAAAATAGCATCTTTGTGCAAGGGCCTTTGAATATACAAGATTTCCTTTTAAAATACCATCTTATTGTGAGATTTTTTTAGTTGAATAGGTTTTTTTTCCTCTCTCAAAAGATTAGCTTAACTTGGACTTTAAGATGGACTTTTTCTTGGCAGGCATGCACTTTTTCCTGATTATTAGTAGCGATTATGTAGTTTTGAGATGTATTCTGGAATTAAAGGGCATTAAACACATCACATACTCCATGATGTGTGTTGTTCAGTAGAGTGTAGCTTCTGGAAAGTGTCACCTTGATTCCAAGTAGTAGTTTAAAAATAAGATTTCTGAATGTGCAGAAGTCCATAAGGAAGACTAAGAAGTCCTTGTGAAATCTGAGCCAGAACATGTATTTTAAACAGTGTGCAGTTACAAATATAATCATTCTCATGGCACATTGAATTTGATTTTTAGTCTTGGGGAGACAAGGTAATTTTGGCTAATTTACTTTATGGAAAACAAATAATGACTTCTAAGAGGAAGTGCAACACAATGTTGGAGGAGGCTTCAACTTGAATCTCCTCCCAATCCTTTGCCTTGTCTAACAGCAGACAAGTTGGAAAGCTTTGTGCACATTTAACATAAGTGAACATACACGCTGTAAATTCCTTATGGCAGAAATCCTGTCTGTTCCTGTAAAATATTCTGCACAGCAGTGGGTCTGTGCCATCCAAATCCCAACAGGGCCAGCAGAAGCAACAAGAAAAACCTCTTATTTTGGGTAAGAATCCGTCAAGGGAATCTAATGAAAATGAGAAGAAATGACAACAGAGAGCTCTTGATGAGGCAGTGCTCAGGGAGGAACCTGCCAAGCTATTTCCAGCTGTGGAAGAAAAGCAATAAAAAACCCTCAGAGAGAAGGGTAGAAGCAGAGCAGAACCAGTCTGGTTCTCCAAATAAACACCATAAAACTGTGAAGATTCCTCCAAGTCAGGCAGGGAAGGGGACTTGGACACCTGAGAGCCATTGATCTGCTGTGTGGGAGGGAGAGATTGGCTGTGCCAGGAGCAGCAGTGAGCCCCAGCTCTTTGGGGAGGTGCTGAGATGGAGCCGTGCAGCTCTCTGGGCTTGTGCTGGACAGGGCTGTAATTTCATCATGAATTTCGGCTGTGGAAGGGGACAAAGAGCCTAAATCCTTTGGGCCTGTGAGAGCCAGAGCTGTGTGTCCCCTGGATATCAGTTTTCATGGGGTTCTTCTGATTGAAGAGTTAACCAGAGAAGCCAAGACGAGCACTGACACTCTCCCTGTCCCAGGCCAGGTGTTGTCCCTCTGACACCTGAAAATGTCCTCAGGCTGCCCAAGGAGGGGGAACCTTCCCATAACCAACAAGGGTGGGTTGTGCATCAGAGTGGCCCAAGGACTAAAGATCTTCATCCTCCCACTTACAAATAGGCAGAATCTGAAGTAAAACAGGTCTTGGAAGGAGTTCCATTCCCTACTGACCATAGGGATGCATGGAATTGGCCTCTAATTGCAGAAGTAGGGACCAAAATTCACACAGACTGACTTCGCAATTCTAGGAAAAATGGTAATTTCTTTTTTGAATTTCTATAGAAGAACCTGGTTCTTCTTGATTAATTTAGAAAAATTGCTGTGGGTTTTTGTTGTTGTTTTAAGGGGGTAGGGGGTGGCATTTTTTTTTGGACAAATTCAAACTCCGAATACTAAAAGTACAAATTATTTTCCTTTTTGATTAAAATTTTCAAGAAATTAAATTTAAGCATACATCAGTTCTTTAAAATATAACCTCAATGATATTAAAGGTACAGCCTACACTAGAGGAAATCAATAATAGCAATTTAAGAACACCACATTTTTCTCTTCTCTGACATGCATACATTCTAATTAAAAATGTATGGTTTTTATTCTATAGAAGAAGACTAATCAAAGGAGCTACTAATGTGTGCATCATGTTTTATAAGGAGTTTCTTTTGCCAATGTAGTGCAGCAAGGGAGGAAAATGGATTGCCCAATGATCCTCAGTAAACAAAGCTCTGCAGTTCTAAGCACAGGGATGAACTAAGGGAATCTTTTAATAGAGCATGTGTGAAGAAAGCCTTTGATTTTTGCATAGGATGTGTGTGTTTCAGAGATGTTCGTTGTCCCCAAAACTCTGGTCCAAATAAGAGACTGTAGGACTGTAGCTTTCATGTGGGTCTGATACAGGCAGCAGAGCTGCAGATTCTGACTCTGCATAGACTCAAATGTCTCATGTCCCGATGATCCTGTGATTCTGTGAGTCAGTGGAATGGGTATGAACACATCTTTTAGACTTTTAGACCCTCAGCTCTCAGAATATTAGGATGTCTCTGTTCACAAGACCCTTCTTTCAGATGATTTTTAAGATTTCAAATAATAATAAAAATTTTTCAGTGCTTTCTGACGCTGCCTTAGGGCAGTAATTGTGTATGGGTTTGAAAAAGAACATACAACAGATGATACGCATTGGGAAGAATTACTCACTGAAATTCATTCCAGCTCACAGGGATCCTGGAGCGGCAACTGCAGAATCAGACAAACTGGCTACTGAATTGTAACAAAGCAAAACTTGAAAGCAAAGTACGTGTCTGTTGGAAGTTGGACCTCGTGCAAGCAGGTGGCTTGGTGCAGAGTGAATAACTAATCAACAGATTTCAGCTTTGAGGCTGTTTCCCATTAGAGCTTTTCCTGTGTAAGCACTTATTGGCTGACCTCAAATAAAGCAAAGCATCCCTTTGAAATAACAGCTTACTTGCAGGGCATTTTATCCCCAGGTGACTGGTGGAATCACAAATGAATAAATCATGTATATATCATGTAGATTTGCTTGTATTGCAGTATTAAGAGTCTTTAAAAGTATAAGAATGCTCTTATTAGTGTGCAGGAAGGGCTGTGTGGGAGAGAAACTGAGGTGGTGAGTAATGAAAAAAGATGAGAAAGGACAGAATAATATGGCTGCTAGACACATTGGTAGAAAAATTATCGTGCTCATAACATTATCATCTGTCCTTGTCAGAAGCAGCGAGAAAATTACTTTTGCTTACAAATGTAAAGGCTCTGAATAAAGGAAAACAAAAAGGAATATAACACATGTTTGGATGTGATGTCACCTGGCAGTTTTTAAGTGTCTTCTGCAGCTTTTTCCATGGAGTTTGATTACATTTATCTCAACTTTGGTATCATTGAGAGCTAAACTTCAGTTCATGGGTTTCAAAGTTACCTCCAAGCAGAAATGTGTAATGCTTTGTCAGGCAGCACTGCTGTCCCCTCCACCTTTGCTTTGTGTTGAGAGTAACAGACAATTGGAACAAGATCGGAAATGGAGAGAAGGAAACTATAGAATTGGTTAATGTAAGAAAGGACTTTAGCAGAGTAAAACTAAAAAATACATCAGGGTTAGTTCTCTGGAAGCCAACACACTTAGCTTTCTTTGGACCTTGCACAGCTTTGAGCAGAAAAAAGGGAACCACTGTGCTTAAGGACAGAAAGAAATCTGCAGTTAAAACTCTGTTATTCCACAGATGGACAAAAAGGTTTCAGGGCTCACAAGCCAACAAAATTTATATATGGATTGTGAATTTGAGCACCAAGTTAAAGAGCAAAATTATGCAAACCTTGCTCTAAACCACTTCAGAAGTTCAATGCAGACTTAAATATTTCAATTACACTTGTCTTGGAGAGAAATAGAAGAATGAAACCCTAATGTAAGATCTGATCATTGCCAAAATCACTGCATAAATAGTATGTTTAACATTTTTGAAGGCAGTTTGGTTTTTTTTTCTCCTTTTACACAACCTTTTATTTTTCAAGCAGTATGACTTTTGCTCTTTCTCAGAAAACAATAAAGCCTGCAGCAATCTACTTTTAGAAGCTGCTGTAAAGAATACAGTTGATCTGAAGAGTTCTCCTGAACTCTCTACATCACAGGTGACAAAGCTATGGATTATTATTCTGATTTCACCTTACCCTGTGGAATGGTTCAGTGGCCTTCCTGCTTGGACACATGGTGTCTTTACTGCATCCCCAAACATGAACCTCAGCCTTAACATATCCCTGAACCTCTGTAGCTATTTAAGAGAAGCTATTCATCATCACTTTGAAATTTTTCTACCTGTGAGCCTTCTACCTCACTGAGCAGAATGCAATTATGTCCATGAAACCAGCAGCACTATAAATCTTATGCTTTGAAACAATTTACTTGGAACAGATATTTTTGTGTTTTAACACAGATGCAAAAAAATAAAGCCACGTCTATTTGTAACTTTATCCAGAGCCAGCCTGTCATTATGCTGAGCATTATATAATGTTAGCAAAATAGAGTTGGTGCCTACACATCTTCTGCTAACTGGTGCACTTCCTAGAAAAACAAATATCAGTTTACAAAAGCAAATATCTCCAGAACAAAGAGCAAAAACTGTAATTCCCACTTTGCCGTGCTAGTAAATAACAGCACCAGCGTTTCAGAGCCGTTCAAATGGCAGTGCTGGTTCACAGCTGTACAAACGGGTCTGCAGGTGTAAAACAGAGCAGTGAATTCATCCAGATGAGCAGGGATGTTCTGCTGGGTTCCCACAGATTTCTGCAGGTGTAAAACAGAGCAGTGAATGTGCCCAGCTGAGCAGGGATGTTCTGCTGGGTTCCTACAGATTTCTGCAGGTGTAAAACAGAGCAGTGAATCTGCCCAGCTGAGCAGGGAGGTTCTGCTGGGTTCCCACAGATTTCTGCAGGTGTAAAACAGAGCAGTGAATCTGCCCAGCTGAGCAGGGATGTTCTGCTGGGTTCCTACAGGTTTCTGCAGGTGTAAAACAGAGCAGTGAATCCATCCAGCTGAGCAGGGAGGTTCTGCTGGGTTCCCACAGATTTCTGCAGGTGTAAAACAGAGCAGTGAATCCATCCAGATGAGCAGGGATTTTCTGCTGGGTTCCCACAGATTTCTGCAGGTATAAAACAGAGCAGTGAATCCACCCAGCTGAGCAGGGATTTTCTGCTGGGTTCCCACAGATTTCTGCAGGTATAAAACAGAGCAGTGAATCCACCCAGCTGAGCAGGGATTTTCTGCTGGGTTCCCACAGATTTCTGCAGGTCTGCAGGTGTAAAACAGAGCAGTGAATGTGCCCAGCTGAGCAGGGATGTTCTGCTGGGTTCCCACAGATTTCTGCAGGTGCTCACGGCTGCAGTCCAGCCTTCAGTGGGTTTCCAGTTTAGGAACCGGTGTTTTTGTCACCCATGTTACTCTTATATTGCTTGGATAGCATCAGAGAATAAAAGAATTAGAGATTGTCATATCTGTATGAAATAATTCTAATCTTACTAGAGCAATTTTGACTTTTCTCCCTTTTTTTTCTTCTTTTATTTTTTTCCCTGTGAGACTGTTGCCATCACCTTTTTCTCATGGATCTTTTTGTGTTTTCCTACATTGCTATATTTGACTTCATATCTCTTGGATTGTTGGTCATTATAATATAATACATAGAAAATGTAAAATGTCAGAAAAAAGGGAAGGACTTTGAAGTTTTTTTTTTTCTTACCTTTTAATGTGTTCCCACTGCACATAAGATAAAAGCAGCCAAAAATATTTCTACACCCAGTTGCTTTGTAGAGTTTGCTTGATCCTCAGGAGAAAAAAAAAAAAAGCTTCTGTACTAGGTCCCCATCTCCTTTTTTAGGAAATGTAACAAGATTTTTACAGGATAATAAAAAAAATAGTCACTTTCTAATAGCCTGAACATGAACCTAAGGAGTCCAAGCTTTTCTGGTTTTTTGGTGGTATGGGGCAGAATGTAAAGTTTAAGTATAAAAGTAAGCTACCCTGAATCTAATTTTCAGACTACCTTGCCAGTACTTCTTCCTTTGCACATTTTGATGGGCTAACAAGACCTGGATCAGCACCTCCTAAATTCCATTCTTTTGTCTCTTCTAATGTACTATATACGTGCTTAGTCTCTTTACTGAGATAAGGACTGCAAAAATTACATTGATTCCATATTTTGCAGTGTGCTGGGAGTGAAAGTAATGGCATTTCTGCTGCTTCCTTCCACTCCCTGCATAAGAAAGATGGGTGATGTCACAAGGTGTAAAAAGGCCATGAATAATTTTATTAAGGAACTGAATTTAAGTGCGGTCTATGAGTGTGCTGTTATGAGTATTTGGGATCTGGGTTTTTAATATAGTGGTATAGCAGACTATTACTTCATAGTTTATTTCTTTATAATGTTTTTGGGGTTTTTTTTTGCATTTTCAGCCACTATTTTATTGTGCCTTAAAATAAAAGCAAAGCTTAAAAATCGTGATTTTCAGCCTGAGAGAATATTGAAATGAAAGCACATATAAGAAGGGTCTAATTACCCCAAGCAAAAATAGAATGGCATAAATCCTTCATTTATAAAGAACTTTGTTTTGGATTGAAGTTTAATCAAATTGCACTTTGAGTGTTTGAGTTCAAACAGAGAGGAAGGCTCAGAGTATTAACCTATCCCATAAACCCTTTCTCCTGTGATAAGTCCTTCTTCACCTGACTGATATCAGTGGCTCGAGTACTCATCAGCCTCAAGTGACAGAGCACAGTTCCCAAGGAAATGAGCCTTTGCAGCTTTGGCAGACCATAATATGGCCACATAATGTGCCTGCATTATTCTTCTGTCTCTACATGACACAGGGAAAAGTTTCCATGGCCAAGGCAATGAGTGGAGAGCGTGGCTGCCTGGAAGGATTAAAAGCAGGGATTCCTTGGTTTGTGGAGGATCCCTGTAAGGTCTGAGGTCTGATCAGTGCATTTTTGGGTTCCCTGCAGCCCAGGGGGCATTGCCAGGATGGAAACGGGGGTGTGAAAGGATCTGGGGGATCACACCCAGTATTTGGCCATGGAATAGGAATGGGAGTGGTTTGGGGAGCATTCAGGAAAAGCCCACAAAATCAAACCCAATAAACACATACCAAAGGAATATGATTAATCCAGCTTTCCAGAGTCATTCCAGAGAGACTGGCAGAGAGAAAGAGGGAAAAAGCAGATGTATGACAGAACAAGTCACAAATGCCAAGTGTAAATAGGGACAGATTTGTTAAGAAGCAGTTATTGATTCTTCTGCCTTTTCCTTCTGCTTTGACTGATACCTTCTATTCCCTCATACCACACACAATTATTCATTTCTCATTTTTCTTACAGCAGTTTTCCCATTTTCTTTGGTGCTTAATGCATGACCCCTCAGGCTTCAGCAAGACTTCCACTTATCCTTCAGGAGTGGCTCCTTCTGCTTTGCCTTCAAGTAATTAGCTGACTAAAACTGAACAAATTGTGTGGAGAAATAAGGAAACATGGATTGGGTGTTTTATTCTTCAGACATTGCCCGCATCCTCTCTGCATGCTGCTTGTCAGTGTTCTGCATAAGGACTGAAAACAATTCATGTAAATAATCTGGCCAGAGGTTGCTTAACTCTGATGGCGATGGGGGGTAAAAATATGGAGCAAGAAAACAGTGAATGTTAAATGAAAGAGTAGATTCAGGTGGAAGTTCCACAAAGGGATTTTGTTCTTGTTTCTGCCTTTTTGTCTTTTGTTGAAATAAGAAAGATGATACGTTTAAGTTCACTCTGAATCTCCTTGCTCTAAATGCAGAGGGTGCATCTTGGGGTTGTTTTGCTCTCTTTTAATGTTATTCAATTAAAATACTGTTTTGAAGTGAAAAGTTCAAGCTGAAGTGTTTCAGAAGTTTCCTCCCCCATATGTTCAATGAAATAATTCAGTAAAATCATGTGAATTTAATTTTTTTTCAAGTGCCAAATGCTCTTTATGTTCAAAAATTATATACGGTGTCAAAATATCCAAGTATAGTAAAATATGTAGTTAGAAAACCCAAATAATTTATAGCTAAGTACAATCCTAGTGTTCATGCAATATTTCTAGTGTACTAGGACATAGTACAAATGCCTAAACGAGATGAATCACCCTGGAAAAACTGAACTGAAAAATTGCTTTAACCTTTTTGAAACAATGCATTTTGACATTTCCAAAATGAAACAAGAGCCAAGATTTCATGTAGACTTTTCCCACTGAAGCTGTCATAAAAATCAACAAGTTCTCATGACGCACTTTGAAGGAGAATGCATTATATTTTCAAGTTAGAAAATGGTACTGCAGTTTATCAGTATTTTTGTGAGTTGATTCTACTGCTAAAGAGATTTGGGGACTGAGAGAATAGGCCTCACTTTTCCTTTAGTTGTTTTTTTCGGCATGTATGTTTTGGAACAGTTTTTCACATTTAGTAGCTGGAATTCTGAAGCCCAAGACTACAGCAAGGACCACTGATCTGAGACTGAATTTCAGCTGCTCCAAACAGCCACTCCCCCACCAGAATGCAGTGGCATGATGGTTATAAAGAGCAATTACTCATCAGTCCTGTAAATTTTAAATTTTATCCATGATATTCCCTTTCTATGAGAAAGCATTTAGTCAGAAAGGGTTGCATAGACTAGAGAGGCATTTTTGAGAAGATGAGTGATTGCCTGGCAGTCTGAATTCTGATTGAGTATGTTCCACAGTTGGTTTCAGGTCCTCAGATGACTTTTCATGGAGGGAAATTTAATCTATTTTTAAAAATTTTTAATAATAAGGGAACTTGATGAAAAATTTGCATTCAAGAGATTACTGTTTATGCCATTTGAAGCCAAGTACAGATGTTCAAGTTACAATTGATAACTTTGTCAACTTCTCTGCAGAAAATGGTGCTGTAGTTGTTTCCCTTGGCCTTTCTTCTCTTTTTTAAATCACAGTAACTTGCTCTTGCAGTCAGATACAACCAAGTTTGACAGAACATCACTGAAGCTGATTCTGTTCTCTGCTTTACTTGTCTAAAGCAGAAGTCCCTCCACTGTAGTGAATGCGGTCGCATTATGGCAAAACTGGTGTTGGAGCAGATCCAGGCTGACAGAATAGAAAGCTGCCGATCTGCTAAATCCCAGGGTGGTGTTGTGCAGAGAAGAGAATGACATGTGGCTTTTCAGGGCTAAACCTGGATAATAAACCTCATATTGCTTAGATCTTGGCAGAGGAATGAAAGTGGTTACAAAGTGGGTGCTAATTGAACGGAGTGGCTGTTTTCAGAGTTTTCAGCTCTGAAGAGATCAACTGCTATTTCACATACATACATTTTACTTCTGGTGACTTTGATAGGAATAGTTTTAAGAATTTTTATAAAAAATTTTTAAGACTTCCCATGAGATTTCACTATATGAGAAAGCCCCAAAAGCAAAACCAAAGCCCCCACCAGCCGTGTCATGTGTAATAAAGCAACATCCCAAGGAAGAGAGTTTGGATCAAATCCAAAGCCCATTTTAATGAATTCATCTTTTTCCCTTGACTTTTCTTAAATCTCAGGAGCTCTTACTGATGAAGGAACTTGAGAACACTTGCTATTGTAAAAGATGTAAAATATTTCTTTTTTTCCCTAATTTCTTGTTAAGCTTTCTAGTTATTTCAGATGGTCCTGACTCTCTTACTGAAGGGGCTGTTGTAAGCTTGGAAAGGACAAGGTGGTAAACTTCCAAAAGGCAGATGAATGATGTGAATGATTTTTATGCAGAAAGACGCTTTTAGAACTGAGAGATGAACGATTTGGTTTGGGAACCATTCATAATAGACCTGAAACCCTTCAAGAGATGTAATTTTTAGATATGGTGTTACTGAAAAGGAAATTAAAGGTGGCAAGGGATTCAACTGTGTGTCAGTGATGATTTAGGTTGGAGGAAGGTGAATGACACTCTGTCACGTTGAGCCCTATTTTATACAGTAATTGTGAGCTGCAGTGAGAATGGTGGGGTGGGAGATTACTGCTGAACTTTATATTGGAATGCTGCATTTGCTCCCTGCATGTGGATTTGTGAAACGGTGATGGAACCTCGAGAAGAGAGAAGAGCCTTAAAAATCATGATAGAAAATCAAAGAGTGAATTGTAAAATTTATTCATATTTACCGAACAGGGGTCTTGTCCCCCTAACCCTACCTGTGCTGGCGGTTTCAGGGGAGCAGCTGGGGCTGCCCTCCTGCCCAGCTGTGCTGTGAGAAAAGAACACACAGGGCGCTTTGAGTACAGTGTTTCTCTTGCACACATGCAGGTAGACAAACATTCTCACGCTTTCTGCTTAGATCTTCATTACTGATCTATAATGCTGCTTTATTTTCTTGTAATGCTACTGCAGTGTGTCTTTTTAAATCCAGTTTATGTGCTGAAAAATTCTGAGACAGGTGCACAAATGTCATCCAGGTACTTTTCTTCTATAGGAATTATGTTTCTGTCTTTTATGTACTGTGATAGAAATGTCTGCCATGAGCAGTTTGACACAGGTACTTAACTTTTTAAAGGGAACAGGAATTACAGTTGTAATAATGATAATTTGCACTTGCATAGATTCGAAAACATTTCCTAAGGGTGCTTTAAAATGATCACATCTCTTTTGTCAATAAGGAAAATAAGGCATTGGAGAGACTGTAGGAATGGCCTAAAAGCCATCGGGAATCTGCTATTCCAAGGAACCAAAAGAGTTAAGGTTCAAGAGCCTGGATGATATAAATTTTCATAGCTCTGATGAAGTCATCTGCGTCCATCTCTACTGCCTGGAAAGATAATATTGAGCTCCAGAGTACTGATGCAAGCTCCAGTTTCCTATAATATTAACTACAATATTAACTATAATACGGTGCTCTTACATGCTGTCTGTAAAATAACTAGCTTTAAAACTGCTCTCAAAGTTTTTTGCAGGGTTCTTTTAAAAAAAAATTTAGCATAAGTAAGGAGTTCTGGTATTTGATACTGTCCTTTGATGGGAAGCTAAATTACAGTAACCAGAAAAAAAAAAGGTGATTAGGCCTGAAACTTTTGTTTAAATGATAACCAAGGAACAAAGTGCAAGGTTTGATCCCACTTTCCTCTCCAGATGTGCTCCAATGTTGAGTGCCTATGCTGTACCTGTATTTAGTTTTGTTTTGCAGTAGATGCCATTGTACAGTCATCATTTCATTCCAGTATTCCCCATCAAGTATGCTGTAGGCAACATAAGAAGGTGTCTACGTGTAGGTCTGGCTATTAAAGCTGGTTTGTTGAGGAAGGAGAGGCTCCACACATCTGGAATTTGGAAACAGGTATCATGGGCTGAGTTACAGTTCATCCACTCAGCACCTCTCAGAGAGAATGCTTAGTTTTGACATATCTGACATAGTGTGAGGAAACAGTCTCCACTTTGCAAAACATCTGGAAAAAGCATCCTTTAATGCTGTAGCTGTGAGGTTGATTAAATCTTTCCTAGAATCCATATTAATGAATGACTTCTCTCCATGGATCACTGTGCTGGAAGATGGGAAAGGCTGTCACTTCTCCTGCTCGGCTGGTACTGCTCTGTTTTTGCCATTGCTTCTTAGTGTCACTGCTTTGTCTGGGATGTGGCATCATCTCTCCTTGCTTTGTGGTGCTGAGGCTCACTAGAGGGGAAACTGAGAAGCTTCAGGACTATATTATGGCTGTTCTAATCCTTCTGTCAAAAGTCGCTGCTCTGCCACACTCTGCTTCCTGCTTTGACACTTCTTACCTGGTTGGTTGCTTACCTTCTACTCTGGAGTGTTTTCCTAACAGTTATTGCTTTGTGGGTGGTGATTGGTTTTAATGTCTTTCACTTCCCAGCACTCCCACAGCAGACGATGCAGACAGGTGAGCACACCTTTCCTGGGCTGCTCCCATCAGAGAACCACATATAGAATTTCTCTTTGGTAGAAGAGATATTGAAAACTTTATCTAGGGAAAAAAAGAAAGGATTTCCTGGGTTTTTTACCTGCTAGAAAACTTAGAGTCTGCAATGTGAAGTGGGTTTTGTTATACCTGTCTCTCTCAAACAGCTCAGTACAGCAGGGGAGAACTCTCACTGGTCAACCTGCCAGGCAAAATTCTCTTTCAGCTGCTGTCTCTCAGGTCTTTCTTGCTGCTGTTCAAGGTTTATTTAAGGATCTCTGACCCTGCATCTGGGGCCTCTTTGCTCTGTGATAGCTTGTAGTTGCCCAGTCTCATTTGTAAGGAGCTGTTCAGGCAGTTTCTCCCTTTTAATCTTTTATTAACAACCAGTGAGCCTGACTTCATCTGACCTTTCTGCTTCTTTCCTTTATTTATCTGCCAAACATCAGCCCAACTCCCCCAGTGAGTCTTGGATCTGTTTTGAGGAATCCTGGTAAGAGCTGGTTGGGATAACTTTCTCTTTTGGATGCCTTCCCTGGAGCTCCTCTTATCTCAAGTCTTCAGAGGAATGCATCAATACAGGCAAAACCCTTGAAGTTACAAGTTATGGTTGGTGTATTTCGCCTTAATAATTTTGTCCATGGGGCGCATATTTTGTGTGTCCCCATTGGCATCCTGCAATCTACACCTGCTGAAATGTTTGAGGTTTCCTAACTCATCACTCTGAAATGAAACTGTAATGAAATATTTTTCCTCTGGGACTGCTGGAATACCTTATACCCCAAAGGACAGATTTTAAAAATCTTTGCTGGAACATGGAAGGGTTAAACTGCAGGTCTGTCTTTGTCTTGCTCAACCCAGTGTGATCAGCTCTCTCTGTGTGACTGCAAATTTAATCACCTCAAAAGGCTCAGTTTTGGCTCAGCTCTTTGCTGGCCTGTCCCATTGACGTCAGCAGGGAGCTGGCTTTGGGCTGCTGGGAGCAGACAGTCCCACCCTGGATGCTGGCACTGGCCATGACAAGAATGGAAACAGCCCCTCTCACCTGCAGCACTTTGCTGACCTGATTTAGTTTCTGGAGGCAGGGCTGGAAGTCAGGAATTGTAGCCAGTCTCTCCACACTGCCCATGGATGCAACCTCCAAACCGTGCTCATTTTCTCCCAGTGCCACTTGGTAAGCATTGGAGAATAAATCCATTAGAAGACCTTTTGGATATAAGAATTATAATTTTGCAAAACAGCAATCACTACAAGCATTACCCTTTAGCTACTGACAGCAAAGTTCAAAAATCTCATCATGTGCAGGTTTCACAGCAGCTGATAAAGGTTAATAAAATGGAGGTTTAAAAGGCAGTGTTTTAAAATTTTTTATGCTCAGAAAGGATGATTCTCATTTTGTTGGGTTGATTTAACCCACTCTTTCCATTCACATTTAAACTGCACGACTCTTGAATTCCTTCTTGCATTACATGGAACCATAAACTCACGGCCTTGCTGCTCTTACAGATGGAAGAGAGGAGATTGCACTGTCTGAAGTGAGCTGGTGTCTGTAAATATCATTGCAAGATAAGATTTGTGCCGTGGCCTCTGGAGAATGGAACATCTGCTTCACTGAATTATTGATAATGTGGAATTGGATCCTATACAGGTGGGAATTCTTAATGCAGTGGAATATTAGGATTTTGTAGTTTACCTTTATTATGCTCCCGTGTCTCTGAACATACTGATCTGTGCTGTAAGTCAGACGTGTTCCAACAGGAAGGATTTTACTCCAGTTTTTTAGAATTCTTTGACTTATATTGGCCCTGCTCTTTAGAGTCAGTGCTAGTTTTATGTCGATTTGAGAGGTGTGTGCCTCCTGTCCTGTTTCTCATCAGTAATGCATGATGAGACAGGTTGTGCGCATTTTTACAGGTTGCCTTACTTTTACATGTTCCTCAGGTGTGTACTTTGAGATAATTCCAGGCTTTTTATGTAAAAGGATAAATGTAAGTATCTTGAATTTGTGGCACTGAATTGACTTCCACTGATTTAAGACAAAAATAATGAGTTAATTAATGGGGCCCATTATATTTAAAATCTAGCTCCTTCTTTGGCTCTGCTGGTGCTAGGGATGTGCCTGATGTGAATCACTAATCCAAAGGCAGGTTCATAGCTGGTTTCGTTTGGTTTTATTGTGGGCCATACCTAAGCACCAAGGATATTTAGGATAACAACACTGAGAATCCAGTTTTGGTTGCTTGGTTCATTGTGTTCACAAAGGCTTCACATGTCAGACAAGACTGCAAAGAGAAGATTTAAGCTTAATACTATGATCACAGAAGTGGTTGTTAATACTGACTTCATAGTTGGTAAGACATGTGAGACCATTTCATTTTTTACATCAAGTTCCACTTGAGATGTCTTGATGAATATTTGTGTTGGAACAGAGTCAGGACAGGAGTTGGATGGGCTCTGGTACCTGTGCAGTTTGTGCACTATAATTATCACCATATGTTAATTATTCATGTTGCATGGTCCATCCAAACCCCTCAGCTTCTCCTGAAGTGATGGCTCAGGTCAGAAGTGGTTGATTTGCACTCTGAGAATCTACAGGTGTCCTGCCTTCTATTAAAAAATGCTCTCTGGCCGTTGTGTTGGAATGAACCATTTCGCAGGCTGGGCTGGAATGATCAGAGCGCTTCCCGAGGAACAGGATTAGGGTGGGATTTTGGACTGGATGAAGCAATTCAGCCATCAGAAGTGGTTTGACTGGCACTTTCAGTTCTCTAGAACATTCCTAATATCATAACACACTTTGTTTTGTAGATTTCATTGCAAAACAACAGCAAGGATTTGCATTGAGTAATGACTTCCATCTGTGCCCTCTAAGAGTACTGAAAATGACTCACTGTAAAGTTATTATCATGCTCCATATACAAGATGAGTGCAGAGATGGACAGAGACATTAAGCAACTTGCTCAGGGCTGTATAGGGAACAAAAAAGTCCTAAGAAAGATTAATGTACTGATTTTTGACCTGCAGTCTTACCAGTAGGCTTTACTGCTCTGATGTAGCTTTGAGGAAAAAAGAAATTATTTTGTACATTATATTTATTTTATGTATTTTGGATAAAATGTGAGCTTTTTTGGATAAAATGACTGAGCTTGACCAAACAGAGAAGTTAATAAATAAAGAAGAATTTTTTAATACGCAGAAAATTGTCATCTGTCTTATTAAGATTAAAATAAGCAATAAATCTGTCAGATGCTCTCATCAGCAGCACATGGGGTTTCAGGTATAATAGCAGCAAATGTAATACTAATAATAAAATGCAGTCAAAGCACTCTGGCAATGAATGAATGCTCTTGCCTGTAACAATTTTCAAGAAAATTTACATTTTTAAGACTGGTTCCTTTATTATTTAGGCCTGTTTGCAGTAGCATGGGTGGAGCTGACATTTCAAATAATTGCTGCAGTAACAAACAATGGAAGCATTTATCACAATATGCCAATTAATATTTGGAGGCTATTCAGCACATTTAATGAAGGCTGAAGATAATCACCCTTGCTGTGTATCCTAACATCCTCCACATCCCTGCCCCAAAGGGATTTTGATGTTTTGATGTTTAAGATTGTTTTTCTTTAGTGTAACGGCTTTGATTTTACCAGATTTGGGGAATTTTAGTGCATATGCGAGGTATCTAATCATGCAGATCAGTTCATGCTTGGAGATAAACATGCATACAGTGAGCAAGTGTCAAAAGGGGGAACTGCAATGATGTGGTCATCATTGTATAATCTGAGTGATTTATGGGTTGGAATGATGGCACCTATAGATGCTGTCGCGTTGAGTGCGCAACTTAATGACATTTGATCTTTTCAATTTATAGTCTCACATATTGTTTATGTTTGCTATCAAAAGGATAATTTGTAAAGCAAATGTTCTGTTGATCTGAATTGGCAGAAGCATTTTTCAATCTGCCAATTTTTCCATTTAAATGAAAAAGAATTAAATTTATTAGCCTGTAACTTTCTCTCTGCTTTAATGACGGGTTTATCATCCTATTTAGCATTTTCTCAGAGAGTGGAGTAACTTTTTAAGACCAGGAAGTGGAAGAGTGACACATTTACATCTGTTTTTAACCTGAGGTGAACAAAAACTGTAGATTGGCCTGATTCTTCTTTTGGTTATGGCTTATGAGAGCAAGAGTAGGACGTTGGTGATAGCACAGCAGGAATTGTCTAAGTCTGACTTAAGTTGTGGCTGTCTGACACGAAGTTCCAGGTGTTCCAGTTTCTTTTCTGTGGCTTCTCTACCTCTGTGGTTCTGCTGAAGATCTACTGTTCCCTGGAGTGACACTGTCATATATTTTCTTGTATCAGTGCATTAGTGTTTGTCATGGGTTGTTTGTAGCATAAATGTTTTTCTTCATTATTTTTTTCTGGCTCTAGAAATCTCAATAGTCCACTGCTATGCCAGTTAAAAAAACAGAATGGAAAGTCTTTTGGGAATGAGGCAGCTTAATAATATAATTGTGAATTAATTCCTCAGATAAGAGCATGTTTTTTAATGTTGCAAGATGTACAGTGGAATGCTAAGTATAAGTGGTGAAAATATGTATTTTTCTTGACTTTAATTGCTAACATTATTGAAAGAAGGCCAACAAATGCATCAAAGACTTTGTCCAAAACTAAGACAGGTCCTGCAGGAAAGTACTTCTATATATGAAGATACCATCTTTTTTGTTTTAAATGAAATATGAGAGATGTTTTGGGTGATGAATGATAATAATTCCAAGGAAGCAAAGCCAGTGGCAGAAGTATTAACATGCAGAAATTAGGAGTTGCTGAGTGCTGCTGAATGATGATGGATTTTGCTGGCTCTTGTATCAATATCTGCCTCCCACTGTCCTGACAAAAAGCTTATCTGACTTTGCTCGTACAGACTCTTACCTGAAGTGCTTTATTCCCAGAGGAAGCAATCAGTGAAACGGCACACACCCTTCTGCTTCCCTTCCATCTCCTATGATATTTTCATGGGTTGACGCTTTTGTATTTCTGCTTTGGACTGAGCTGATATACTCCTCAGGTTTTTCCAAATTCATTCAGACATTCCAAGTGATCGTTCCCAGTCATGCTTTGCAATTCCCCACAGTGGATGAGCACCAGGCAATGTCTGCTTAGCAGTGTCCAACTGCTGCTGCAAAGTCATCCAACAAGGGTTTGTGTGTCACTGACTTGATAAATGTTTCTGCCACTTCCCTGAAAACTTTCTTCTTCTTTCCACTTGTTTTTCTCCATTCTGCCTTCCTGCAATGTACAGATGATAAGCAAATGTTATAACATCGGGTTTTGTTTCCATATATTTAAATTTGAATTAACCTATGGATTTTCAGATGTGGAATTAAACTCAGCTCCGTTGAAAATAGTTGTTATTCTACTTAAGTAAATTTAAATTGTGGTTCTATTTCATGTGCTCCTGGCAAAAGGCTGAATTTGCTATGATACCCAATCCAAACATGAATGACTGGCACTGATGGTGCAAAGACAAGGCAGAAAAAGGCCTGGTACAGATCCCACTGGCTGTGACAGGGCTACATGCACAATGCTGGTTTTTTGTCATGTGATTGGAAGATCGATGAGACACTAAGTCTTAATAAAACAATAACACAATCTCTGTAGGCTGCAAAGGAGTGCAAACTTCAATTTGGCTTGGACATGAGGGTATTTCAAAAGCAGTGTTTGAAATAGTTTTTAAAAGGACAAAAAAGCTGTAAATTTCAAAGTGGAATATGAGGTCTTGCTGAAATGTAATCAGAGGTAACTGCAAACATCTATAAAAATGAATAAATCTGCGGTAGCAGCAGGTTACACATTTCAGGTTTGTGGTATAATTCAAATAATAATCTGTTTTTGTTACAAAGGGTAAGAGGGGACAGGTCCCTGTTTAAATTTACTTCTGTTGAATCTGAAACTCTCTGAAATACACTGCTCCAGAAAGTCTAGCATTTAAATACAT
Source organism: Pardalotus punctatus (assembly GCA_013400915.1). Lineage (NCBI taxonomy): Eukaryota > Metazoa > Chordata > Aves > Passeriformes > Pardalotidae > Pardalotus > Pardalotus punctatus. The sequence continues at coordinate 543,476 of VZTX01004428.1, read as the reverse complement.
AAATCCAGGAGTTCTTTCAGAGAGGTTGCCTGACAAGCAGAAGGCAGAGGCTGGTGCCCACAGGGGCTGTAAGAGAAGATTCTGTGCTGGCTCAGCTCCCTTTCCAGTGCGAGTGTTTAGACAAATAAAAACATTTATAGCCAGAAACATTATCACCCTAAAGAGACCCACAGTCAAATGTTGTGACTACAGCAATCACAATGACATGATAAAAAAGTACCAGAAGTTGCACTTTTCCAGTAAAATACAGGTTGTAGTCACTTTATGCAGAAGATTCTGTTTTAAAGATTGGGATATGAATTTCTAGGAAATCATGCCTTAAATCAAGCACTCAGTGTTTTCATTTATTTACACTAATGATTCACAAGATCAGAAACAAAATATTAATATTTTTGTATTTAACACTCAGTCTGGAAATACCAAACATTTCTGAAAGAGGGTGCATTTAAGAAGCACAGTGCTGTTACACAGCTGGCAGGTTAACTCAGTTCTCCTGTGTTCTGTGCTTTAGGCTCAGCCATGGAGAAATCTTCAGCTCTAATCACTCCAGTCACTAATAAAATAGCATAAATACAGTATAATTTATTTTGAAAACATGGCTATATGAAGGAACTAATATTAAATGCGATTCAGTCTTTAGAATAAAGAGCAGTGTAGTTTTTTTGCTTTTGCTTTTTGTTTTTTTGTTACACATAGGAGCCTGTCTCCTCTTGTTCAGGTAGATGTGTCACCTACCAGTAGTTTCTGGAGTTGGTTTTCATGAAGTGTGGGTGTAACACCCTATCAGATCTTAAGGCTGGAGATGAAAGCTGTCCATAATTAAGTAATGATTTATTTAACCTGCCCGTTCAATCCTCCAAATTTGGGCTGAGCCATTCATTTGAAACTCATTTTAAGACATAAAAATAAAGGCTTCCCTTGAAGTAGAGCAGTATATAACTGAGTATTTTTATACAAAATCTCTTTCAATGTGCTTTTCTCTGCCCCTAGGAAAAGAGCATAAGCTTTCTTTTCTTTTTAAAAAGTTTGTGCATAGGTGCCAACTGTCTCTATTAATGTGACCATATAACCATATCAAGAAATGAATAGGAAAAAATATCCTTACATAGTGGTAGTAGAAGGCAAGGCAATGAGAAAAGGCTCTGTTCTAACGGTTTTTGCATGGGATCTAGACAGCTTCCTCTAAATGCCTGTTTCCCTCGCCTGAGGCACAGAAGAAATATGTTCCTCTCTCAGTGACTTACTGAGGTGCACAAAACCCATAGGAAGAATCTGTGTCTTTGCACTCCTTTCTTTTAGGGTGCTACGGCAAAACGTTGGCTCATTTCTCACGTCGTTAGGTATGCAGCATCAGTAAAAATAATACAGGTATGCCTTGAAATTTCATTCCATTCCACTGTTTGCTGCCATTATTGAGAGAACATGCAGATACTATTCCCTGTTCCTGGAGGCTGCTACATTCATTCATCCTGGAACACGATTTTTTTCCCTCTTCCTGTTTGGTTATCAACCTAAACTCCCAGCCTGCGGTAATGAAAAGTTATGGGGAGAAAAAGATGTGCATAAAGAAGTGTAGGACTGGAGATTAAACTCCCTATTGTAATTCATGTTATGCTAATTGGGCACATAAGATCATTCAGAGCAGGGTAATACGGTGATAATACCAAGAAACCGACATAATTTACTATGGGGAGCCTTTACTTAATACATCATATTTCAGCAAGAAACTTAATAAAAGGAAGCTTAATACATAAATACCACCAAGAAGCGTAGAAGGTAATGCAGCATTTGATCAGACTAATACATAAACACTACTGTGAAACCTAATTTCCAACAAGTTACCCGAGAATCAAAATATACATATTGCTTATTGTTGCGGCTGAAGCAGTAGCTTAATAACTAAGGATACCAGAAGAGGCACAATAAGCATTTCCTATTATTTATATTCCCCAGTTGCCCATAATGACCATATAACTTAATATTTGATTGAATGGTCTGGATATGGAAGCTATTTCCCTTGCAAATTAATCCTAGCACTCAGCAAGGAGTGTTACCATGGTACTGTCGTGAGGCCCATCTCATGACATTTTTCCCCTAGTTTTATTGATGCTTCCCTCTTTAAAGCCATTCTGTTTCATTGACTAATAAATATCTATTGTGCCATAACTTGTTTTGACTGCTATTCCACCAGGAGTCAAAAAACCATGATTGTTGGCTTGTTATTTGTTATTAGCATTATGAGAGTGTTTTGTATCTCTGAAAATCTGCAATGCCCATTTGAATGAGAGATTTCATCATATTGGTGTGGTCCCTGAAGAAGTGTCTTTCAAAGCTGTGGTGGAGAAAGGGTGGGAAAAGAAAGTGAAAAGCCTTAATGAGATGATAGTGACATGATTTAAGAGTTCTGACTCGCTGGCTGGGGTCCATGCTTCTCTTCTGCCTTATGTCTGAAAGCTGTGACCTTGCATGTGGAAATATTGTTGATCTGGAGGTGTCACCTGTGTAAATTGTTTCAGAGAAGTGCAGAACCATACCTGGTTATCACGCTGTTTCTGTGGGTACGAAGCAGACTCTGTTGGTGTTAAGGGTCAGTGAAATTTCCTCAGGAAAATTCTAAAATTGATGTATTTTCTTTTCTTTTTTTTTTTTTTTTGTTCCTTCTGTAAATGTTTTTATTTTAGTAAACTTTTAAAACCGAAGTTAAATGAAGATTAAAAAGCTCGCCAGGGTGTTTTCTGTCTCACAGCTGAGAATCCTGACTTGTGGAGCTGATGGATTTATTCAGTCCTGACGGGCACAATGTCTCACAGCTAAAGACAGGAGGGCTCTTAGCACATCCTCACTTCACAGCAGTTCACCCTGAAAGCTCTCAGAACTTGACTATAATTCAGGGATCATAAAGATGTAGATTCTGCTGAAAATCTGGAAACTTCTTGGAGTTTTGGTTTGGGATTTCTTACATCCATACAGAAACCTGATGTCATCAGCTCCATATTCTGGAGCTCTTGATTCAGCCATTGCTTCCAAAGCTTGTCCATTTTCAAATCCAGCCAAAACCAAATCTGGTCTGAGAGGGAGCCAGAAAACACAGCTTCTAGTGCTGTCATGGGGTCAGATGAATCTCATTCTTTGTCTTAAGGCCTTCTAACTACCCTAACATCATTTATTCCGACAAAATCAGTGTGTCCTTTCAGAAATTCCCTACTTGCAGGAGCATTTTCCAGAATAGGTGATCAGGACTTGCATGGGCAGAAACCAAGATGCATCCTGTATGTAGGGTGACCAGGTGGAGAGGCTGGAAAGATGTAACACTGAACTTATGCTGCAAAATTCAGTAAGACATTAAAATCTAAAAATTCAGCAGGCCGTGTAAGCTGGGCTGCCACCTAGCAACGATGTAACCAGGTCAGAAACACGATCAGTTATTTCTCCTCCTTTTAGTTTACTCACATTGTCTAGTCTTACATTGTGGGCAACATGAAATATTTTGGGGTGAGCCAGAGCTGAAATTTTTAGATTTTTCTGTATGTGTCTAGAGCTGGTGGAGTTCTGTCTGTTCATCTCACAGCTGCTCTTCTGACATTCTTAGATCTCTGCCCAGTCCCCAGTCTGCCCACAGGTTTTAGAGGGGAGAGCCAGGGGACGCCTCATGTGGCCAGCATTGGGCCTGAAGCTCAAGGTGTGGATGTCAGCACTGCATTTCTGTTGCCTTGCTTTCATTAAATCTCATTCCAGATGAAGACAGTCAGATGTATTCATGCATTATCCAGACATTTTTGTAATATCTCTTTTAATTTATTTTGTATGTTTGGTTCTGCTTCTGCTTTCACTTTGCCAGGGGTTTTCATTCTTCTTCCTACACATTTTTACTCAGTCTTAACACAGGATTCTTTGCTTTTCATGGTTTCCTCTTGACACACTAATCAGGCTGCCAGGCCACTCTCTCAGCAGGGCCAGCATCCTTTTAGCTGCACTCCAATGCTCTGCCCTGTCTTTCCCAGTGTTCCTCAGATGTTTTGCTTTGACTTTGTGTTGCACCATCTTCAAGAAACCTGTTTGGCTATGGAGAAAAAGGCATGCAATGAGGCATCAATAAAGGGACAAAGATCAGGCGCCCTGAGGAGATAGAACATCAATAAAAAAGAAGGAATGAATGCCTCTGAGGAAGATAAAGCGGCGTGATTCACAGCTCTGGAGAATGCCAGGCAGGCATGAAATGTTTGTAAGGTAAATAATAGCCTAAGATCAAAAAAAGCAAACAAAAGCAGATGAAGCACAGTATCAAACAGAATTTAAATAAATCATTAGAAGAAAAACCTATTTCTTGAACCATAGGACACTAAACAGCATTTAATTAAAAATGTGTGTTTGATCTTCTCTTATGATTAGTTTTGCATTACCCTGCCATTTATATTGGTGATATTGAGGCCAAAGGGGCTGGTGTCCTGGGCTGAACAAGATTTAAATAACAAAACTTGTGCTGAGCTTAGTGAGAAAACTTTGATTTACTTCAGTGGAACCATCAACTTGTCTATTCTTAGACCTGGAAAGCAATTTTTACTCGCCACCTGCTGTTTTATCTCACTTTCTCTCTCACTTAATGTTGTAGCTGGCAAACACAGGGACTGGAGCTGTGCTTAAAGCCCTGCTGGGGGAATCCTTGACCCCTTTTGTAGCCAGGACTGCCTTTGGATGCATGGATAAAATCTAGTCCAGAGGACTGCAAAACAATTAGAGGAAATTTGGCTATTGGTCATCTTTGCCTCGGGACTTATAAGGAGCAAAATTGAAGTAGCTCATGTTAGTGTACAACTGGAAAAATAAGAGTTTAATAGCTTTTGATCTTTTCAATAATATATGGTGATTTTTTCATAAATAGAATTCTCTAGAGTAATTTTTTCACATTTTCTCTTCAGCTTACTTCTGTATTGGAAAGCATTGAGGAGGCCAAAAATCTTTGCATGTCATTGTTTGCCCACATTAAAACAGAAGACTGTCAACCATATATTACCTGCAGGATGCTCCTCATTTATATTATCGAAACAGTCAGATGATTTCTTGGGTAACAACTGTAGGAATTGCTTTTTATATAGCAAATATTTTACAAATATTGATAGTGTTTTAGCTCTAGGGCTTAGCTAGCATGTTATAGATGAGAAGAAAAGAGCAAGCAAAAGGAAAAAATGTATTAATGTTTATTCTACAAAGTCAAATAAGCGATTTAATGATTGGTAAGACCCCTATAAATCACTGCAGACTGTGTTTTCAGCAAGCTTCTGAAAATGCATCTGCACTCCTGTTTAACACAGCCAGGCCTGCCCAGAGCACCAGCCCCACATAAATCAATTCTGTTCATACCCAGCTGCTGTGAAATGCAAGTCTTGATTCCCAGACTGCCAGATCCCTTCCCTTGGGGAAGAAGGGCTGGGTGCTGGCGAGAGGATGCTCCACAAAAGCAGCACAGATCTGGTTTGTAAAACCCTTGGAGGGGAGAACAGCTCTTCTGCCACCAGCCTTTCTGTGCTTGGTGCTGATGTTGTTATAGAAAAGGTGCTGTTAGCTCCTCCGTGAATCTCTGCCGTGTTTTTATGAGGATTTTTATTCACTTAGTACATAATTAAACAATAAAAAAAGCAGAAAACAAAGCCTAAATGTAGATAAGCAGCACTGCAACTCTTGAAACTGTGGATAGTGTACTTCAAATTGCATTTTTTATGACACAGCTCCCGTCTTTCCATTTTCTTGGAGACGTGTAAACCACAGGCCTTGTCTCAGCTGAGAGTGTCAGGAGGTAAAGGGCAGGAAGCTCAAGTTACTTTCTGAATAGTGAAATCAGTCAGATGCCTCTGGGTATGATAGAGCAGTGCTGCATGACAGGCAATATTCTGTTAGATTAAAGACCATTTTTGTAATTGTAACGAAGGATCTCTTTCTCAGTTTCTGTAACACTTGCTTGAGGTACATTACCCATATAATTAAGCATGATTAAATGATAATTGCAGTCTTTTTGCAAAGTAATTCCATGGCTGTTTATGCTTTGCAGAAAGTACATGGCATTTATTTTGCACATGTCAAAGGAATATCTCTAAATGTTAAAGAAGTTGTTAAGGAATAATTGCCATAAATTTACAAAGGAATTACTAGGTAACATATGCCTGAAGCTGAATAAAGCGCTACATAAATTTCTGTCAAGATGCAATTGTATTATTTTTGAAAAAAGAAATCATTGTAAGTGGAAACATCTGTATTTGGTTATGGGTGATAAATTAATTAAGCTACCATGTTATTTTATTTGTAAAAGCTCTTCTGTTGGTGCTACAGAAACCCCTTTTTACATGTAGTTCTGGAGACACACAAAGGATGCATCAAGGCTCTTTTGCTTTGATATTTCTTCTTTTGAACGATGATAATACAGCAAGCAAAGGGTAAGAAGGTCTGTACCACATCGTGTCACTTTGTGTATTAGAAAAAATACTCATAAACACCGGCTTCATCTGCATTAACTTTTTAGTGAAGTAAATATTCCCAGCTCCTGCTGCAGAACTTCCTGTCCTGCTCTCCTGATGCGAAGTTTGGAATGAGACTCTATTCTGGTGCTTCCCAAAATTTCATTCCTTTCTGGAGGATATTTCAAAGGAAAACATATTTCTTTTAAATCCAAGGAAAACAATCACAAAGTAAGATTAGAAGCAGAAATTCTTTGAAACAGATTTGGATATTTATCATTGTGATTTACATTTTCTTCGGGATGATGGCATTTTTTGGGTAAAGAATTGTTTGCTTCCTCATTGGGAACACCCTGCTCTCTGAAAGCAGCTTGTGTTTAGGGAGTCCTTGTGCCTGATTTAACAAGTATTTAAATATAGGCTTGATATTAAGCTGATAATTTATTTAAATTTTGTTAATCATAAATAGATTTGGTCACAGAACATCTATGGCTGAGACCTGAGATTGTTTGGCCTGGAGAAGGCTCAGTGCAGACCTTTTCAGTGTTGATATCTATTTCACAGGGGCTGGAAGGAAGAAGGGCTCAGGGGTGCCCCCCAACAGGGCAGGAGGCAAAGGGCACAGACTGAAACACAGGAAATTCTTTGTGAACGTGAGCAAACACTGCTTTTATTGTGAGGGAAGTCCAGCACTGGAACGGGTTGGCAAGAGAGGCTTCAGTTTCCATTCTCATAGCAAACTGTGCTTTGTGGTGTCTTGTTGCAAAATCTTACCGGAAAATGGTGCAGAATGCACAGCTTGGTGCCCTCTTTTTCTGTGTATTTCTTTTCAGGTTGCTTTTGTACTGAAGTAGGTATTGTGCCCTTCTCTTGTGCTTCCGTTTACTGAAATGACTTTTTCCCGTAAGATTTGTTCTCTTGGAAGGGATGTCAAAAAAATTTACAGAAACCAAGACAAGTATTAAATACAAAAAATCTCCGGAGGTGAGATATGCTGCGCATATCCTGCTACAGTCAAATGAAAAATTGCCACTCAAGTGCCTAAATCAACTAATTAATCCATACCACATTAATTATGATGATGAAAAGCTAATCATAGCTTATTGGCCTAAAAACAAATGCAAGTGAATGAGAGAGATTTTCAAGGCTGGCTGGTGGCCCCAGTCCAACATACTCCCAAAATCTGCTGGAGGTACCAAGCAGAACTGAGTAGTGACTGCAGGTAAGAACAAATCTATTAATTTTTTGGGCCATTTTCAAAGGCAATGACAAAATTGTCAGCCTTCTCTTGGAACTAAAGATTGTGTTAGCCTTCATGAAACATTTATGCAAGCTTTTGACTATTTCTATCTCTGTGTGACATTTATGAGTTCCTCAAATATTCTTATAAACACGTCTCTTTATAAACATATTTCACACAAGAAAAATTACGGTATTGGACATTGCACATTTATCTGGAATATTTACAAATTTCAGTCTCTGATGAACTGTATGTTTATAGCTTTAGACAAGACTGACAATGTTGTAGTGATTAAGAGAGATTTCTGTGCTGGTTTTGATTACTGTGGCAGCAAAGCGTATCTGCAAGTGACAGAGTCAAACGTATCTCAGCCAGAACAGAAGGGATGTTAAATCTGGGATGCCCCTGTTGGTTTGCCTTTCCATCTTTCTGTTTATCTCAGCAAATTATAGTCCTGCAGAGACTAGTTTGGATCTAAAGCTTAACCTACATTCCCTTAACATCTGTTCCTGAGGAGTAAAAACATATGAATTTGTACATGCTGATTCATTTTCAAAGGGAGACACTTCCCATGAAAGCTGAAACATAATCCAAACACTCCCTAAAAGACAAAAATGAATAATATAAACCAGGCTGAGATATAAAAAATGAAATAAAATAAAAAAAGAAGTGGTACAGGGATTTTCACAGTCATTTCTCTTTTCAAAGCCAATGCAGGTAAACAAACACAAAGGTAACCAACATAACTCATGAAACAGGAACAAAGAAAAATCTTGAAAATAAAACTGAAGTGGGAGAAACGGAGTTGAAAAGCATAGCACTATAAAATCACAATCAACAATAATAAACCGGGAAGGGAATAATGGCAAAGTGCAAATTCTGAAAGTTAAAACAACTCTATAGGAAGGGAGTATTGTCACGGTAGAAAGTAATCAGCCTAAGGGCATCAGAAATCATCCTTGACTTAAATCAATTTCTACATAATACTGACATGCTTCCTATAGGTACTGACAAGACTAGATAGGCTTACGAAGAAGCACATTTGTCTGGGATAATAAAAATAAAAGCATTATAATCAATTTTCATCCTGGGACAGTTTCAACTCTTGTGCTGCAGGGCATCACAGGAACACCCCATTGGTAGAGAATCCAGCCTAGGAACAAAATAAGACATGATAATAAATGCAAAACTGGGTATTCTGTAGCATTGTGGGTTGTATCTTTGCTGTCACCATAATGTAGAAGCAAATGGCAAATATTTGTACTTTTGGTTTTTTGAATTTTTGTCCAAAATCTTCATACACTGGGGAGATCAATTTACGTCATTGGGGAGTAGGACACTTGCTTTCCCTTTCAAATAGGAATGTGGCTTCTGTTTTGGAGAGCTGCATTTTCCTTCACATCTGCTGCCTTTATGTTTGAGTTTCTGGTAGCTGGGAAGAGCTCTGTCCTCACGTCACAGCTGGAGTGAGAGAGGCAGTGTTCAAAGTTGTTTTCTTCCTTTTGAACGTGAAAAGAAAATGATCTCTCTGCCAAGTGGGGGGCGGCAGGCTGCAGGAGGGGCTGTGTTCCTGTGTCTGCAGGGAGCGCTTTGTGAAGAGCCTGCAGCTGCAGGGCAGCAGGGCTGAGAACTGCAGACACCACGAGTGCCACACGCTCACAGACATGGGGATGATGTGCTTGCAGGATCCAGGACAGCCATCAATGCATGGTGCTGCTAAGTTTTCTTAGAATTTCTTAGCCTGGGAAGAAAGTAGGGAAGGAGAGAAGGTGTTTTAACATTTGGGTGTATTTCTTATTACCCTGCTCTGATTTGATTGGTAATAAATGAATTTCCAGCAAAGAACTCAGTTTTACCCATGGTGGTGCTTGCTGAGTGATCTGTTCCTGTCCTTATCTCAACCCAGGAGCCTTTTTTTGTGTTTGCTCTGCCCCCATCCAGAGAGGATCAGTGGGCACTTGGCATCCAGCCCTGGTCAGCCCACTTGACTTTTTGTAGTGGAAGACTCCTTGATTTCCTGAGATGTCTTCCAGCCAGGATTGTTCTGTGATTCTAAAACTGAAATTACTTTATGGAAAGGAAGTCTAAGTCAGTGAAAAATTAACTTACCTCAGTTTTTAATTACTGGGTCGCACTGTTTATTGAATTCACTGGCTTTGTACCAATGAAACTGCTTTAAACGTCATATTGCAAAACCAGTGTCACAAAACAGATAACCTGGCACCTTTTCCAAACTTTTGGGTTGTCTCCAGGTCACTGAAGATACATAACTAATTATATATGTACCTGTCCAGGCAGCCTGGGTCTATACAGACAGCAGGATTGTCTGTTTTCCGCCATATTGCAGTTTCTTATGGGTAACTGATGGTTCTGGTAATGTACCTGACCTACCTTGGATGCTGACACAGAACTGAAATATTTCTGTTAGCAGCCAGAGACATTATCTTAATTCAAGTGAATTTCTCTTTGGCTTCCTAGTGATTCCCAGTCAATATTTTTATTGGCAAGTTGCTTTATTTACTGCATATGTCTTTAATAATTCTTGTTTATGGAGGTATTTTTCAATGCCTTTTGATAAAGCTCAACTTTTCCTTAAATACATGTAATTCCTCTTAAATTTCCCCTTCTATGATAAAATGAAAATTTTATTACAGAGCAGGGTCCTCATTCTTCTACGTAACCTTGACCAAATCCGTGGGAGAGTTTCTTCCCTGGTAAAATGAGAATGGAGTCCTTTCTTTGTGAAAGTGAGTCAGGCTTTCAGGTGAGCAGCACAGGAGAAAGAGGCACAGGTCATCAGCAGAGCTCACCTGAGCGAAGATGCCACACCTGATGCAGCATCAGGGCCCTTTGCTGGTGCCACTCGTTTCTCTAATCTGTAAATGTGGTTCTGTTGGCTGGACCTTTCTCAAATGATAGTTATGCATATTGTAAATAGAACTGGAACTGTAAACTCCTTCTTGTGTCTTCTCTTCCCTCACCATTCTGTTTCCTCTTTCATTCATATTGCTTGAGCAAGTGAATACAGCCTTGCATATCTTCTCTAGCAGGCACATAAGATCGTACAATTTTTCACTCTTTTGTAGATACAAAGCCTATCCATGGAATTTGAAATTTTATTTATTTTTTCAGTGTCCCTTTCTTCCTTTAAAATGTACCTAGTAATTCCTTTTCTCTAAGTCGTCCCTTTACTTTCGTCTAGGCAACATTAATATCCTGATTTTGCATGTTAATTTATCCTGATGTGTAGTTATTACTGTAATATAATCCACTGAAAGCTCAGGTATTATATATATTTGTACCTAGTGTGATACTATATTGGATGTCCAGTGAATTTATCCTAGTAGCTGCAGGTAGTGTAGTTCTTTGTCAAGCTTCTGTCTACTTCAATAAAAAAAATAATGAGCATGAAGATTCCTTCATTGGCTGGGAACTTATTTCTGTTCATAGAACTGCTTTTTACAGTGAAATTAATGGAATATTAAAGGTTCCTTCAGCTTCATGGCATATCAGTTGAATGAACTAGTACATACTTACTAAGTTCATCTTGATATTTTTCAAGCCATTTCATGCCTTAGTTCAAAGAAGTTAGGATGCCTTATCCTTACAAAAAGTGAGAAAAATATTACAATTTTGCAGTGAGTTATTTTAGGGTCAGCTTGCAGAAAACTAAATGAACTGGCAGTTGCAGTTCCCAACAGATGGCAGATAAAGTGACTAATATTGGAAGGTCTGCTTTAAAGATTCTGTTCATGTTTCCACTGTTTTGCAGATGGTCTGTGAAACAACTAACAGTTTCACTTAAAACTTTTTTTTTTAAATTTTATTTTTTATTTTATCAATGAAGTTGGCTGTACAAGTAGTCAAAACATCTCTGTTTCTGGATAGAGATGTTGCCTGTACATGGAAGCTCTTTTTGGTTCTTTCTTATGAGGCTGAAGGAAGCTGTTTATTATCAAGAGTGATGTCTTGTAGCTAAAACAAGTAGTCTTCTACTGTCTGGTCACCTCCAAACCCATAATATTTTCAAAATACATAGGCAGGCTCTGAGTTTTGGCAGTTCCCGCTATTTACCCGTAATGGACTATTAGATTGAAAGCTAAGCCAAGTAAATTTTCTCTCAGCTTAAATTTTCTTCTGGCAAATGCTTAATGTGTATGGTGTTGCCTTATAGCAATAAAGTCACAATATTCACTTGGCTTTAATGATTTATAGCAGAAGCTTATTATGTATTTGCTCAAAACAAAATTCCTCACAGCAGAGAGAAGTGGAAATTCACCCACCTTCGCTGCTTTTCAGCTCGATAAAAGTGACATCTGTGAAAACTCTTTATGAAGAGTTTTTGAGATCTGAATGAGATGGAGAAATAGAAATGAAGGAGAATGAAAAGCAGCTCAGATGAAATGTGGTGAAAGAAGAGAAAGAAAAGTGAGAAAGTAAAAAAAAAAGCAAACCCAAATGTGATTAAGGCCAGCAAAGAGGAAGAAGGGAAACCCATGAGAATTAATTTAGGATTAATTGCAGAAGCTATTAAATCCTGGAGTATGATTTTTTTTCAGCATGTGTTAATCTGTCAACAAAGTGGGGAGATGACGTAGCCAGCAGGAAGGAGGTCCTGGGAAAGTCAAGGAAAAGGTTGAGCTGGCATTCAAAGAGGAATGACTTGCAGGCTCAATCTGTTCCCTGCTCCAAAATATCTGGAAGGACATTTTTTAATTATTTTATTTTGAAATGGAGGAGGCTTGATGTTTCAAGATCCTGGGTACTCCAAGGTGAAAGCTCAGTTAAAACAACACTTGGAATGGATGAAAAAAAATCCAAATAAAGTTCTTCGACTTACAAGGCCTACTAATGAAAATGAGATTAAGACACTAGCTAAACATTCAGCATTCCTTATTTTTTCAGAAGAAAAGGAGCATTCATCAGACTTCTAATCAGCTCTACAGAAAGTGAGGTTCAGCAGCCATTGCAAAGTGCAGGCAGGAGCAGAGAGTGACAGGAATGTGCCCAGGTTCCTGTTAGGAATGGTAAGATGATGCTTTCCACAGACTTATATAGAGAAGGAAGGGTTTGGGTCTAAACAAGTTTAATACCATAAATAAAAATGTAATGGATATTAACAGCTAATCACCTCAGTGAATGCAGTCAGTGAAAGCTGAGGGTTTACGCTGGGATTTCTTAGAAGAGAGTATGGCTCTTGAATAAGGATGGACATTTCCTATCCTTTGAGAGAGATAAGCTTGAAAAATTCACCTGAGAAATAAGTGAATCAACTGGTGAAGATATTGCAGACATAAATTATGTTGGTTTGCTTTATTCTTTCTAAACAATGATTTAAAGAGTTAACCATAAAAGGGTTGTCAAGGCTAGGAAGAATTTCCCAAATGGCCAGTGCCAGAGCAAGCACTGGAATGGGAACACAAAAATGCTAATGGTTCAAGTGGATAAATTCTGAAATATTGTCTGAACTGTGTGAACTAGAAGCAAAGTTTTCACAAATCCAAACGATTTGAAATGCACTTTTGGACATAATAAAGTTCATTCTGCTAAAAGTGTGAATAGAAGGAGCCAAGGTAGAAACCTCCCCTCAGGACTGGTGTAGGTGGAAATAATCTGTGCAGAACATAATTGCGTTATGTGGGTGAATGTCTGAAACGGAGCTTTTGAAATTTCAAGCAGATGCTGTTTCCTGGCTGCAGTGGGTGAAAGCCACGTGTAGGTTTGGATAACACCTGGGCTGAACAAAAGTGCCGTGTCCTGAAAGCCCCAGATAATGAGATTTGACACGGAACTGGCAGTTCAGAAGCTGAGCAATTGTTGTGTTTCTGCGTTTAGACTGGGTGGGACATTCAGGGGCTTGGAGCTTGGGAAAGAAGGTGAAGATCTGGACTGGAGGAAAGATCTTGGAAGTGGGGGAGGATCCTGGACATCTGAGAGATTTGTGATGAATGGTAGAGGATGCCCTGGGACCTCGGATGGTAATGCCAGAAGTAGAAATCTGGCAACTTCCTGTTCTTAATACAAGAAATGTTACATAACTATATAATCGTTCCCAATAATAAATAAAAAAACAAAAGAACAAATGTTTTCAAAACATGGATGGCCAGAAATATACAACACCCTGAATCATATTGCATAGTGAAACCCAATAATTAATAACTTAAAACATAAAATATCTTGACTTGGATAGATGGGTTTTTTTATGTGGTTTGGAGTTTTTTTTCATTTAGCTCTATAGATGTGGATTTGAAAGGGATGTGAAATACTAGAGAATTGCTGGTGAAAACATATGGAGAATTTAAATGGAGAAACTAAATCTTCTGGTAACAGGGGAAAAGTTGCTTGCAGTTCACATCTTTATGTTTGACAGGTCATGTTACCCAGGAGAAGATTTTTGCTTCCGAGTATCTGTGGGTGGAATCATGTGGCTTAGAATTTGCTGCTGTAATCTTCTCCTCATCCCTTCCTGTGGTAAGTTTTTGGATATTCATGGAAATGGAATAAATTAATATTCCTTTATCAGAGTTATTCTTTCAGTTTTGGAGAATTAAAGATAGGTTTTTAAGAAATGTAAACGAGGCACAACCAAAGTGTGAGATTTATGCTGCAAAAATGTTCTCTGTGAGAGTAAATGAAAAACAGGAGGGGAAAGGAAGACTTTGTGCTGTTCTTACGAGTCACTGTTGGGGGGGACTGAATATTCAATGAAATATTGGTGAAGATCACTGATATATTAATAAATATTGCTAGTGTATCAACAAAATAAATTTTAGTTTTCTTTGGGGGTTAAAAACTTATATACAAATCTGCCATTTTTCTCACTGCTGCTACTTTTTGAGCTTCGTAGCAGCAAAAGGGAGAAAATGGTTGAACAACATACATGAGATGTTGCATTAATATGTGGATATGGTAGGCATTTGAAATAGATGAATGAGGAACGCACTGTGTACAAATAACGTTTCACAAAGGGGTTTATCTTTAGATTTGACCTTGTCTGTCTTTGTTCCTTCGGAGTAGAACACCCAGAAGGGTTTGAGCAATGAGTACAAATGCTGCTGCTGTCTTGTTCTTGCTGCCTGAGATTTGTTGCTAATGGCCTGACTCATTAGAACCTACTCCTACAAAGATGGACTCAGAAAGTCTGCAGAATAAAATCGGCTGCCAAAAGCTACCCAGGTGTAAATACATCACAATACTAAGTACCAAATTGCAGCTACAGTTTGTTTTACCCACCTGTCTTTATATTTTCCCAAGGTCTCTTAAAGCTGATTTTGGAACATTGTGAAGTAATTTGAACTGAAATGCTTACATCAAAGGATCTCTCTTATTTCCCACTAATTGACATTGCTGTGGTAACAGAGCTTTATATTTGATAATAAGTGAACTCTGTTTTCCTAGGTCTCCATTCTCTCTATTTTGTATTAAACCCACCAAGGCAACAAACATTTTTGTAATTGCAGTCAACATGGCCTGATATATTTATAGAATTTTTAGGAAAATGGAGCTTTCTGGTAACTAAAGGTGCATATTGATTTGAAAATTCAAGACCCTTCTTTTAGGATGATATGCTTGGAAGTGGAAGGAACATGTACTTGTTAATTTATAATGCCTCTGACAGTTTTCTCTGTGGATTAGGCTGAGAATTGTCAGTCCAAGTCACAAGTGGAAGGTAGAATAAAGCTGATTTGCCTAGAGGATCTGTTTGCATAAAGAGAGACTCTTGTGATCTTTCAGGAACTTAAAATTAGGTAAAGCATTAAACTAAATAAAAATTCTTGACACTGTGTGGTAACCATCATAAAATAAGATTCCAGGACCTCTTGCTGTGCAGCCTCTGCGGGCATCCCCTGAAAGGCACATACAGAGTGCAAGAACCACAAAACAAGCCTCTTATTTTTTTACAGATAAGGAGTTCATCCCCTCAAACTCCTAAAAAAGCGCAAAGAATTAAATTACTATTTTGCACCTGACATGCAGCCCCTCCTGCCTCTCTTGCAGTTAAGCACAGGAAAAATTTCCCAGGTTCCTGCCTAAGCGTGGTGTGTGTTTAAGTGCCAGTCTGCCCTGGAACATTTAGGAAGAGAGAGCTTGGTAATAGCAAAACAATGAAGTTTGTTTACTTGAATTAATTAAGGGGAAATTTGATTAATTTTTATGACTGCAAATTATGACTGTTTGGGCAGGAGTGGTAGAAGATTCCTTGAAAAGTTCACAGAACATTGATTAGCCTTTATACATTATGTAAAATAAATCAGAAAGTCAGAGGGGAAGAATGCATAAAAAACCCCTCACTAAACAAACTTCATTGAAAGAAGAGTTCAGTTGCTGGAGACATTTAATATTGGGAGGTTTCTGACCTGAATATGAAACTGGTAAAACTGAATAACCACCAACTTGATAGTCAGTGAAATTTGCCCATAGAAATCAGAAGTGCAACAAAGAAGAGCTGACTTCAAGAGACACTCAGAGAAATTAAAATTGGAAAAAATCCCCACAACCAACAAACCATTTAAGTTACAGCAATTATTGCTAGTCACTGGAATATTTCATCCAATGACATAATAAAATTCCTTAAATTAGAGCCTGTGAGATGTTACTAAACTCATTATAATTTCAGATTGGTTAAAACTTATAATTTTATGTGCTACAAAACCATCAGAAACATGGTGAGACCAATGTGAAGATATTTCTAAAAAAAAAATTCTATGGGAAAACCTTTCCACTTCAATATTGAAAGTAAAAGCAGGTTGTTGGTTTGTTGTTTGTTGTTTTTTTTGACAGATAATGTAAACCCAAATCTGTCTTCTAAGTGGATAAGATTTCATGAGAGTTTACTGCAAAATATTGTCCCTTCTCAGAAATCAATTGAAAATCTGTTCACATAAGTGTTAAAAGGTGGAGATATTGGATAATTCTTTCCTCATTATTTAATGAGGACAAATAAAAGAGAGAAGTGCATTATTCACAAGACTAATGCTTAAAAGGAGTAAAATATCCCTAACATCTCTATTTCAGATCAGATGGAGAATGTGGTGCTAAATGCTAGTGTGGGAAGGATGGTGAACCATTTTCAAGTGCTTTGCAGTAGATTGAAAGGAATTGGTATATAAAAAAAGCATTTAGCCGATTTAACAGACTGTGTTTCCCAAAGCTTGCAAATTGGGAGATTTTACATTGCAAACTCAAGAAGAGAGTCAGCAAAGCATTGTTCAGCCTTTAAGGATAATCTGTTACATGAATCAGGAAAGCCCTTCAGCAGATAATATTGCCATTTTTCTTTCTGACAGCACCAAAGCAGCTTATGAATTTCCCTGACCATTTTCTTAATCCTTCCCTGAAATCATTAACTCTCTGTAACATCCCAGTATGGTATCTTAGAACAGAACATGTGGAAAAATATATAAGCTCACCATCTTGACACAGGCTAGGAAAATAATTTTGATCCAGGCTGAGTTCCTTCACTGAGGTTTTTTTAAAAAAAAAAAAAAATGTTTTTCTTCTGATGGAAATGTTGCCAGTGAATGAAGCAGGAATGCACTGCCGAAGATTCCATATTATCCCGTCTTGCATTCACAATAAATAGTCCCCAGTAGGCACAGGACATGAGTAAGTTTGGCCCCAGATATGAGTTAAAACACCCCCTTACTGTTTATGCAAGGTATTTTTTATTAGATTTAGTCCAAAAGACTTTCTTATTGTTGTATACATGGATAATTATCTTTCCAGAACTTCAGGCACTGAAGGACAGAGACATCTGGAATTGAAACCCACATCAAATGCAAAAAGCAATGCCACTGCTTTACTGCCTCACTTTTACCCACACAGAGTAAGGGAACTGGAAAGCGCAAAGTATTTTGTATTGAAATATTAGCAGTAGGGAAGGACAACGTTAGAACTTTATCTTAAATTTACCAGTAGATTTTAACTTTCAGCAAGAACCACCAAATGAAGCCTGGACCACAGAACTTTGTTCTGCAGCTGCCAGGTTCACTGAGCACCACTTGCCACTTCTTATGAGAAGGGGGGCGAGAAAAGGAAATTCTCACCAGAACTTATAGTTAATTTAGTGCTGAATGAAATGTCACAGCAGGAGCAGACAGAAGTGGGATTATCAGATTATCAGACTCTGTTCAGGTCAGAGCCGCCATTAGGTTGTGCCCAGCCCTGGTATTGTGCAAATGGGATGATGGCAGCGTGGTTCTGACCCACAGCACCACACAGTTATTCTGGCCTTTGCACTCTCCTTGCTATCTTGCCTCAGCACTCCCTAGAAAAGCTGCCTTTTTCCTTGGATTTTAGTTGGTATTGTGGAACAAGATCTAAATCTATGTTCCCTGATTAGTAATTAACAATACTGCTGCAACGCTTTGCATTAGTTTAAGCACTGAGGTTTTTTTTTTTTTTTGCCAAATATCTGTGGGATTTAGCTATATAAAATCCATTAGTATTGGTAGTAATTGGAAGCTGTGTGGCTGTATCTCTTAATTATCTTTGACTTAATTTAAGCATAGAATCATAGAATATCCAGAGCTGGAGGGGACCTTACCCTCCCCTCTTCTGGTGCAAATAATTACCTGGGGAAAAAAAAATAATAAACAGTAGATAACAGCCTCTCTATACTGATGAGTGCAGCAGGTGGTAGTGTATTTTCATAATGGCCTGTTCAGGTTTCATATCTATAAAGAGATCTTTAAATTACCAAACAAAATTTCATAACTTAACATATGAAGGCTATCAGCACCCACATCCAAATCATTAATTGGGCAGGGATTGCTTTTCTTTACCTCCTTAGCAGCATTGTTGCAAAGTATATGCACCAAAAAGGAAAAAAAAGGGAAAAAAAAAAAGGTATAAACAAACTACATACTGTTACTATGGTTATCACAGTTTTAATGGAACCATTTGAAGGATATTTATCCTTGACATTTTGAAAGTGGAGTTCAGTCAATTGTGCAGACGGGAATACAAATGTATGCATTCATCCTGACTTAAAAGAATAATCTTCTGCTTCATTTTTTTTTAAACTATGCATGAATCCAAATCTTGGGTTTTTTTAAAGAATTTATTTACCCATCCATGCTACTTTTCAAAATAAACATGAAATTCATCATCAAAAAAAGCTGTTTTGTTGCCAAAGTTTGTATTGCTGATAATGACAAAGAAAGAAAGAAAAAACCCCACAGAACTCCAGAGAAGACAATTTCTCTAGCTCTGCTTTTCATTTAATGCTCCTTTAATAGGATATAAGTTTTACAAAATGGGTTGTTTTTTACTGGTGATAGATCATCTTGGAAGTTCACAACCACTTAACTCATCCAAACTGCTATTAAGCTTCCTTCAATGCATCTGCAACCAAGAGCATCTGTATTTTATAAATGTTGTTTACAGACTCTTCTGTGAGAGCTCCCTGTTGAAAAACACAATATGCTGATCAGGCAGATGTTGCAGCATCAAACACTTCATATATCAGCAGTCAGATGCAATTTCTGCAGGCCTGGGAAACCACTGTAGCAATTACTGCAATTGCTGCATCGATGCAGTAGTAATTGTAATAATTTAATACATCAAAGCACTAAACTTGATGTGTGTTTTTCTGGGTCTGTGTGGCCAGATTTTGGTAGCAGAGGAGCTACTTGGGGTGGCTTCTGTGAGCAGGTGCCAGAAGCTGATCCCCAGCTGTGACAGAGCCGGTGCCAGTGGCTCCAGGATGGACCTGCCCCTGGCCAAGGCTGAGCCCAGAGCGATGCTGGGAGCTCCTCTGAGAGAAACTCTCACTATGGGAGTGAAATTGAGCCTGGGAAGAAGGGAGGGGTAAGGGGGAGGTCTGTTAAGATTTGTTTTCTTATTATCCTGATATGATTAGGTTGGTAATAAATTAAATTAATTTTTTTCCCAAGTTGATTCTCACGATGGTAGTTGGTGATTGCTCTCCCTCACCTTATCTCAACCCTTGAACCTTTCCTCATCGTTTTCTCTCCCCTGTCCAGATGAGGAATGATAAAATGGCTTTGTGGGCTCCTGGCATCCACCCAAGGTCAACTCCCCACAGCGCGAGGATAAGGAAAACACGCAGAGCAAGAAATGTGTCCTTTCTGTGCAAATAGGATGCTTCCAAGATAATATGTGTTTTGTGTTAGTGGTGTAGTCAAGGAAAGAGTTTATAGCATTTAAATAGGTTGTGGCAAAGAACGTTCTCATTGGAGTAACTGGGCCAGAGAGAGACAAAACTGGGAGAGCTGACAAGTTTCAGCAGGAGAGTACCAGTTGGCCAGAAAAATGTCTCAAAATCTGTAACAGAAGTTAAGCTTTGGAGGCCCAAAGCATTTGACATTATTTTTTTTAATCTGATGTTTGTGCAGTAGTTTGGTATCGTACTTTGGGGGGTTCAAAGGTCATTAATAGATGATAATATAATGAAATCCAAAAATCTGAGCTGCTATATATTGTCTCAAACTGCAAAATAAAGTAATTTTTTATGTATCCTTCATCACTTAGCATTTTGTACTAAAATTTAGCAGTAGACTGATAGAACTGTGTACTAGTCCTGCTCTCAATGGTAAGATTCTCAAAGCACATTAATGATACTGTACAATCCCACTCTCAACAGGATCCTCCACAATGGAGTTTTCTTCAAAGATGGAAAACTCGAGAGCATTTTGAAGGTGGTCCAATGGCAGAGCGGGGAGAAGAAGCCTGTCTCTTCTTGAAAATATGTATCTGCACATTCTGCCTCATGTTCTGCTCCATATTTCCAATTCTTTGTTTAAAAATAACTATTTATTTGTGTAGTTCTGCCATGGGGAGGTACAGACTGAATGGAAGGCAAATCCAAACCTCCTGTCACACAGACATCTATTTTATGCAAGTCTATTCAGAATTTACCACCAGTTAACTTTTTCTCCACTGTCATGTCTGAAGACACTTCCAGACCTCATTTCTGTTAGAAACTGATTTCTGGCAGAGTTACTTGTGGTGAGTTCATTTGCCTTTTGATCTGGTGTAAAGATTGCCCTTAAGCTTAAATAGACCTTTTTCTCCTTACTCCCTCTCCTGTCACTTACACTTCAGTGAGCGATCACAGTTTCTCTCTAGGTTCATCACGAACCAGCAAGTTACTTGTCATGACTTTACAGAGCATGCACTTTTACCTTCAGTCCATGAAGGATTATTTAATTCCTCCAGTACCAAGCTCTCAGACATGTGTGACTTTTCCTGCCAGCATTTTACAGGAGTCAGAGAACAGATCTGGGGGAAAAACTAATGACTGAACTTGTTTTTTTTCTCTTAAATGCTGAAAGTCCCTTCTCAGCATTGACTAGAACCACTGCTAGTTTACAAAGATGGCTGGGCTTTGTTTGCAACCTGTGGGCCCCTTCACAAAGCACTGAAAACCAAAGTTCTTGCAGTGCTTGCCACAAACTCATTTTCTGGCCCACAAATAGCAGTGCAAACGTGAAGGAGAGGACTTCAGAAGGAGAAGGGATTCCAGAAGTCCTGGAGAAAATCCTGGCAAGATCTGCTCACAATTACTTTAGTATTTTTTCTCCTTTATCATGCCTCAGGCACCATGGTGGGAGAAACTGGTGTGCTGCTATAAGAGAAATGAAATTTTGTTTTTTTGTTTTTTTTTTTCTCCAGTTGCTTTGTCTTCCTGTCTACTCCATGTGTAGGAGTTCCAGTGTCTTGCTTTAGTCAGCATCAGTGAGGTGTTTGAGATTGGGTAAGTTCTCATGTTTCTCCAAGTAGCTGTCCAAACAGAAGTATTAGGGCAGTGTACAAGTTCTAGTGCTTGAGGCTTGCAGTGAATTTGGCATATACCAAAAGTATTTAAAGTTCTTAGATATTTGACTGATTTGACCCCAAAAATAAAATAAAAAGTAATTTATATCTTTCATAAAAACTTGTTGGATGGTTAAAAGTCTGTCATTAGTGTATTAATTATTGTATCCAATAATAGCTTCTGCTGTGTTGAGGGAGATGCAGCCATGTGGTCTTTGTCTGGTTTGCTAAATGCTTCATTATTCCTCCCAGCTGGAGTTTTACTGTGCATGTGTTTGTTTTCTGCACTGCATTGTAAAAAGAATATGCTGCTGTGGAGTTATGGCAGTGAGGGGGCAGCACGCACGCTTTATGTGTGTGTCGTTTTTGTCCAAAGACAAAATGTGTGGACAACAGATTCAGACTGAATATATAATCTTCATTAACTTTTATTTGTAATAGATTATCCTTGTGGTATGTTTCAACAGCAGAAGGTGCATACATGAGACTGGCATAAACCAGCGACAAAATGAGTATTGCATTCATCTGTGCTCACCTGTGGCACATAACTCATGCAGTGTCTTGACAACAGCATAAAAATCCATGATTTCACCACCTGTGTGTAAGGATTGTCTGTGTGATGAAAGGGGTGGAGATTTAGGCATGAGACTTGTTTTTCAAAGGCATTTGGAAGCAAAGGTCACAGGTAGATACTGAGTTTTTCAAGTAGACCTGAAGAGGCTACATAAATAGCTTCCTCTGATTTCCCAAAAAGCACAATGTGATCTTTGCTAGTCTTCCTGTAGGACCAGAACTGCCTTTGTCCAAGCATGCTTGAATACTTTATGGAGTATGTGTCATGGTAATTAATGGATAAATTCCACCCTGTCTCTGAAAATAAATGCTGATGGCCTTGGTCTTCAATTATTGCAGAAGTTTCTTGAGTCAGAGAGACCTAAATGCTGTGACTCAGTTTGTATTTTTCCCTGTTTACCTGTCACAGACGTCTCTTGCTTCTCTTCAGGGCACCATGAGTATCACCTCTCTTCATTGCTGAAGCTAAATTAATTATGCAACATCCTACAGTAAATCTGCAAAGATTTGAGAAGTCCCTAGCTTCCCCACATAGTAGTCCCCTTTTACCACCATCATTCCTTTTCTGGTTGGTTTTTGAGTGTGTTTATCTTTCCAGAGATTAAGGTCAGCCCAGCTGCCTGTGGGAGCTTGCTCTAGATGAGGCTCTGCTCAAGAGGGGCTGGCCTTGCACTGGGTGGTGGAAGTCAGTTGTGGCAGGGCACTTGTTTGCAGATGGAAAAGGGCTTTGTAATGCCTCAGGGTTGGGGCCTGAGAAAAACCTGTTTCCATGGGAGCTGGTGCAAAAGCTAGAACAGCACAAACCCACAGACCCCTTTGCAAGCAGATGGGCTGCTGAGCATTCTTCCAGTTGGAGCTTCTATGGGCTTTATCACTTGGTACAGGATGTAATAATTAAGCCCAAAAGCTGCAAATATGTGCAAATATATTATTCCAGTGATGTTAATTACATACATTAATTAGATGTTCCTGGGGGTAGCCAGAAGCACAAAGCACCGTGCTGGTTTTGGCTGGGATAGAGTAACTTTTTAGTATGGGGCTTTATTTTGGATTTGTGTTGAAAGCAGCGTGGATAATACAGGGACGTTTTATTTACTGCTGAGCAGTGTTTGTACAGAGCCTTTCTGCTTCTCACAATGCACCACTATCGAGGAGGCTGGGGGGCACAAAAAGTTGAGAGATGACACAGCCGGGACAGCTGACCCCAACTGACCCAAGGGATATCCCAGTCCATATGGCATCATGCTGAGCTTATAAAGGTGGGGGAAATAGAAGGAAGATGGGGTGAGGGGTGATGTTTGGAGTGATGGCATTTGCCTTCCAAAGTCACTCTTACATGTGATGGAGCCCTGCTGAACCCCTGCCTGCCCATGGGAAGTTATAAATTAATTGTTTGTTTTATTTTGTTTGAGTGAAAGGCTTTTGTTTTACCTATTAAACTGTCTTTATTTCAACCCAAATGTTTTCTTTCTTTTACCCTTTCAGTTCACTCCCCCATCTTGCTGGTGGGGGAGTGAGAGAATGGCTGTGTGGGGCTGAGCTGCCATGACAAAATCCTACCTACCTATGGATTAATGTGGTAGATTTACAGATGACTATGTCTGTTTCAGGACTGACAGTAAATCTCACAGCCAGTTGACCCGACAGTCACAAATATATCAGATAAAAGATTTACTGTATATCAAAGTAACAATTTCACATTTTGCAGTTGCTTAAGGCTGGTAACCCAACCAATAGTCACGGTGGGAATGAAGAAAAGAGAATATCTCTCTGGGTTGCCCTGTTGAGGAATACACCTGGGGCAGGTGAGCAGCTGCAGGGAGAGCTCCTGACTGAGCTCTGGGTGGGGGAAAGGGCCAGAGCCCCAGCCAGGGGCCGGGAATTGCTGAGACTTTGCATAACAAAGGACACCTGTGACGCTGGTGTCCCAGGTGAGGGACATTCACCCAGGGCAGGAGCAGAGGGAGAGCGCAGACTATTTGGGAACCCCGACGGTGAGGGTGTAAGAGCCCAGGGATGCAGGGTCTCTCCCTGGAGGCCCCAGCTCGATTTGGTTTGGTGTTACTGCGCTATGAATAAATTGCTGTGAGGATCCAGAGGTCTGAGACTCAGCCGTGGGAAACCTGAGGTCGAGCCGGTAAGGAAAACTTAGAGCATTCACGCTAATCTAATTTATTTCTGAGACTTCTAGTGCTGTGCTGGAGTACTAGACTGAGTATCCTATACTGCAGGTTTAAGATGAAGTTGGAAAAGATGCTGTTTAACATACACAGTGCAATGTATACACGTTTCATCCAATAAATCCTTAAGGGAGTCTCAGATAAAAATAGCACTGTTTACATTACTTACGGTTTCTGTTACATATCTAGCAGGTGTGAAGAGCTGTGACTTTAAGGTTTGTAGTCAGTGTTGCTGATGAGAAAGAATCCTTTGTATCAAAGGGCTGGACGATTATAATAGCCATGATTTGAGTATCATGCTTGGTATAATTATATGTATCAGAAAGTCAGTGTAACTAATATTTTGCCTTCTATTTAAAAGAAGTATTTTTCATGAAATACAAATTACACCCAGACTATTCTAGATGCAAATTAGCTTTGCTGGAACATGCACAAAGGATGAAATTCACTCTCAGATCTGTAGTTCCCTGATGGCTCATTGTATGTAGACATTAATATTAATAAAGGCCACGGTATTTTTTTTAGATCAGACACCCCCTGTGGTGGAAATCCCCTCCAACAGATGGGGTGATGGGGTTAGGGTTAGGATAGTGCTTACCGTAGGGATTTGGGTAGTAGTTAGATTATTTTGTAGGGGTAGTGGTTAGCGTAGTTTTAAGCTGTAGGATTAGGGCAGGGGTTGTGGGTAGTTTTAAGGGTAAACTTGGGGGTAGTGTGGTTAGGGGTGGTGGTTAGCATGGTTATTATGGCAGTGGTTAGTGTGGTGTTTAGGGTAGTGCTTATCCTGTATATCTGACAAAGATGAATTCTCTATTTTCTGTGGTCCCATTTTCAGAAGGACTGAATTGTGGGCTGAAACAATACATGTACAGCCATGTCATTGCACATGTGTGGGGGCTAGGGGCAGGCATTAGGAGCAGGCATTAGGGGTAGGGTTAGGAGAACCAAAGAGCCTGCAGCTCCAGGCACACTGGGGCTGGAAAGAGCCTGCCAAGGCTCCAGCCTTGCTGCTCCCGCATCTTTCTGCCCTGGGTCACCTTCCCTGGTGATGGGTTAAGTCTTAGGATTAGTGGACTGTTTATGATGTTATGATCTGGTTTAAATACAGAAGAGCAGAGAAAACTAAGTCTGTGTATAAAGCAGATTGAAAGCAGAAAGGTTTGAAATGTGCCCAAAAAAATGTGATTAAAACCAAAGGAGGTTAGATGTTGGTGCAAGAAAAATTGATGTATATTTTTTAATAGTCAAAGAGGCAGAGAGAAAGATAGACAAAAGAAAAATATAAAAAAGAAGGGTGTGGGGGGAGTGGAGGGCAGGGAGAGAGTGACAGGGGTTAGATGGAAACCTATCACCCTTCTGGGGGTCCCAATGACGTCTTGTTTTTGTCTCCATCTGCTCCTCTGGGTGGTGAGGGTCCCACACCGCTGTGCTGCCACACCAAGGAGTATAGAATCCAGTGGATTAATACAGGTTTTAGGCAGGTGCTAATGCTCAGGTGCCTCCTGAGGGGGCACCTGGTTTGACACTGTCCCTTGCAACGCCATAGATCTGTGGTGTCAGGTTCTGGGGACCCCTTTGGGGGAGCCTTTGATGGGCCATGACACCCCCTCGGCTGTCCTTCATGTGGATAAGCTTTTCCTGGGCTGCAGGGCCCCACAGCTGAGCTTTTCTACAGCTTTTGTAATACAGTTTTGCTATAATAGGCAAAAGTCCTTCATGAAGATGTGTAAGTCATAAACTGTAACATTTCAGTCTCCCACATACGGGTAGTCATTCAGGCTAGGGTATGGTCCTGGAGGTCTTGGAAACTGCAGCATTTTGGTAACTTTTTATCTGACTCCAGCACAGATGTGGCTAAACAAATTGTAATTTCTCAAAAGCAAGAATTTCTATGGTGATCATAACAAACAGGCTGGAAAGATGTGCCTTCTCCTTTAATAGAGTTCTGAGATGAAATGAATTCCAGAAATCCCAGGAAATGGAATACCCACTTAAAAGTTTTATAGCTTTTTTTATATCTGTATAAAACTTCTGAATTGGCATCCACAAGGCCTCTATTTTATTTTAGCCTTTTTGTGAAACCACACAAAATTTCTTATTAAAATGGAATCAAAGCTTGATTTTTATTCTGAATTATATCCACATTAGGTAAACTGACACAGCAAGTGCTTGTGAATTTAAAACCTTAACAAAAAAATAATATTAGCATGTCATTTGGCTTCTCCCCGAGAGCATCTTGCTGGAAGCAGACAGACAGGAGACAGAAGGGAAAATGAAGTTTGAGTCTTCCTGTGCAAATATAGCCTTCAGTTTAGCATAGGTTGCTGTAAATAGTACATTAGGAGTATTAGGGAGTCTTTGAATAGCCTAGAATGCTTCAAGCCCTAGGCTTGAAATAAAGGCATAGGATATGAATAATATTTACTGCAGAGTCCAAAAAAGAGATAGCAATGTATGATGCCTTCAGTCATTCTCCAGTGCATTCATATATTCTCATTACTCCAGGGAAGCAAAGGGAGAAGGGAGCAGGGAGCACTGCATACAGTGCAGGATGCACATATGAGGAGCCCTGCTGCTGCAGAGGATTTCAAATGCCACTGCAGTTGGCTGTGCTGCCTGCACTGCAGCATCTCTCTCAATCAGCAGTGCTGGGATCAGACTTCAACAAATACTTGTGCAGAGAGCTAGAGGTATAACTTTCTACCTCTTAGGGAGAGAGTGCAGGAAGCCTGTGACCCTTTCTATGGAAGGAGGAACTCACAGGTATCATTCCTCCATGTAAGAAATTCTCTGTTGGAGGAAGGCTGCATTAAAAATCATCTACTGTGTCAAATGTGAATGTGTCATTCCCAGCTCCTGCTGAGCGTGTTTACACAACCTGATGTCTATGAAAGCAGCTTTAAGCACCTTTGCATTCCTCTCTTCCTGGGCCAGGAATGGATTTTTGCCTTAAAGGCTGCTCCCTCATGGACAGGCTGTCAGCATCTTTGAGGGACCCTTAAAGCAGCCAAGAAATTTGGTCACCCAAATAGTAGCCAGGTCACCCTCCTGGCATTCCTATTTCTTAACTTACTAAAAATTGCAGTTAAGCACAGAAGATTCTAGAGGACCTTGGTTATGGAAGATTTTCTGAAAATTGTAAGAGGTAGGCAAATTGTGCAAGTTTTCTTCTCCTGGAGGAGAATCTCTGCTAATAGTTGATGAAGAGAAATTTCCTTTAAGGTGAAAATGAACTAAGTGGGGAAAGCAGCTTACAGAACTTAAAGAAAAACATATTACTCATTCTTTCTAATTTTCTGCAGTAACCTGGCTGCTTTTAATAAAATTTTCTGAAACCATAATTCATCATAAGCTGGCTTATGTTGCTAGCCTTGGTAGACTAAACCTGATTTTTCTAGGAGTGTAATAATTTTATTTCTTCTGCCTATTTTTGGTTTACCATAGGGTCAATCAATTCCTTAGCTTTTCTCTCTAAGTGTGTTCATACTACATTTACATTTGAAATCACTTATAATCCTTATGTTTTAAATCTCTGATATAATATCTGTTTGGGCTCTTGTTCAAATGAAATCACTTGCAAAACCTGGAAATATTTTAATAATTTAAAATTAGCTAGTCCTGCAGTTGTTAAAAATTCTGATCACATCAAATTTGGGCGCCTTATGAAAAATGCAACAGCATGGCAATTGTACTTTGTGTCCTGGTGGCTGACCTTCCTTTGCTAGTGTCTTTGTTAAACACAAATTAATTTCACCTGTAGGTAGTGAAAGATCAGAATAGCAACAGGTTGAAATCATCTGGTTTTTGCTATGGGAAGGATTCAGCAGCAAAATGGATTTCTGTGCACAGCAACACAGTTGTTCTTCAACATGTGATTGGGGAATTCCTGCACTGTTCCCAGATTGCCTGAAACAACAAAAACCGTGAGTTGGTCAGTATTTTAGGAGGTAATCTAGAAACTATTTATTGTATCCTGTGTCTTGTATCCTGTTTCATTGTATTTCTGTCTTGTGAATTTGTTCTGATCATCTCTTTACCCCATGATTTGTCACTTCCATGACAGTTTTGGCTAAACACCCCCAGAATTCACCAGCCTCTGCTAAAATATTGGAACTTCCTTTCAAGGAATCTTTCAGTTACAAAGTGGCTTTAATTCAGACAAGTGTTTTGTGTGCAGTCATCTTGTGTTTGTAGCAAGTATGGCTCTGAAGTGTTTCAGCTTGGCCTAGGTCAAATATGAAGCAAACTGGGAACAGCAAAACAGGCAGGCCCTTTACACATTATATGTGTGAAAATTACATTTGCCAGTTTGGAATAACAACTTTGTGGATAAAGGCAAAAAAGATAGAAAATATCAGAGCGCAGTTAGTACTGCATTCATTTTTGTAATGATGTCAGTGTAGTTTTGTGATAAGATTTTCAGTCTAGCTTGTTTCAAAATAAGGAAAAGAAAAAGCTAGGCATATATTCATTTTTTTATTTATAAACAATTCTCTTGATGCAAATTGCAATAGCTTTAGTGATCTCTGTCTCTCATCACCATAGTGTATAATGTAATGATATTTTTAAGGCTCAATAATTTTTTCTATTTCTTCTCGTCACAATAAGGTCCATATCACCTCCTTCTGCCAACAGTCTGAACATCTCAGTGACTGAATGAATAGGAAAATGGGAGTTATTAGTCATGGAAAAATAAAACCACCTGTTGTCCTTGCTTGAAGAAGCAATTACAATAATCTATTTCTATTGTCATAGTTTTGCTGGAAACATGAAAACAAATGTGGCTACTTGGAATTGAATAATGTTCTCAGTAATTTATGGCGACAGTTATTGTTATTACAAAGCCAATGCAGAGTAAGAAAAAATATATCAGCTAGAGATGGAATGGATGCTTTGCAAATAATTTATACAATATGAAAGTGATGGTTTTCACTGGTTTTGATCACCACAAACATTTTTACCCACATTCTACTTTGCTCCTAATTACCATAGAAATCTCAAATTTACAGTGTCGCTTATGCCATTGAAGATAATTGTGTATATATATGTATATGTGAGTCTAGATATACATGCAACCATATGTTAAAACCCCAGTTATTCAACAGATTATTATCTTTAATCAGTAAATCATCCCAGTGTTTTGCAGAGGCATAGGATATGAATATATTTTCAACACAGTGTTTATTTGCATTACACCCCAGAATCCATTTCAGGGAGACTAAAATTGCAAAAGTCAGCTTTGCATTTCTCTGAATGCTGCTTCACTGTAGAATGTACTTTAAAAATAACTTTACCAACTTGGCATGTGTTCAAGTGCTTTAGTTACTTGTTTTACATCAGACTGCTTACAATAATGGCTTCTAAAAGTAAATTCTTACTTTTTTAGAGGACTATATTTCTACATCTCAGGGAATGTTAGAGCAAGATTTGCTTAAAAACTCCATTAAATCTAACAGATATTGCAGATTGCATCCTTTAGTTTTTCTGTTAGAAGTGTGATGTTTTCAACTTCTTTTCTTTTTTTTAAATTTTTTTTTTTTTAAATGGAAAACAATTTGAAAAGATTGGTCCTCAGGTAGCATTCGTGTTTCTGACAATGTAAGGTTTGCTGCATTCCCTTCTCGCTCAAATACAGTTTATGATGTTATGGTGAGCAATTTTCAAAACTGAAAAGCTCCTGGCTGCTTGTCCTTCATTCCAGATGTGACGTTTCAGATATGTTAAAGGCAAGACAAAAATGACTGCATTGTTTTCATGGCTTCAGCAAAGGAATTTTAGCGGTACAGGTACACTCAGCCCTTCAAAACTGTTTGCATATTTTTGGCTAGAGGACTGAGGATGTGGAGGAGCTGGATTAGTGTAATAAACCACTGTGCTCCAAGTTCCCAGTCAACAGTAAATTGTTTTATAAAAAATGAAGTGCAGTAAAAGAACGTTCAAGAGAAATGTGTTTCAAGAGATTCTGCTTCAGAGTCTTTAGAAAAGATTAAAGGACTCTGCCCTCTGTGCTTTAAGGAGGAGATGTGTGTTTATGAATACTAACAGAGCTCGGGGTTCTGGGACTGTACCTGGCTGCTCCTTATGTCCTGTGCCTGCTGCTCACGCTACAGCAGTGCAGAGTTGGAGCTATTTTCCTTTTTCTGGAGGCTGTAGCAGAGGTGATGGTTCTTCTGAGACCTGCAGTCAGCTCGAGCCTTGCTGAGGCTGCAGCAGTGCACAAGGACACCTGAGACATTGCAGTGGGAGAAAAGGGGTCCCTGCAGGTGGCTGGGACACTTTCAGAGTCCTGTGTGCTGCCTGTCCGTGCAGCTGAGGAGGTCCAGGAGTCCAGGATGACACTTATCACATCCAAAATCTTCCCAAAGTGTGTCAGCTGTTCCAGACCTGCTCCTGCATGTGTTGCCCCAGGGAAACATTCAAGTGATGCCTGAACCTGGCTCCAGCACAGTCTCCCAGCCGTGCCATGGGCAGTACAGATGTTGCTGCTCTGCTAAATTCCAATATTGTTTTAGAGGATTCCTTAAAAAGAGAAGGGAATAGCTGTGGAAGAAGGAAATATTCCTTCTCAAAATTGCACAAAATTACTGAAAGGAAACATGCTGCCCCTGCAGCAGTTTTCTGTTCTGTCATTAAATTCTGCTTATTGCTTCCACATCACGACACTGGGAAATCAGCTCCCACATTTGGTGAAGAACAAGACACGGGCTGTAACAGCCCAGGGAGGAGATGCTCAGAACAGTTCTCTCAATAGGCAATTTTCTTGCTTATGTGTTGCATCTACAGAGGCATTCATTAACAAAACCCATCTCCTTCTGGTTTCACAGCCATCCCTGGTATTTTTAGCACTGAGTGGTTGGTAAAAAGGTCCATAAAGGCTATTTTAGACTTCTGAAACTCACAGTACCGTGCATCTGATATTTGTGAGGTAATGGCTGTAGCAAAGCATTCTAACATATCTGGAGATCTCTCCTTTGGGTTTTAACTGTTTTTGTAATATGGAAACTTAGCAATAAAGCCTGTAATGTCCATAATCCCTGGACATTGTTCCCTCAGCAGTGTATTACAGCATAGAACATAAGTGAGAGGAGTTGTGAGTAAATGCATGTGACCCTGAAGAAAATAGTCCCATGAAAAATTTAGTGAAAGGCAATTCCAAATGCCCTCTAATATGTCGGCAAAGTATAAAAGTGCCCAAGCTGCATTTACTCATTCCTGATTTAATAGGCTAATTTAATTTTGCTTGCTAACAAATGGGACGGGATATTCAAAACACCAGCAGCAATTCTGACAGCTATTAACTTTTGGGCTCTGAAATAATTGCAAAGGTTCTCAGAATCATGACCTGAGGATATATGTATCTTTTCTGATTTGCTTTTACATGAACATTCACTTTTAAATTAGTCTTACAAGGAATTTTACAGGGTATTTGCTGTGGGAAGGTGTCATTACTACATCAACTGCACTGTCAGTTATTTAATTCATGATGGAAGTTGCTTAATTTTGTTTCCATTTGGTTTCTATAGAGCGCTTTGCCTTACACTAAGTGCACCTTGGCTTGTGTAAGGATAAAGTCAGGAAAATGAATATTAAATTTATTTGGTGTATTTATCCATTCCCTTTAAGTGCCTTTCCACCAGCTCACACCTAATAAAGGTAATGAAGTTGGTTTAGGTGGGCAATAGAGTTCCATTCAAAGCACTGACATTTCAGATTCAAATCTTATTTTTAAGAAACCTGCTACACAGTGATCACTTGAACATGAGTTTGGTGCCTCGTTGAGTTCATTTTACGTTAATGCAAAGAATTCCTTCTGATTTTTTAAAATCATGTTATTGCTTTTTCTCATCTGAAGACAATGCAGCCTTTCTCTCCTCACTACAATCCCTGATGTTGAACTGAGTGGGCTTTTGTGCAAACAATTAGAAAACTCTGGGATTTCTGTTGTTGCAGCTGGAGCTTTTTGTTTCTCTGGTCAAATGTTTTTGCAGAGCAGATGTAACAATCAGCCTCTTGCTGCTTGGTTACCAGCACAGCCACCCCTGCAGGTCTCTAATCAGACAGCCAGGTTAGAATATTAATATGCATTTCTGGACCTTTATATCACCAGGCTTGTTTTATACTGTAAATGAGAAACTGGTCCTTCTTGCCTTTACTGCTGCTGTGGCTTCCAAAGCTTTCTCTTTTATTTAGCCACTAATATATGTAAATTTAACAGATCCAGAGGGATTATAATATAATCCTTGTGGGTCCTTCCTTCTCCTAGGGAATAAATAAATTCATGAACGTTTCACACTAAATAAACAAAAGTGCTTCAGATTGCAAATTGCTGAGCTGGCACAAATCCTATTGGATCAGTATGTTAAAAATGTTGTGCCTAAAATTGTGAAGGAAATTAATGTTGGAGCATTAATTGAAAAAATCCAGCTGTTGTAATATCATGGAGCTTTTAATCCCTGAAACCTGAGTGAAATTTGGACATATCCAGTCTTTTGAAAATCCATGCAGTTGCATTCAAGTCTGTAAAAATATGGTATTTGGGTTGGGATAAGCATGAAGATTTGAAAAAGCTGGCTTAGGTGGCTTTGATATAATTTATAAAGAAGAGGTTGCTCCCATGGTTATAAATTTCATCCCATAAAGGAAGTTCTGCCCCTCTTTTCAGTATCTGTAAGTATTAAAAATATATAATATATAAATATTATAAAAATATACCCATTTGCTTACTATCCCTTGCTCCTGACACATTTGCTTGGATATAGAAGATGGTGTAATCTACTTTAGTAAGAACATTGGAAAGCCTCAGAAAGCAACACTTTTCTTGCTTGACCCTCATTACTGCTGATATGTAGGGTCCAGGCAGCCTAGTGCCAGTAGCTACTGGAATTATTCAGATCTTAGAAACTCTAACTGAATGCTTGCCTTGGAAAACCAACTCTTCTGCTTTTTTAATAAATTATAAGCTGATTTGTTTATTTATTCACAGTGTTACCTCTTTTTAACAGTGTAATAGCTACTAGGAGTAACTTTGATCTTAACAGTTATCTGACTGCAAGATCTACTTTTTTTTCTGAGTATTCACCACAGTTATAAGAAAATTAGATATACTGTGACTCTTCTTAGTAAGAAATTATTCAACTTTAATGAAAGTGAAACGTTAGCTAGCTCTGATGAACTACTACTGCATATTGCATGTTGTTTTGCTTCATAAATAAATCCTTTTGCATTCACAGTTGTAAGTGAAAATTTCTGAAATACATATTCAGATAATTAACAATTAAAGATTTCTTTTTCCTCTCTTCTCCTTAACAATATTTTAAACAAGAAGCCCTTAGCAAAAGGAGATAAACATCAGTGCTCTAAGCCTGTAAAAACTCATGAACTTTTAGTTTTATCTGCTATGAAAAAAACAAGTCGAGATAAGGATTAAGTAAAGGACTTGGTCCAAATCCCATTGAGGTCCCTAGAAACACCTTTACAGAGAGTAGTGGATTTGAATCAAATCTCTGCACATCTGCATTAAAGTTTTAGGCTTCATCCTGTCAGCATGGCATTCCGATATATTCCAAACAAAATCTGCAGTGGCAGTGAAATGACCTCTAAAGCTATTCTATTTTCATAAATCTATTTTTTACTCAAGAAAATTCTACGGCCTTCAAAAAGATGGATGTTGGAGGCACACATTTTGCAGAAGATCATTCCACTCTTGAATTTCTCCAAACCAAATTTGTTTCATGAACTTCTCATAGCCTCATACAGTGACTTTACCTTGGGCTTGAAGATGAATTTTTGCATATATTTGCTCTAAGGTCTATATATATGAACAGGGGATTCTACCATAATTTTCTCTTTTTTTTTTTTTTTTTTTTTTTTTTTTAAAAA